>PTEX01000162.1:0-89154 GCA_003342815.1 Eudromia elegans
AAGGTGCTAAGATACAAATCTTAACACTATCACACCAACCACCCTAGCAGTTAACGCAATAAAATGTCTCCAGGAAAATAGGACTCCAGGTCCAACAGGACTTAAATTGTTCCTTAAATGTGTTATTGAGCTGAGGATGAAGATGGTAGAAAATAAAGCTTTTTATCCGGTAGGTGAACCTGTTTCACCTACCAATCATTCACCAGTCTTTCATTTTGAACACAAGCACTATTGTTTTCATCAATTATTTTGCTTCTAGAGTATTGCCAAAGAGAAATCAGACTAATCAAACCTGTGTCCAGTGATAGAGTATCAACCAAGCAGAAAAATGACAAACAGGAAACATCTATTTTCTGCTCATTTTGTCCAATTTTTTCATTAAATCTCTATTGTGCTGGGGCATGGAATGATATGCTTTCTTACTACTGAATAGAAAGGTGTGTGAGTTTTTGTTATTTTTGTTTGTTTGTTTGTGCTGTGTGTGTTTTTTATTATTATTTTGTATTTTTATAATATTGATTCTGGTAAGAGAGAGAGAGGAGTCCAAAGCAAACAAAGGAATAATTAGGTAAAATTTCAGCTCTAGTCTGGAAAAGATTTTGGATACAGATTGGTCTGTGAGAAACAGAAGATCATAAAGCATACTTTGCTAATTAATCTCTCATTATCGATTGCATAAGCTTAGAGGAGCAAAAAATGCTGGATTTGTAATTTAATTAACACTACTGATTTCCATTACCATCCTCCTCACACTTAGAGCTATGCATTCATTCTTCACCTCCAATGAGAAATGGATACCTTCGGGAAAGTGACTGAAAACTCAAGAGTTGGAGTATTGTAGCCTGTAGTTGCATGCCCACATTGATTTAAATGACCATTTAGAGAGAGCTTCTGTTCTGTTACCCTGCGTACACATTTTATGATGTTTATATATCTTAAAAGGATTCATAATTATCTTTTGGAAGTATTTCTTCTACTTAGCTAGCTTTAGCGGTTTGTAAAATAAGTACTGAAAATTCCTTTTCAAAGGGTCAGCAAACACCAGCATGCCCCTGTGAGTTGAAAGTACTATTTCCCTCCATCTGATATTTTACTTCATGGAAGAAATACATAGCACTGGAAACCACTAACTGGCTCAGAAAGTTCAAATTTCTGCTACCACATATTACTATATTACACACACAAATTTATAAAACAATCCATCTCCATTTTAAGAACAATTAGGAATTTGTTTGTTTCCTATTGCTATGTTTATAAGGCTATTCCAAATCTTAATTGAGCTAACTGCTATAAACCAGTTCAGCCTTAATGCTGGGAGTGCCTTTGAATGACTTCAAATAATATGTGAAATGCTGACTTGCAGTTGTTGAAGCAATTTATTCCATTTTACACTTCTCATTTTTTAGATTATTCTTAAAAAAAAAAAACCAAAAACAAAAACAAAAACTTAAAGGCCTCTATAAACCTTCTGTTTGCCTGCCTTTTGAAATCATCATTAATTAAATAGAATTACTGAAAAAAAATCTACTAGGATAGAAAATGTACATCTCATCATAGGGATTATGATATTGCAACCAATTTAAATATGTGGAACTTTGTGAGCTTCATCCTTAAATGGGCAATTTACATTTCTCTGCTGCCAGAAACACAGATCAGCCCACTCTGTTGCCATGTTCGATATCCTAACTGCAGAATGATGAAAAAGCTTCTTAAATAGTTCTTGATACTTCCTTATTTTGTCTTCCTATGTGCAAAATATAAAGCACTAAATGAATTTTTGTATGGATATAGCAATCTAGTCAAAATTTAAACTTTCATCTAGATTATTCCTGGCTAGGCCACTACATCTGTATAAACAGAGCATTCCTTACAGGTCCTCTCTGACACCTAGTATTAAAGGGACTCATTCAAAAATGCTATGTCCTGCATTAGATAGCTATAGACACAACTAAGCATTTGCATGGAAGTGCTTCATAAATATATGCAGATTTTCAGTGACATTCAGGAGCGGAGGGTTTAAAGAATGGCAGAGGCAATCCTCCTAACAACTAGGCAATGTAATATATATTTTATATTCTTAATAAAGTATTTACTACTTAATAAAGTTACTTAACAGAGTTTTATGTCTTGCAGCACCCGGAAATTCTGTCAATTATTTCAGAGATATAAACAAGTATGAATAGATATTAATTTATTTTAATTTAATTTTGTTCTGATAGCGCATTTAAAACTGTTCATGCACAGGACTTTGTGTTCTCCTCTGGATTATCACCCAGCAGTCACTGGGGACTTCTAAAGCATTTCAGGAAAAATGTATAGTCTGAAAAAAGAAATTATTTTTCCCTGTGACTTCCCACTGAGAAGTGTGCCACACATATAAATCTCACTTTCAATATTTTTTTCAGTGGTTACTGACCTTCATTTTTGCAAATTTATTTCTAATATCTCATCTGACGTTCCCTGGCTACATCTTTTAGTCAGAGATTCTTGTTCCTCCCTTGTCAATCAGATGAAAGAGCTCTTTGGCATTCAGTATTTTCTCTCTGAAAAGGTGCTTAAACATTGTAACCAAGCCACTCTTCAGTCTTTGCTTAGACAAATAGAGAATGCTTAATTATCTTATTACAAGGCATTTTGTTCCATCTAGATTTTTTTATCCTGTTTTTTCGTTTGTTTGTTTGTTCCTTTGTTTGGAGTTGTAGAGTGGTGAAGTCTTATTTTGTCTTTTTTGCTCTTCCCACTCCAATTTCTCTGCCACCTCACAAGAGAATACCTCAGCTACGTGTAGAAATCCGGTAGTGCTCTCTCTCTTTCTGTGCATGGAGTTAAAAGACTGAAGTTTTATCCTAACTTAAAAAGACCCTGCTAGATTTTGACAAAGCATTGCACTGGCAGTTCATATTCAAGTCCTTGTACAATATTACCTCCAAAATCATTGTTCAAGGTACCACTTTCCAAGACAAAACTTATTCACAGAGTTTCTGGAATATAGAGATATGTAGGATACGCAGATATTCACAATACTCCAATGTTAATTAATTTCCAAGATTTTCCTGGCATAAGCCACTTAAATACTTTCAAAGGAAAACCTGGGTGTGATTATGGAGGGTGTTTGCATCAGAAACTACTCCAAAAATGTAGTATAAATACAGGCATCCTATTAAGTTCTGCAGCATCAGTAATCCAAACCCCTGTGATCTCATGTACACATATAGTTTCATGTAATAAAAATGTTAGCATGATAACATGCATCATAGCTCTTATATTTAAAATAAACACATATGAAAGAATAATTATGTCAATAAGTACACTGTGAGCACAAGCCAAGTCCACTTGTACAGCATTCAGAAATCACTAACTATAAAGTTAGTCAACATCTGTCCTGAAAAAAATTGTCTCTTGTGATAACAGAGACACTAGCGCACCTTTGCATGTTGGTATTAGAGGTATGTAAAGTTGGAGGAAGGAATTATAACCTTTATGCTTATCATAGATAAAGATCCTAAAAGGCAATGACTTTTTCCTATAGAACTGCACTGGGAAGGAAGAGGAATGTTAAAGATTCTTCCTGTTTAAAATCTCTTTTTGAGATGTGCAATTCATTCTTTCATAAATTCATTTATTGTGTTCTGTGCTGATATTGTATAGCATTAATTTTTAAATCAGAATGTCATGTCAAGATGTCATGTTATGTCAAGATGTGAAACATCTGATAAAACTCCAAGATTATTAGAATTTTATATATATGCTATTGATTTTATCAAAAAAAATGTACTCACGTCAAAGAATGAAATAAGTTTTGACAAGACCCATATTCCATAAAAACCATGTTGGCACATATTTTTGTTCATATATTTTATTCCTCTATCAGTTGAATTCCACTGAGGTTTTTTTTCCTTTGGATTACTCTCAGATTAAATATGCTACATTCACTGATCAAGTTAATTGGTTTGTTTGCTTAAGTAGGATCATAAAAGGTCTCTGATTTCCTTGGTATCCTCTGATGTATTCAGAATTAATTTAGGGAAACTACAGATCTCCTCAAGGTCATATGCTGTTCAGTCCCTGGTGATCCCAAAGTGCTTTTATATTTTTCTACTCCCTCCCCTCCCCTCTTTTTTTTTTCCCCCTAAAAGTAGATGGCAATTACTCCTCTTCTGAGTTATCTATGGAAAGAAAACTATTTCCTTCATTTATTCAGCATATGTTTCTATCCAAAACCAGAAGCAAAAAATAGACTGCATATTTGTATATCACATCTACTGTACAACACTGAATATATTGTATTTACAATATAAGTACATAATGTATATATATATATGTTCAGTATGTACAATAATGTATTGTATTATAAATACATTTTTATCATATTTGGGTTTTTTGTGTTTCTAATACCCCTTTTTCCGACTGTCATCCACAGATTTTTCACTATTTTTTTCTAGCTTTCCAATTATTTTTGTGGTAAAAAAAAAATACACACAATTTTACTCCTTTCCCCTTATTTTTTTCCTAAGAATTCCTTTCTGTTTCTTTTTTAACATTTTTATTTGCTGCTTTGATGCTTGTCAGTAAGATAAACCTTTAACAAAAATTGCTCTCCTTCTCATTCATGAAAGTTACCTATTTTCTCTGTATAATAAATATACAATATATTCTTTTTTAAATAATGCATTCTTTTAGTTTTTATATTTCTGATTTTATTTTTCAATTACCTTACTTAGCATTTTGATTATTTCTGGAAAATTAGACTTCCTGAAAAGTAAAGTAAGAATATGTGAGCACATTATTACTTGAAACTGCATTCTTTATTATATCAAATCAATCTACAATGATGTTAGCTTTTATTCTAATAATGAATTAAGCTTCATCCAAATATGACTTGGCATAAATCTTATGTTAGATAGAGTTCTTACTATCGATCATTATTTACATAGTTTAGAAATACTTACACTGTATATCACTGTATACATAAAAGCTGATATCACAGACTGGAATCCAGTTTGCTTCCTTCCCCACAGGTGCCTAAAGAATAATACGTTTGGTTCCCTTCCAATTCACTTATCAGCTACAAATCCTGGCTTTTCTACTTTTCTGGATGGCACATAAATCTATAAATGTGTTAAAGATTTTGCTCTAGAATTATCAAAGAGAACAGTTCCTTTCAATCGTTAATGAACAAGCTGCGAACAATAATCTGAACACTTCAGTCATTCACACCATATCACTAGCTTGCAAAAATACCACTTATATCAAATTTCTTCTGGTGAGTAAGAATTCTCAATTCCTCTGAATGTTATCAAGATTCCTAATACTTTGTTACAAGCAAGTAAAAGCTTTTTATTCTTGAACCCTTCAATCCAATTAGCTCATGACACACAGAGTTTGTATTTGCCTCTTGTATTTAACTCAGATAGAATGCACATTAACTTCAGCTTAAGATCACACCTGCGATTTAAACATGCTGATATACAATTTTCCATTTGTATGGAAATATAAGGCCATGCGTAGATGTGCATTTATGTAGACCAGCTGTGTGAACCATGGCCTGAAAACTCAAAAGCATCCTGTGATTTCAGCAAAATTTTGCCAGAAAAGAACAAAAATATGAAAGAGGGTTTTTTTTACATATTCATATTTATCTCTTTACATCTCCTATTCCAACAGATAGCAAGCATATGATAGACATTTAAAACACAAAGTTTGATTTTCATCTTCAGTTGACATAGTTCCTCTTTGAAACTATTGCACATAAGGAATGTATGCAAACTATACCTTGATCCAGTAAGCCAGGGACATACTAATCGCCAACAACTTATATTTCACTGAAGCAAACTTTTTAATTGAAGTTTTTTATTTTCAATATTTTAAAAAAGGAATATAGGGGAATGATGAATATTTCCTGTCAAAGCTGCACAGAAAAAAAAAAAAAAGACAGCATGAAGCCTAATTCCTGTAAGGTTTTCTGCAGTGTTCTGGACCTCTTAGGATGGCATAACCAATGCAAGTTAATCTTTTCATAATCCACTAGTCTTTTTATGCTATGAACACCTTTTTTATGCCCTATCCAAGAGGAATGTGAGAAAGCCTTGTTCCCAACCACAGAGCCTGGCTTCTTATATCCAGCTGTGGCAAATCACCCCTGGTGTGCCCATGGCAAAAGTGAGGGGCTCTTAGCATCTGAGCAATGGGCAGCAAGTGTGGAGAGCACATCTGAAGAGAGGTGCTTGCCCTGGCGCTGTGGGTGTCCCTGCCACAGAGCTGAATTGCAGCTGCAGTTCTGACTTAAGGCAGGCGGGAACGAGGTGCAAATATAAAAGTAAAAGGAGGATATGAGAGCAGTGGGAATCTTATGTGTAGTCAAGAAGGGAAGTGCACTAAGTAGAAAGGAAAGTGCAGCCTCGATAGGGAAGATGAGGACCTTGAACATGACTAAAAGGAGGGTAAGCGGTGAGAGAATTTTAATTGGGGAGCTTCGTGGCCTGAGCTTCAGGAGATAAAGCTGGCTTTTGCAGCAGCATTTGTGAAGGATTGAAGGGGAACAAAGCAAATAGCCTGGCTTTTATCGAAACCTAAGCAACGGTTACATGCAGTTTTGTATGTGTCTGTTATTCTTAGCTTTTAATGATGTTTGAAAAGCCTTGGCTAGTGATCCAAAGACAGAAAGCTCCTTCCTTGCTCTATGGGGAATATCTTACAGGGGGATAGAAGGTTGTCTTTCTAAACTGTCTGCCAGAGCTAAAATACTAATATCATTAGATTATATTTTCTCATACATAAATGAAGGACCAAAAAAACGAAGAAATGGTCATAATGGAAAAGGATAAATTATTTCCAAACTTCATTCTGAGGACAATAGGTTATGGTTGGTGTCATTTTAGAAATCTAGTGTCACTTGTTTGTGGAATTTAAAAAAAAAAAAAGTCTCTAATCTGTTAAAATAATTGTATTACTGATGTCTTTAAAAATATCTGAATTTGTTCTCTGAAAGCCTATATATAGTTCATTTGTCATTTAAAAGTATACATCACTTTTTACACTAGTATTAATGGATGTTATACAATTCAAGAAAAAAATACTTCTCTGTTCTTGACAATACACATGTAATTATTCATAATGGCTATGAAACAAAGGTAACATCAGAATTTCGAGTTAATTAACAGTCTTCAGGTAATTCACTGACTGAATCTTACAATTATCATATTAACACACTCTGTATTTAAGGACCTCTACTGTAGCACATTTGACTTCCTAATTCATAGCTTCCACAAGCATGCTCACGTTTCAACCTCAAGCAGTTTTTTTACAGATGATTTGATTAAAATCAAGAGGCTTTTGAAAAAGAAATGCTGTCATTATCTTACCAATGACAGTACGACCTAACAAAGAATGTATTATGCACTCTAATTAATTATTACATTTTTAAGTCTCCAAGTCATTACAAAGATGTTAAGATAGTGCCGTGATTTTACTGAAGGACTCCTATACATTGTTCATAAGACATGAAAGAAAATAATATTTTTTTTTAAAAAAGTTTGCTTGGATTACAAGCAAGAGATGTATCTGTATCTAATTGGACTATTATTATTAGAACCATCAAAAACATTCTCATTGCCACCTTAAGTTACTGGAGACTCAGTTCGGATCCATTCACTATCGAGTTTCTGATATTTGGTATTCCTGATATCCTGGTTCTGGGTCTGTTCGTAACAGAAACAGTAATCTTCATATAACAATTTAGTGTACATCAAATATGGGAGGACTGACTCTTCCTAAGGTCATATATTGAAAATAAAATAAAACCCTGACCCTGGTGAAATCAGGAGATGTTTTGCCATGGATGTTACTGTACTCACAGTACAGTACATCAGTACAGTACACAGTACAGTACATCAGTAAATCAGAGAAAGCTTTCCATGTGCATTTGCATGAGGACTAGCCTACTGATGATGCATCCATTTATTTAACATCTGGATGCATCCATTTATTTAACATCTGGATGCATCCATTTATTTCACATCTGGACTAATATGAGGATTCTCTACATGCTATACCAGCTCCAGGCCAAAAAGACGAATGTAAACTATTCCTTCCAGGGAAACTTCCTCTCTGGTTTATTCATATGTTCAATATTAAACTGATAAGCGCAGGCCATCTGCACTGAAATCAAGTTATGTGTGACTTAAGTGATCCCTATCTGATTTTACATTAGGGCAGAAAAGTAGCAAAGAATTCATACAGCCAGCATTGGTCTCAGCTGGTAGACCACAACCTTTTTATCTTTACACGTTACACTTCTAGTTTGCTTCTGGCCTCTTTCCAGATCCTCACAGGACACTTAAAACCAAGCCTAGAATCTCAGCAGTATTTACAAGTTAAGCATTGAATGTACAGCTTGCATGGACTGTGCAATGTAGATATAATGTGCAATGTAGATATAACTTTGACTATAACATAGATTCCTCTGATAAAAGCGATATCTATTACAACAGACATCATCATAATCCTAGGTACTATATATGTAGATATCCCACAAGTAGCTGAAGTTTTTACACAAGTGAGTCATTTCCCTTCATTATAGATGTCTCATTTTAGTAGATAAGTGGAAGAATTTGAGAATACAAAAGCTAGGAAATTAGATCAAGATTTCTGAACACCTTACCTGGGCTTCAGAATGGGGCAAAATGTTTAGATTCTTCCTTCAGCTCATCAAAATGACTCTGTGTTACCAAATTGCTTGAATTCAGAAGGCTCTTTCATAAAGAATAACAATTTCTCTTTTCCTCTTTCAGTGATTGCAATAATCATTTTACTATTAAGAGAACAGAAAAAGGAAGAGATCCATTCTACGACAAAGATCCTCTTATGATAGTCTTTCCACAAGAAGCTCTTCACCATCAATGTAACATCATAATCTGACTCATCCCATCACTATTGTATGACAGTCAAATAGGTAAGCGCAACAGAACTGCTGTAAGGAACTGAAATGTTATTAATTTATTGCTTATTACATAAACCACGGTAGTCATTCCTGGAGTATTATGTATATTACAGCCATTATTCGAGACACTAAAACCCTCTTCTTGATGGAGAGGGTTTTTGCCTGTTGCGCTCTCTACTCCTTATTGTTCTAAGTATGATTAAATGTTTCCCTTCCATCTCTGCTCTTCTTCCTCCTACATATTAACAAAATACACTTAAATTGCAACAGAAATATTCCTCTCCTAATTGAGGTTTCCAGGGAAGCAGAGTGGGATAATTTAACTACACTCCTATACATTCCATCTCAAAATGTTTAAACCTCTTTAAACCAAACCTCATATAACGGATGGAATATACATAATTTTACAGATATAAATAAGATACCACAAGCTACACATATTTCAGTGTGAGGCTGACAAATGAATTAAAAGTTACCTTTATCGACTAATTCTTTAAAAAACAAATCAAACATATCATTGATTTCAGAAACAGGAAGAATATCCTAAACATGACACTTTGTCTGTATGCCAAAAGGAGTTGAGTAACTATTGGTCACCTCAAAAATAAGCAAGTCTGACAATATATAAATTGTATTTTGCCAAAATTAGACTAATCAGCCTTCTTCTGGGCAATTAGCAGGTGTTTCTCTCTAGCTACACATTTACATGACCTCTATTACCACACTCTCTGAGCATTTCACAAGCTTTAATGAGCATGTCTAAGACAGAGGTAGATCTATGCTACATCTCATCAGGGCAAGATGAGAATAGGAATGGTCTTTGTTGGACCACCAATGTTGAAGTGCTAGTATTCAACAGGAATTTAAAAGTCTTGATCACACTTTTTTCTGAGGTCCCTTTGGTTTTTCTCACAGGCTTTGAATGATGCTAAAGCAGAAGAAGAAGAACAGAGTTTAATTCAAGCTCTTCATGAGATTAGGTGAGTATGCTGCTCACCATGAACACTTTAGCAGCACAATTCTGATTCAGTTTTGCCAGGTGCCCATAAGATACATATCTACATGAGGTGCTTAGCTCCTATTATGTCAGATACACACTGACCTAATTTTCCACCTACTGTGGAACTGTGATTAGCATTTGGAAGAAGCATAGAAGATTGAGGAGACGTTATGGAAAGGTTAAATTGATGTTATTTGAAGAGAGAGAGAAAAACTTCTCCTCCTTTCCAGATTTTGCCACTTGCACAAAATTAATGAAAGTTTATGGCCAAAGAAATTTTCCATTATGTCCTTTTTAGCTCTTTGCTGTATTTGAATATGAACACTACTTTGACCTTTGGCAGAAAATATTTCCTTTCTGTGGCAGTTATAAAGAAAATCCTTCTAATGCCTGAATAATTATGGAGAATTTGATGACTTCCAGACTAAACAGCAACTGTGTATTGCACTTAAATACCTGTAACCACACACTTTTAGACAGATGCAAGGAGGGGGAACAGCATCTTCTCTGGACTTGCAGATGGTCAATTTCTGATTTCATCCTTCACTTAAAGGACAGAAATGCCTTAGAAGAATTTATTGAAATTACTATTAGTAGCAGATCTGAAGGATGACAATACAGAGGGCAAGACACTGTATAGACATACAGTAAAGATGAAAGACAGCAGACCTATGGACATTGTGGCAGCATATAACAAAGAAGAGTTGCAAAAGCTAACTTCTCAGAAACCTGGAAATAAATGACTTCCTAAATAAAGACCCAGAGAAAATTTCCAGAAAAAAATGAAAAATGTGAAATGTGAGTGGAAAAAAAAAAAAAAAAAAAAAAGTGTGAAAGCAGAAAATGCCTTTCTTGAATTCTTCATACATAAATAATTCCTGAAAGAAAATTAAGGTTAAAAATAGGCAACAACAATCAGAAAAAAAATAGCAAATGGTACTTGAGAAAGGATAAGAAGAGTAAAGCTGAACTAGGAGTCAATGATATAACTGTCACCAATATGCAGACTAAAATTAAAAAAAAATAAATAAATAAAAAAGTGGAAAAAAATGAAGCCAATGAAAAAGACATAAAGAAGATTACTTATCTGTGAAATTAGAATGAGAACAATAATTWAAGAATGGAGGGCATGTCAGCAGGCCAGAAGAACAGAAAAACTTTCAGGTCTGAAATAGAATATAATTAAGGACCCATTAAAAAGAAAGTCAGAAAAGATGATTACTAGAAGAGCACAGACAAGTTTGTTCCTTATGTCTGCAATGGGTAGCAAACCTAGAGATACAGTTGTCAAAATCCATTACCATTAGCGGGAAACCATCCCCTCTTTGGGGACAAGCAGAGACTTTTTTTTCACAAATTATATAAAATACTACTCTTTCTGGACCTCTTAGCAGTGACGGTTTGGGAGAAACGAAAGCTGAGACTACCAGAGGAATTAAGATAATATTGCATTATTTAAGCAGAAGTGAGGCCTCCTTTTAAGCCTCCATTTATCTATCACAATGTTTTTTTAGAGAACTGGGAAAAAATTAGAAAGTAGCCCAAAATAGTAAAAGAAGATGAGTATTGCTTAAGAAGGAGGTGACAAAAAAAATCTGTTTTGAACTTAGCTACTTTTTCATTATTCCATGCTAAGCACAATCAACAAAGGAGAAAGGAAAGAAGTAAAGGCCTCATATTCCTGTAGATYTGCAACACCCAGAACAACGGACATGGTAGATACAATTTTGCCAATGTTTTGCTTTGGTTCATACCTTGAAGTGTCAGGAAATAAATAGTGGGACCACAGTGTGAAAAAACAGTTTTCACGGACCCTACACTACCCAGGATAATATGAGTACTACTATTCATGTTCTGACTTGCCTCTGCTCCATTGAGATAACTCTTTGAGGATGCTGTAGCTACTATTTTCATTTAGTGTAYAAATATTTCTAAGGCTGAAAACTGAAAATGCCAAAGTAGATGAAGAGGGTGACAGAGCACTGGAACAGGTTGCCAAGAAAGGCTGTGGATTCTCCTTCTCTGGAGATCTTCAAAACCTGSTTGGATACAATCCTGTGCCACATGCTCTAGGAGACCCTGCATGTGCCGGCAGGTTGGACTAGATGATCTCTACAGGTCCCTTCCAACCTTAAGTATTCTATGATTTCTATGATTTCTAAGAGTAGATTGAGTGACAGAATGACAGAAATTCATAAAGTTCACCTTATGTTGGGTCTCCGCAGCTCAGGAATCCTCTGTGAAGAAAGTTCATCTATAGTCACTTAAGTATTTTAGTTGATCAGTCCTCTTCAGGTATATCCCTTGTATCTGTCAGATATAAACAAATAATTAGAAACAGAAAACATATAGAAGTGTTTCACTGTAGTAGCGCTTGCAGCAAAGGAGGGAGCAATAGTAACTTTATATTTGGGCTATTTAAGGTCCTTTCCGCAGGAAGATAAGAGCTAGTGGTAGAAACACACACAAGCAGAATGACTGTATTTCAGGACATTACTTGAGAAAGCAGGCTGCAATTTTTAAAAAGGCAGACATGGGTATAGAGATAAAAATCAATAAGAATAAAAGTATTAAAGCCTGTGAGAAGAAGATATGTTAAGAAGTGGTACAAGGACAAAAAGCATGTTCTTTGCAGTCTGAGTAATTGTTAATCTTTTGACAATAGTACGGGAGAAACATGGTTTGTACCAGCACACTCTTATTGAAAGAAATAGGATTATATTTCATTACAACATATATCAAGATATACCTCTGCAAGTAAGAATAGTGACCATGAATAACCTCATTAAATTAATCTCCATTAATGTAGAAGACCTGAACAGTATAATAAAATGGAGAGAGGAAAAAAAAAAGAAAAGATCCTAGCTGACATCAGGGGACACACTTCAGAGAGACAAGATCTATTATTCAGAGAAAATTGGTTTAATCAGGCTTATTTCTTCTTGTAGCCTTCTAAAAGAAAGAAGATGGYATAACACTAGACAAACATAAGCCATTTGTCAAGACAAATTAAAAAAAGAAAGGACAAATAAGAAATAACACACCCCTTCTAACCTCAAAGATTACAGACTATAGGATCAGACAATGCCGGAAGCCAGTGCAAGCAGACTTTTATGAAGTTTCAGATGGAGCATAGCCTAGCACCAGAGCTGCCCATAAACTTGAATTTTGTGGCATCTGATATAGCACCTTTTTTTTTTCCTAGATCTCTAGAGACAGATCTGAGTTTGATTCATCTACCTGACTTACGTCTTCAGTAGTTAAATAATCTCAATTTTAAACATAATCCTTAAAAGTCAAATTTATCACTCTTAGTCCCTTTCATTATCATTACTATAGAAGACAAGCCTCCAGGCATCTGTCTTTCTCCTTTTGGAAGAGTTATGTAACAACAGGGCATGAGGGTAGCTTAGCTGTAGATGTCTAATTTACTTGTATAATCTTGAGGCAGATAAATCTCACCTACCATTGCAACTCACAGAATGTCATAATTTTCAGAAAAACGAAGTTCTAATTGCATCTCAAACTAACTTATCTGGTTGACAGAACTGAACTTGGCAAATCTCTCAGATTCCTCTGCTTTTCTTAAATAARTAAGATAAATAAACCGCAGACTATATTAATACCAAATTCTGTTGCTCTTTCTGATTTCCAGAAGGGCTTTCTGGACTCTTTGGGGCTTTTTAAGGCTTCTTCTATAGCCTTTCAGCAGGTCCTGTTTCCTGTAAGCATTTCATTCTTTTTCTCCTTGGGAATTTGAAAGATTTTTGATGTCTTCTCCTTCCTACCTATAAAGAAGCTACCTGAAATTTATTTTCATGGCAGCTATCGCTGTCCACTGTTTTTTCCTGTGTATGCTCTGAAAACTACCATGCCCACAATGCCTTTCTATTGCCATGACTCATCTACCTAAGTGGATCTAAAACAACTTTAATCTTTTGAATATGTAAACTGGATAACTCAATTTCTTGATACCAAATTTGCACTTGCAAATATCATTTTGTCAGCAGAGATTCTTACAAGTATAGTATTTGCATCTACATTTGTTTTGAAAGTTCTGCCCTGAACAGAGAATCGTGTTATMCCACAGCAAATTGTTCTTTTTCTCAAAAGCAAAAAAGTTATCAAACCTTAAGATGAAAGGGATGCTTCAGCTAAAGGTCAGGAAATCCAGCTGTAATTTGACTCTAACTAGTGCTTTAGATCTCAAGTTTAAATTCTAATTAAGATTGAGKTAGATGTATGAAATTCTAATGAGGAATCTGCAGGCTATATTTTTCAGAGTTACATCATGTGATCTCTTATTTCTAAAAGCAGAATATCATTTATGTATACTTAACATAATTCAAGGGCTTGTTATTCTCCCAGATTGAAACATGAAAGTTCTACCAGTAATATCTGGCCCCCATAGAGGAAAAATAAATAATAACTTTATTTATTTATTTTTATTGAATTTTCATTTGAAAACAATTTTTTTTAAAAAAAAAAAAAGTTAAAAAAAACATAGACACGGACTTTATTTTTTGGTTATAGTTTGTTCTTTTCTAAAGGCAGAGAAATCTGTTACCTGTTCTCAATATCCTGTTGAGATACTTCTTATGTCCTACATGCTGGCTAATAAAAWATAAATAAATAAATAAAATAAAAAGCTATGCTTGCCATTCAAACTTGGCTCTGTGCTAAGAAAATTAATTATAAGTGTTTGSTGGCATTTCAGCATTTGCATACACACTGACAGAATCTGACTAATGCTGTCCACTCTGCTCAAGGCTTACATGGATTGCTACATTTTCTTTTTATTGGCTTTTTATTTAATGTCTTCTGTTCATGCRCTTGTTGAACTACTGAAAATAAATTCTTCAGTCTCCAACTATTCACTCTCTGTGGCACACTACATAATCTATTGCCAGAGAAGTTACACCATTCAATATTCTTGTGTAGAGATTTTTGTTATGCCTATACTATCTGCYTTTTAGATATCTTATATTTTTTTTTCTTATTGTTCTCTGAACATTCAAATTCACTTTAGTTGCAGCAGTTTTAAAATGCAATTTCAATGTATTGTAGCTTCTTATGCTCATTCATCATATTGCTAAGGCACTATTTTATCCTGCTTGCTTTCAATGTACTAACCTTAGTAAGATGAATCATTTGGATAGTTCACTTCTTGGAAGCTGGAAGAGTAGATAACTTTGACCATGTCATTCTCTCTGTAGAAATATAGCTTTGATTTCACTCTTTCTTCTGTTTCTTTCACTCCCAAAAGCAAGCTGGAATTTCATGAGCCTTAAAATCCTGMCTTTTGAAAGAATCTGATCTTGATGCATTTCATAATTTTCCAACTAGATTATCAACTGGGAATTATTTTCTGGACAGTAGTTAAATTCTTTGGCTTGCCTCAGATATATACCTGGGTAAGAAATATGTCTTCTTCATTTTCTAACAAGTCTTAAATTCATCAATATTAGCACTGATTCTCTTGATGCAGAATTCCCTCTTGTTAGTAGTGTGCTGTTTCTGATGGCATTTGTTCCTTGTAATCTGACCAGTCTAAGATAAAACGTGTTTCACATCCATTTCTGTTATTTATTTGGAACCTTCATGAATTAGTTGGGTCCCCTTCACAGAGGCTAAAATCCTGTAGCATGTTGAAAGARACCGTTCTATAAAGTTATCAGTTGTTGTCATCCTTGCACGGTTTCTTTGCACCGGTAATGATTTTCCTCAGCACAGTACAACCTGCTGCTAGAATCTTGAAAACATTTATTGTTGTTGTTTAAAAGCACTCAACACTGGCTTCTTCATGGTGGTCTCCAAGATCCTGTGATCAGAGCATATGCCCAGCCTCTGCACAGAGTCAAACAGATGGAATTGTTCAGTTCAAAGAAACACAGCTAGTAGTTGTTTCTCTACATAAATTTTTAGACCTTCCCTGCATGTCTTGCTCCACTGGCAATTGTCTCTTTAAAATACACACTTTTGCACCTCAAGTGATATTCAAATGTTTAAGAACCTACGAATACTTATATGTAAGAAAACTTCTTTGATTTTTCATGAGTTCACACACAGTATTATTTTTGTATTAATTCTTTCAACAGCTGAAAGGATTTCAGAGCTGTGAGAGAATTCTATTAGTACCTAACATGAGATGTCAGAAGAACATCTTACCCACGAGATGATTGTCTTAACTATAAAGTTGTCTTACCAACATAGTCTACCAGGAAGTGCAAGTCCAATAAAAAGGTTCAAAAAAGGGAGTAACTAACAGCAGTGGTGAGGGTCAAATTAGGGATTGCTTGAGGCAACATGATCCATAGAAATCCCTGGRACCTGATGTGCTGGACACAGATCCAAACGTTCTGTCAGAACTGGCTGATATCATAGGGGCCACTCACTGTAATCTTTGAAATGTTATGGAGACTAAGAAAGGTCCATGACTATGGGTGAAAGRTAAACCTACTTGTCCTTCAAAGGGACAATCCAAGGAACTACAGGTTGGTTATCCTCATTTTAGTCCCTGGGAAAATTATGAATTGAATCCTTTTTGAACACATTTATGGGTGCATGGCACTGACTGGAAACAGTCAAAAGGATTTATCAAAGGTTTAGTTTCTGTTCTAAAATAACTGGATTTGTAGATAAGAGAAGTGGATATCATTCACCTTGACTTCACCAAGGGAAGTCCAAATTGGGATTTTATTATTTGAATGTATGGACAAATAGAAAAGTAAAAAGAATATTTGGATTATTTGAGTTTGCAGAGTAGAAGTTAATGGGTTCTACTATTCCTGGAGGCCAGTAATAAGTGGAGTACAGTAACAATATGTTCTGAGTCATGTCTTATTTAACATCTTCATCAATGGAGGCAACAGGGGAGGAGTAAATGGAATTAACTCTCATCAAATCTCCTGACGACACTGGACTTTCGGGACACAAGTCAACACATTTAAGAACAGGATTGCCTAGACAGGCTTGAGGAATGAGAAAAGAGGAATATCATGAAATTCAATAAGGATAAGTGTAGAGTCTCCTATATTTAAAAAGCAATAAAACAATTCAGTTTGGTAACTTACTGGTGGAGGGGCATCTCTGCTGAAATGGACCTGAAGGACTTAATAGATAGCAATAACATGAGCCAGAAGCATGCCCCGGTGACAAAGATACTTGGTAATACTGACAGCAAGACAGCCAGGAGACTGAAGAAAGTATCATCTCCATTTACTTGGTGCTCATTAGACAATACCTAGAAGCCTTTTGTCCCTAAAATATAAGAAAACACATTCAGAGAATCGTAGAACACTTAAGGTTGGAAGGGACATCTAGAGATCATCTAGTCAAACTGCCCCACACATGCAGGGTCACTTACAGCATGTGGCATAGAGTGGCATTCAAGCAGGTTTTGAAGATCTCCGGAGAAGGATAATCCACAACCTCTCTCGGCAACTTTTTYCCGTACTCTGTCACCCTCACTGYCAAGATATTCTTTCTTAAGTTCCTCTGGAACTTTTAGTTCTTTACTTTGTGTCCATCTAGTCCTTTTGCTGTCCACCACTGAAAATAGACCAGCACCATCCTCCTAACTCCATCCCTTGAGGGACTTATAGACACTGGTCAGGTCCCCGCTCAGCCTTCTATTCCTCAGGTTGAAGAGGCCCAGATCTCTCAGCCTTTGCTCATAGGGCAGATGTTCCAGGCCCCTGATCATCCTCATAGGCCTGCACTGGACTCTTTTCAGCAGCTCCACATCCCTCTTGCACTGAGGAGCCCAGAACTGGACACAGTACTTGAGATGCGGCCTCACCAGGGCTGAGTAGAAGGGTAGAATCACCTCCCTCGACCTGCTGGAAATGCTCTTCTTAATACATTCCAAGATCCCATTGGCCTTCCTGGTTACAACGGCACACKGTCATATCATGGTCAACTTGTCRCCCACCATGACGCCCAGGTCCCTCTCTACAGAGCCACTCTACAGAGGGTCGGTCTCCAGCCTGTAGGTGTGTCTGRGGTTATTCCTCCTCAGGTGCAGGACCCTGCACTTTCCCTTGTTAAATTTCATAAGGTTTCTCATTGCCTAGTTATCAAGCTGTCCAGGTCCCTTTGGATGGCAGTGCAGCCCTCTGGTCTGTCAGCTACTCCTCCCAGTTTGGTACCATAAGCAAACTTGCTGAGGGAGCACTCCATCCCTTCATCCAGGTCATTAATGAATAAATTGAACAGGACGGGATCAAGGACTGACCTCTGTGGGACACTGTTAACCACAGGCCTCCAATTGGACTTTGCGCCACTGATTACCACCCTCTGAGTCCTGACATCCAGCCCATTCTCAATCCACCTCACTGTCCACCCATCTAATCCACACTTCTGGAGCTTGCCCAGGAGGATGTTTTGAGGGACGGTTTCAAAAGCCCTGCTGAAGTCCAGGTAGATGACATCCATTGCTCTGCTCTCATCAATCTAGCCACTCACTCCATCATAGAAGACTATCAGGTTAGTCAAGCATTATTTCCTTTTGGTGAATGTGTGCTGGCTACTCCTGAGCACTTTTGTGTCCTCCACGTGCCTGGAGACAACAGCCAGCATGAGCTGTTTCATCACTTTTCCAGGAATGGAGGTAAGGCTCACTGGCCTGTAGTTGCCTGGATCTTGCCTTTTTTGAAGAGTGGGGTGACACTGGCTTTCTTCCAATCCTCTGGCACTTCCCTTATTCTCCAGGACCTTTCAAAGGTGATGGAGAGTGGCTATGGAGATGGATTGAGAACTATGACATCCGCCAGCTCACGCAGCACTCTAGGATACATCCCATTAGGGTCCATGGATTTGTGGGTATCAAGTTTCCTTAGGTGCTCTCTGACCCAATCTTCCCAGTCTACCCAGGGCAAGTCTTCCTCTCTCCAGGCTTCTTCTCTTGTCCCTAGGGCCTGGGATTCTAAGGGGCTACCCTCGGCAAACACTGACACAAAGAAAGCATTCAGCAACTCTGCTTTTTCTGTCAYCTTGTTCACCAGCAGACTCACCTTTTCCCTGATCTTCCTTTTGCTGTTAATACATTTGAAGAAGCTTTTATTATTTTTAAGATTCCTTGCCAGATTTTGTTCCTAATATGCCTTACATCCTTGTCACATCTCTGTGTTCCCTGACAAYGTTCCTATATTTCTCCCACRGGGCCCGTCCTTTTCTCCACATTCTGTATACCACCATCTTCTGCTTGAGTTTTGCCACAAGCTCCTTGCTCATCCACGCAGGTCTCCCACCCCCTCTGCCTGACTTCTTACTCACCGGGAGGCACTGTTGCTGGGCGTGRAGGAAGTGCCATTTGAAAACTAATCAGCTCTCCTGGGCTTCTCTTCCTTCTAGAGACCTAGCCCATGGGTTTCTTCCAAGGAGGTACCTGAGGAGGCGAAAGTCAGCCCTCCTGAAGTCCATGGTTGCAAGGCTACTTACAGMCCTGCCTCCTCCTCCTTGGATCCTGAACTCYACCAGCTCATGATCACTGCAGCCGAAGCTGCCTCCTACCTTCACTTCTCCTACAATCCCTCTGTGTTTGTTCGTATGAGTTCCAGTAGCMCACCTCGCCTCATTGGCTCCTCCACAACCTGTATCAAAATGTTATCATCAAGCACTGCAGGAATCTCCAGGACTGCTTGTGCTTTGCTGTGTTGTCTTTCCAGCTGCTATCAGGGTAYTTGAAGTCTCCCATGAGAACCAGGGCCTGTGACCTTGAGGCAACTTCCAGCTGTCTGTAGAAGGCCTCATCAACTTCCTTGTCCTGGTCAGGTGACCTGTAGCAGACATCCACTACAGTGTCTCCCAYATTAACCTGCCCTTTAACCCTTACCCACAAGCTCTCAACTCGTCCATCATCCATCCCCAGGTTGAGCTCCACACATTCCAGTTGCTCTCTCACGTACAAAGCAACTCCACGACCTTGCCTTCCCAACCTGTCCTTCCTAAAGAGCACGTAGCCTTCCATGACAGCACTCCAGTTGTGCGAGCTATCCCACCATGTCTCTGTGATTCTAATGAGATCATGACCCTGGGACTGCACACAAATCTCCAGTTTGTTTTGCTTATTCCTCATGCTYTGCACACTGATGTACGGGCATTTCAGGGAAGTAATCTACCTGYAGGTTTCCCAGGAGGGGTGAAAGAGGATCCTGTACAATCGTATCTTATACTCACTTCTCCATTACCATACTCCTGCTGGGTACTTTCAGATATCATATGACACTGATTGCCCTGTCTATGTGACACTCTCCTTCCCCCTTCTGGCTTAGCTTAAAGTCCTCCTAACCAGGCTGGCCAGGCTTTTGGCAAAGACGTGCTGCCCCTCTTGCTGAGGTGGTTCCCATCATGCCCCACTAGCCGATGGTCATCAGAGTCTCATGGTCATAGAAACCAAAACTCCGTTGCCAAGACCAGGCTTAGCCAATTTTTAACCTGTAATTTCTGCCTTCTCCTCCTTGAATCCATTCCCCTCATGGGTAGCATAGAGGAGAACACAACCTGGGTTCCCAGATCTTTGACAGCCATCTATAGGGCTCTGAAATCTTGCTTGATGTTGCTGAGTTTCCCCATGGCATCATTAGGGTCCACATGAAACAGTACCAGGGGATAATAGACTCCTGGACAAGCCTTAGGAGCATCTCTGTAACATCCCTTATTTGAGCCCCTGGCAAGCAACAGTCCTGTCTGGATAAGGGGTGTTCTCTACAGATTGGTGCCTCCATCCATTGGTGACAGCAGGGAGTCACCCTCAACAATCACCTACCACTTCTTCCGAGGGCTCCTTTTCTCCTTAGGGGGAGCAGCCTTAAGACATGGACCTTACAGCCTCTCTGTAGACAGCCCCCTAGATGGACCTTGTTCCGTGTCCTTATATCTATCTGATCCCCAAGGTCCAGGGCCTCTTACCTGTTGAACGTGGTCACTAGTGGGGCAGAGGTGGGCCAGGGAAGGGTTCTCCTGCCACCTCGAACAGGGACCTGTTTCTATTGTTGTTCATCCTTTGATACTGTTAACTTTGCCCCCTCCACCCTGTGGCAAGAGGATGCTGGATTTTCAGATTGAATTGGGGGAATTCTCTGGGTGGCTTTCCTGGGAAGACTGCAGAATGCAGCTCACCAGGAATTCCCTGATAGCCCTCAGCCTTTCTATCTCCTCCATCAGCTCCAGCACCAGACTAAGCAGGTCATCTATCTGCTCACACCTAAGGCAGGCAATGTTTGTGCTGCTCCCCAGTAACAGGTTGAGGTTCAGACACTTCCCACACCTGGAGACCTGGACTGCCACATGTCTCTGTGACAGTTCAGTCTGTATTGCCACAATCTTCCTGATGGAAGCTCTCTGCCGTGTAGCCCCCATGGCTTCACCTGATCTCCTGCTGATGAAAGATAAAGTGGAGTGAGCTTAGGAGCAAGGCATCACAGTATTCAGTATTGAGGAAATGTCAAAGAAACAGGGCTTAGTCAACAGGGTAAGAAATGGCTTGGAGGGCCTTAACAGCTGCCCCATAGCACCTACTGGGAGGTAATGAGAAGGTGGAGCCACGCTCTTCACACTTGGGCACTAAAAGAGGATAGGAGACGAAGAGAATAAGTTGAAGCAAGTGCCGTTTGGATTGGATATAAAGAAAAAAGCTTTCACTTTGATGACAACATAACTGTGAAGTAAGTTCYTGTGAAAAGTGTGTGGTCTTCACTTCCCAGCTGGAGAGTTACTTGATTTGATCTCATAGCTGACCCTGCTTTGAGGAGAAAGTAGCACTTGAGACCTCCTGACATGCCTTCCAACCTGAATTACCCTCTCATCCTATAAATAGCTCACATCTCTTAATGTCCTTAAGTCTAGGCAGTTCTGTAAAGGTTTCAAGTTTCTCAATTCTCTTCACTTTTTTTTTGCAGGTACAATATTCTGCTCCAGATACATCTTCAGAAGTGATTGTTGATTGATGCAAGTCTCCTTGCACCTTCTCCTGCAGAAGAACATATCAAATGTAAGCACAGTATTACATAAATTAAATACATTGTACAAAGCATCACAAAATGATTAGTCATCTTAGGATTGTGATTACAGAACATAAACTATTTTAGAGGGATGCAAATCAAAATTTAATTACCTATATTTACCTAGATTTAGATGCCTGTATATGAGCTAATTGTTTGAGCTGCCAGTATAATCTATTGGTGTTTGGCTAGCAGAACCTAAAAAATGATTCTACCGCCCAGTCAAAAAGAGTTTGAGTCATGTATCTAAACATGTAGGGATATTTGAGATGTCCTAGACTTTCCCAGGTAGTGTGTTCAATTAAATTATCAAATGATATTGGCATATGGAAACATGTCTGGCCACAATGCTATCACGATGGTAAAAGGCCATAAGGAGAGAATTAGCTCTCACATACAGAATCACACAAAATCAAGGTCTGTTCAACCTTTTGGAAGACTAAGGGGAAATCCTTTTGCTGTCTACAACTACAAAATCGAAATGTGTAGATAAGATTGAACATGACTCCTCTTAGAAGTGCCCAGGGATACATAGTACAAGAAGTAGACGCGAGTTACAGCATGAACATTTTTCCTCAGTATAAAGAAGAACAATTTTGCAATGTGGACAGGTTTAATAAGTAAGTTTCTCAGAGAAACTGTGGTATCTGCATTCTTGGAGAAACTTAAAAGATGACTGGACAAGCTCCTGAGCAACCTGCCTTTGAAATAAATGGCCTTAAAACGTAAATGATTTTWTGAAAACTCTGATTTAGTTCGTGGTATAGGAGGAAGCAAACTCAGGCTTAATCTCTAAATGTTGTTGTCAGTTGCAAAGTAGATGATAAATTTGATGAAATGAGAATACTATCATTCCAATGAAATAGTGAAAGCTAAGTAAAATAGCTGATTTTAGAAAAGTAGTGGAAAGCTTTCCAAGTGTAATCACTAATTTCTGGCTCTAATATTCACTTCTCTCAGAGTACCTCTTAAAAAAAAGTATAAATCAAGATGTAGCAGATATAAATAATATTTAAGATTCCTTTTTATCATATAGTATTAATATCTTTTATTAAAAAAATACTCTTCCTTCATTTGAAAATGTATTTGAGACTCTACAGGATATTTTTCCATTTTRAAAAGGATTGTGTTTTTTTTCAGTTGCTATATTACATTATCATTTTGGCACCTGAAGGAACAACAAAGAAATTTTATTTAGAAATGTCCTTGGAGTTCAGCACATATGTAGTGGCATTAACTTTCCTTTAACTTTGGTAATTTTGCAACTCCAGTTTGGTTCTTTCTGTTTTGCTTAATCTTAAGGAACATGCCCAGAGGATGTTTCCACAAAAGCATGGAGAACATAAGAAAAAAAAAAAGGAACTTTTACGCTATTTTTTGTTTGCTTATTTTGTTTTATTATATTTTGTTGCTTTGTTCTTGAAATGATTGGACAAGACCTTAAATCCCTCTGTGAAAAAAAAGAATGTGTAAAACCCAGAAGGATGCGTCATGGGGAAAACAAAWACTTTCTTCTCTTTACTGATTCATGGAAAGTTTGTAGGCACATATTAATATTTTTTCAACATAGCTATCACAACAGAAAAACTCCACCTGGTGTTTATTGAGTCCTACAGGTTATACAAGTTGAGAATTTTCATAGACAAGTTTGGAAGAAACGATCTTCACTCCATATATCTATATTCTTCTTTACCAGTGATCAGTACTCTACAAAAATTTTGGGGTACCTTAAGTAGTAGAAGAAAACAGTACTTTGAAGTAGAGACAAGAAGTCCAGATTACAAGAGTGTATATTGTTCTGAAAATGTTTTTTCCCCTTCCTCCCCAATTTTATGTTCTATAATAGTTCTAGTACCAGGTAGCTATTGAAAATCCAAGAAAAGGGTCAAAGGGAACTTTATATTCTGTAATATTTTGTAATACAAAAGAGTTATTTCTTAGTGAAGTATCATAGGGTCATGAACTTGCCCCTACTTTCCATAACGTAAGTAACTTAAGCCATTCTTGGCAGGTGTTTGTCTCATGCATTTTTAAGAATTTCCAGAGATGATGTTCCCACACTTTCCATGGACAATATTGTTTGTTGTTGTAGTTTTTGCTGTTTTCAATATGCACACATTTTTATTTTTATACATAAAAAAATCCTAAGTAAATCTTTCATATTCAATTTAAACCTATCTTTAGTGGACATGGAGAACAAAGGACCATAATCTTCTCGTCACAAACATTTATCATACTGAATACCCGTTATGTTCTCTCTCTCTCCCCCCTACACTGCCTTAGAATAGCTGGATATCAGTTAAAAATGAAACAAATCTTAATTAGGATGATTTTGAATACATCACTGAACAAATCATTATTAAGATTTCCTAGTATGGTAGAAAGACAAAGGGATGTATCATATACAAATTAAGTCAAATTTTTGCTGGAAAAGTTAAAAGATGAAGTTCAAAACTGAGCATCATGAGTTCTAAACAAATCATGAAACATGAATAACCACAGTGTAACCCTTTTACTTGTCAATTTTCAYTGCATTATTCCTTACAGTACAAAAAACACCAATATTTTTACCATGTTTCTTTTCCAGTTATTCCTCTCTGTATATTATATTTTTTTCTACTGGTATGATTTTCATTCGTCTTTGAGAAGCAAACAAGAGAGGTTTGGAAATCCCACTCTCAGGGAGGACATTCATTTCACCCTACTTGTCAGTTGAGATTACAAGTTTATTGTGGCAAAGATTGATGCTTATAGTCTGATGCATTTATAAAAATATTTCTTCTCAACCAAAATCTATAGCTCTTACATATAAAATATCATATCATACAAAATATTACAACAAAATCTTTTCTTTGTATTTTATTTTTAATCCCTGTCTTGGAATGTGCATACTGATATTTGAGGGATCTGCAGGTGTAGGAGTGTTTGGCAATGGGAGTGGGCCCAGCAGCTGGAAATCTACAGAGATCATTGGAGGCAACATTCTCATGTCTCTTAATAAGGGCTTTAAGGAAGTACTTGAAAATCCCATATCTGCAGTCCCATAGACCTGAAAACTCAAGAAAAGTGATTGATTCCTAACTTCCTCAAACTTAAAAATGGCAGCAGCCAGCAAGATGTGTGACTGCAAAAGCAACCATAAGGTAGAACATGTTTATGAATAAACATTGAATATTCCTTGTAGGAACCTGAATACCTAGACAGTCAAGAGGAGAGAGGGGAAAAAAAAAAAAAAAAAAAAAAACCCCTCCACAACCTTGATAATTTGAAGCCTAAGACGTTCACAATATCCAGATTCCCAGAGCATACATGTTTAGCTTCGTCTTGTAAAAATCTCGTATGTCGTCTTCTGCTAAAAAAAAAAAAAAAAAAAAGAAGAATTACAATTTCTAGTGAAAGACCCCTGTAGATATTCTACAATTATTGTCAACAATGGCAGTGTCTTGTTTTTCTTTTGCACTTCCACCACATACTGACTAGGGTGATTGTTTCAGAGATTTCTGTATTGTAATAAATCTGAAATTATTTTCCTTGTCAGCATGCTGGCAGAAACAGCATGATGATACAGAAACAGTGACAAAACAAATTGGCAACAGACACTTCAGGTACTAGTGTCAGATATGAACTATGCAGTTTCCAGCAAATAAATCTGTTAGTCCTTAGTAACAACAGGAACTGACAGTGAGACTGAAAAATAAGACTTCTGGAATACGTGGGCAAAGCTTTCTGAAGGATTTGCAAAAGGCGTTTTTTACCTTTTGCCTCAGGCTGGACATGACAACAGTATGTGTAATGAATAGGTGATGAAGTTTATTTATTCCATTACTTGTAACCTTCAGCTTGATTTGTATACAAAATAAGGTACCAGAGTTGCTGCAAGAATATTCCAAATACTTTCAATAATATAAGAACTGAGTAAAGCAAAGTTTATCTTACAAATTTTTGCTGGAGTCTATCTACCAAGAGATACGAAGACATATAACCCTGAATATCACTGTGATGCTAATATGGTATAACATAGCTCATGGTATGCATTGATGCATTGACTTAAGTTTTTCTGGTTAGAAAAGACATATCTGTCTTATGCAGCTGTGTCCACAGTGATAACCCTTTGTAATTACTGAGCAGACATAAATCTCAGAAATATGAACAGATTCTTTGAGAATCTCTTTATCAAAATGCAGCAACTAGAGACAAAGGAACATTTAGAGAGAAAGGATGTGCCAGCACAAGTAAGACTTTTTTTTTTTTTTTTTCCTTCTGTACTCTTCTGTGGGAAGGTGGGAAATAGAAGGAGATGAACACAASCAAAATTGTTTCAGTCTGTTTTGTTAGGGTACAGTGTTATCTACTGTGCTTACAAATAAAATCTAGAAAATATACTTTAAAAGAACTTCCCACTATTATTTTATTTAATATATTTATGTCAAGTGATACAGCACTTATCTGGGATCTAACTCTGATCTGTAATTATTTATAATATTCCCTTTAAGGTAGCAATTTAAATTAAAATTACTAGCCAGAAGGTTTTCTAAAAAAGCAACCCTAACCTCCTTAGAAAATCATAGGCATATTAGCTCATCATACATTTTCTAGCATCCTGAGGCATACCAAAGCTCTTTGTTTTTTCTTTTTCATTTTTATGTAGGATCTCACTCAGCATTTTCCACTCTTCAGGAATTCTTCAGAATTGTAACTCTTCACAGTTTAAAACTGTAAGCTTGTATATAAAATTTGCTTTATTATTTGTTTTTTACTTCATATAAAGGCAAGGAAACATATGTTTAGGGGAGCCACAAAATTGCAGTAAAATGCTGCACACAGTGTTGACTCATTAATTCTCTTATTAACATAAACTTTTTCGTTATTAGCACTTGTAGGATAGAAAATGATGAAAATCTTTTGAGAACATCTAGTCTGGTTTGTCACTCAACAGGGAAATAAATAAATGTCTCCAATAACTTTATCCAAGGCAATTTATTCGGTAAACACAATAAAGTACACATAGAGACATGCAAGCAATGAAATACTAGAACATCTGGTGATCTGCAGGTGGGCCAAGAATATGAAGTTGAAACAGGTGCACAGAAGCAGATTTTCTTATTCTGAAATTGTATTAGATGCTGGTAGGTTTCTGTATATGTAAGGCAATGAAATGACCTGCAAGGATTCCATGTAGGTTAGAATAAAACACGTGACATGTTTAGAAACATATTTCACAAGAGGATAGAGCCGTAAAGAAACAGCTATTCTATGAAGTTTTGAATTTTAATGAATGTTTAATTACAATTTCTGCAGATGTCCCAATCTCCTCATTCCTTCCCTCCTTTTCTTTCCCTGAACACCAATGCTTTTATACAATTTAGCTCTGATGTTAAAAAATTATTGTTTCTGCAACAGTAGAGTTTTCTCTTCCCTTTATGGCATGAATTTTAAATAGTGCTCAGTTACAAATATTAAAAGACAGATAGTATCTCTTACTGAACAGAATGTTTCAAAAATGCAGCAGTATTTTTAAAACCTCCAAATGGAAGATGATTTTCTAATCTCTTTCAGAAATGTGSTCCCAGATATTTATGTGAATCTTAGAGGATTGCAAAATAGGACTTCAATAACTTTTAAGAATAAAGCATTAATTTTATGGTGATTGTGTTACTTTAATCATCCAGAATTCCAAAGAGAGATCTCTTTTTCAAAACCGCTTAGTTTGCTTTASTTCTACCAGAGTCTGTAAATTAGAGAAGGAAATCTAAAATTTTAATCTGTGTCTAATCTGAACCTGAATCTTATTTGAAAACATTATTTTTTTATTATTGAGTGTATCGAGGACAATACACACATGCATAGACAGTTTGGTCACTGCTGCTTTGTGTATGTTTCTGTGTGTGCCCACAATATGTGTGTTTCTCCAAGCAGTTTACCATAATGAAAAGACAGCACACAGAGATATTTCWAACAGCATTATTTAATCTGAGGTTTTAAATTACTAACCTTAACAATTTGAAATGCCGTGACTCTCAGACAGATATGTCATGTGAGATCTGTGACTATTCAAAGCAGGACCAGCAGCAGCTAGAAGATATATGTAACACCCTAGAGCACCTACAGTAATAGAGGTTGCAATGGTAGAAGATTTTTAGGCTACTTAAATCTTAAACTTCAAAGGTTTACAGATATATTGTAGACATTCATATGTACATCTGGTGTTTGAGCTACCATTACAGTCAACAGAGATGTAGTGAATACATTCATCAGTGCATAGAGTCACTTGCTCAAAATATTTATCTATGTCTGATCTAGCAGAATAGCTCTTCAGAATTGATTTGTTTATTTGTTTATTTATTTATTTTACTGGAGACATTCTGCTATTGCCCTCAGAAGTATCATAGAAGATACCTCATATGCCCAATGGTATATATCCTGTGTATGTYCAAATGATGCCCTAAATATTCAGCAACTTTAATAGTGGGGTGGACACCTCACGCAAACATACCTATGTATAAGGGTTTTAACTTACAGCAAGCTGAATCTCTCCCCTAAAAACGAGTTAAGCTGAACATCCCCCGAGGTGACAGAATATTCCCATTTGGTCAGCAGTGCTGCTTTGTATTTGTGTGAAGGAGTACAAACTCAAGGATAAGTACAACCAAACAGCAGAAAACAGACATATGAACTTATAACACCACAAAAACAAAACAAAACAAAAAGAAAAGAGAGAGAGAGAGAAACTTGAAAAGAGAGAGAGAAAAAAAAACTTAAGCATGTCACCTCAGTTACACAGCTATCAGCCACATTTTATGGATGAACTGATATAATCAAAGAGACCTGAATATATATGATGATTGCCCGATTCCACTTTGCTCGTAGAATTTTTACTTTGTTCATTTAACCATTTTTGCTCATGTTGTCAAACACAGTCTTAATACATAGAGTTGTTCCATTAGTTCTAATCAATTCTGCTCCCATTTTCTCTAGTCCTACCATTTATAAAATTATATTTGCATTTTTGATATAACCCCCAAAGTGCTTTATTTATCTCGTATACCAAGGGGAGGATAAAAATATTTTTTATGTTACCACTTCCTAGGGATTTCCTTTTAATCTTGTCTGTCGACACTCAGTAACAAGGACTTATGTCTGATAATAGCCAAGTTATTCAAATCTGTTGGGTTTACCAGTCTTCAAGCTGATGCACCTGTAGTGTTATTATATAGCCTGCATAGGTAGAATGGGAAATATGAGAATGGATATCTTCTCCATTCCTCTATTTGTAGGCTATGAACTGAACATATTTTAACCTGTTTTCAAATAATTGCACGTGTATCCACTATACACACAAAGCCTGGAGACCGGTTTTATTATGTACCACATTCCAAAAMCATTGAACTAAAACAATCCTCAGCGAAATCACTGAGCAGTGATCTTATCAACATGTTCACCCTCAAAGACCATTTCAGCCTGAGTATCCCATTAAGAAAAATAAAAGCAGACCAATAACRATTATTTATGTTAGTCATGAGCTAAAAAGGCATATTATTTTAAGCTGCACATTAGCATTTAAATTAAACCAGTTTACTTCTTAAAATACATTTATGGACCCAAATTGGAACCAGAGGATTTAAAACATATTGGGCTATTTGTTTGTTCATTTGTTTGGGGTTTTCGGGGTGGGGAAGTGGTTTATGCCACTGTGCCATGCACACAATAAAGAAGGGAAGGTGAAAAGAACATCTTTTCTGATAGTGGCATTTTTATTTGCCCACTATACCAGTGCTTCTTCCACTCCCATTTTGGAGTCTCTTTTGAAGACATTAATATCCAAACATCTCCCAGTATCTTTGTCCCGTCTTTCAAAATATTCAGTGCCTGTATAAAGTCCTATCAATCTGGCTGTTATCCCAGCCAGTGTCAGCATGGCTTCCTGGAGCTGCATGTGTCAGCACAAGAACTAACSCTGGCATCAGAGCTGCACACAGTTACTGATCTCAGAAGGCAATTTTCCTTGCTGAATGCCTGCATCTGACATCTGTGGCCCTTCTAGGCTGTACTGAACTCTGCAAAGCAGACAGTCTTGAGCTTTTCTAATCGGTTATCTTCTGGTTAGCTGGGGGAGAAACACTCCTCCTTGACTTTTTGCTTTTCCCTCACAGGCCATATTAGTTTTTCGTTCTTAGTTGCCTGCTGGAGAAGTCTATCTATCCATTCATTAAACAGGGAGCCTCAGAAAACTCTCCTTAAATCCACTGTCTTCATAAAGAACGATAGTCTTTTGGATCTTAGTTCTCACCAGTTCCTTGCTTGATATCTCTGGAATAATTATAACTTTTGAAACTCACAGGAGTTTCAAAACAAGTTCCTACTTATTTTAAATTCACAGTTTTTGTTGTTGTTTTCTTTAGTGACCTAGAGGTTTCTTTTCTTCCTGCATTTTTTTTTTTCCGTTAGCAACTGCTGTAGCTGCTGATGTTCCTATTTAGAATTCCTTTCAGTAGCTCTTTGCAAATGCAAGTCATTGGCATTGCTGCATTTCTCTCCAAGTGACATGAGGTCGTAACTCCAAATATACAAATTAAGGTGAAAAATCAATTGTTTGTTATAATAGCAGAAGCTATACTCATTATGCACATCTCTGACAAGAATTAATTTCACGATTGTCTCAAAAAAGATATTCTCTAATAGCTTAAAGAATGCAAAGTTGTTCAGAGCTGTTCATTTTTAACAGAGATAATAATTTTACTCATTGGCCTGATTCTCTAGTCCACTACATGAATTTTATGTATTGGTTGATTCATTTGTGCTACTGGGTTTTCCTTTCATTTTCCCCTCTTTCCTTTCTTCCTTCCAACACTTCTTCCTCATCAATTTATTTCTCTTTCTTTTTGTTTGTTTACATTTTACAAGGGTGCATGTAAATAAATTTTCRGCTGTCATAGGGAATTTTGTATGAATGTCAATGTACAATAGTATTCTATGTGTCCAAAACGAATAGAATCCCAACATATATATCTTTTTTAATATCATAATGACATAAAGACCTTATAAGTTTCCATCAGTGATCTATGTAATGCTATGCTAATAGAAATGCAAAATTACCATTCTAGATCAGACTACAGCTCCAGCCCAATATACTCTCTCTGATACTCTCCATTGCCAGATAATCAGGATCACAGCTTAAGAAATAGACCTTTTCTGTAACAGATAGCGTCCTACAGTGCAAGTTAATATAGCAGCTCCATGGGGACTGCCCATCTAATCAGTACTCCTCTTAAATAAATGAGGATTGTACTCATAAGCAAGTAACTCAGCATAAACCTCAAGGAAGATAAACCACTCCTGATAACTCACCTGAACATTTTCCTAGAAAATGTTCTTGGAACAAGAATTTGAAAGTTATATAAACAAAGATTTGAACAGGCTCCATTGAAACACATACATGGATGAGTGTCACTGAATATATGTGCTAGGAGAGGAATTTATTTTATATTTCTTACAATATAAATAAATTTAGTACCATGAAGTATATCTAGAATGCCATAGCAGAAAAAATTAGACTAAAATCTAAGTATGAAAAACAGTTCTGAAACAGAAGTGTAAATATTTTTAAAGTGCCAAAGAATTTAAAAAATAAAAATAAAAACTCTCCAAATATACAAACGGTCCTTACAAAATTTTTCTCAGCTGGAACATTAAAATAAAAAGTCCATATAAAGTAATTACTTAAAAAATGAAGTTAGTAAAATTAGATATTTAGATATTTTACTATTAATGTTTTTGTAATTATTACATAAAAATATACAGCTACATATCTTTATTTATTAATCAAATATATATAGAATACAAAAATATATTAGCATTGTAAAAATAATTCTGAGAAATCTCATAAACATCTCAAGAATTCTCCATAAACAATAATTACACTATAATTAAAAAGAATCAGTGATGTCTTTTTTGACTCCCAGCTATCAGCGAACATAGAGTCATAGGTTGGAATGGACCTCTAGAGGTCATCTAGTCAAACCGCCCTGCGCACGCAGGGTTGCCTAGAGCATGTGGCACAGAGTATCATCCAAGCGGGTTTTGAAGATCTCCAGAGAAGGATACTCCGCTACCTCTCTGGGCAACCTGTTCCAGKGCTCTGTCACCCTCACTGTTATTCTTTCGCAAGTTCCCGTGGAACTTTTAGTGCCTCAATTTGTGGCCATTTCCTCTACTTCTGTCGCTGGCCACCACTGAGAAGAGRCCAGCWCCMTCCTCCTCMCTCCCTKKCTTGAGGTATTTATATACATTAATCAGGTCTCCTCTCAGTCTTCTCTTCTCCAGGCTGAAGAGGCCCAGCTCTCTCAGCCTTTCCTCATAGGGCAGATGTTCCAGGCCCTTAACCATCTTTGTASCCCTGCACTGGACTCTCTTCAGCAGCTCCACATCCCTCYTGCACTGGGGAGCCCAGAACTGGGCACAATACTTGAGGTGCGGCCTCACCAAGGCTGAATCACCTCCTTCTACCTGCTGGAAATGCTCTTCTTAATGCATCCCAAGATCCCATTGGCCTTCTTGGCTACAAGGGCACACTGCTGCCTCATGGTCAGCATGTCATCCACCATGACGCCCAGGTYCCTCTCTGCAGAGCTGCTATCCAGGAGGTTGGTCCCCAGCCTGTAGGTGTGTCTAGGTTTATTCCTCCTCAGGTGCAGGACCCTGCACTTTCCCTTGTTGAACTTCATGAGGTTTCTCACCGCTCAGTTGTCCAGTCTGTCCAGGTCCCTCTGGATGGCAGCACAGCCCTCAGGGCTATCAGCTATTCCTCCCAGTTTGGTATCATCAGCAAACTTGCTGAGGGAGCACTCCATCCCTTCATCCAGGTCGTTAATGAATAAACTGAACAGGACCGGACCAAGGACTGAGCCCTGGGGGACACCACTAACCACAGGCCTCCAGCTGGACTCGGCACCACTGATTACCACCCTCTGAGCCCTGTCATTCAGCCAGTTTCTAATCCACCTCACTGTCCACTCATYTAACCCACTCTTCWGGAGCTTGCCCAGGAGGATGCTGTGATGGACAGTGGAGTAGCCTTTTTCTCCTCCATGTGCCTGGAGACAGCAGCCAGGATGAGCTGCTCCATCACCTTTCCAGGGACGGAGGTCTGGCTCACCGGGTTGACATTGGCTTTCCTCCAGGCCTCCGGCACGTCCCCCATTCTCTAGGACCTTTCAAAGATGATGGAGAGTGGCTTAGCTACAACATCCGCCAGCTCAAGCAGCACTCTGGGGTGCATCCCATTAGGGCCCATGKATTTGTGGGTGTTGAGTTTCCTCAGGTGCCCTCTAACCAAGTCTTCCTCTACTCGGGGCAAGTCTTCCTCTCTCCAGTCCCTTCTTGTTTCCCTAGTGTCTGGGACGCTAAGGGGCTGCCCTTGAGAGTTGTCAGCCYTATCTAGGCTCTGTAGTTCCTGGGGACCAGCCCTAGCRGAGAAGACTGAGGCAAATAAGGAATTTAGGAACTCTGCCTTCTCCACATCCTCCATCACCAACAATCACAACGATCACCTTACAAGTTTAATGTTTCTAATTTCAAAACACTGATATAGAAGACTAATTTTATAGAGACTAGAGATTAGGGGGATCTAAAGAGCTAGAATGGCTTTGCCCCAGCCACACAGAAGAAAATGTGAAACATTCCTCAATCTTTTATAAAAGATGTAGTTACTGGAGCACACTTTGTCTCCATCTCTTTGCTTAATGGCTTCATCTTAGAGTTGATCTCTTTTTGAGAGGAGGCTGGGCTGCAGATTCTATCACCATTGCCAGACTAATGAGCAAAATAGAGGCAATCAGCAAGGTGAAGTTTAAGAACAATCTGCTTTGTCAGGCATGCAAAATCAGCAACAACAAAATAAAACAGAACAAAAGCAAAAAAAAAAAAAAAGTTTCACAGTGCCTCTCTCAATTACAGCACACAGTATTAATTTCTTACTTATAAGTGAATGAAGATGCCATAAAATCTCTTCCAATAAAACTAGAAAACAGTACAAGTTTGTTCTACATAAATGTGAGAAGCAGAAGTTCAAAGGTTATCCTTAAATCAAGACCTCGTATAAAATCGGTCTGACATCATGCCTGTATCRTATGGCAACAATTTAAACACTTTATGTAAGCATTTCATTTAGGAAACAATTACTGTATGGTTTTTGTCTAATATAATTAATAGGTCAAGCAGCACTTACTGGGTTTTTAGGCATTAATTAACATTTAAAAATTATCACATATGACACATTAATTAGATATCAATCACTTATTAGAACTACTGACATTTAATAAGCATTTTAATTTATACCAAACTATCTTGCTGTACGTCTTTTCAAACTAGAAGTATCTGTAAATAGTCCTTTACAAGTTTAACATGTTAACTCTTGTTTTGTCTTTGTAATTAGCATGTTACACAGAAATCTGACTTATACTGCATATAGTTATGAAAATATAGCTATATTGCTGTAGTTCACTGGTAGTAAATGACAAATTACGGAATAAAATGCATATTAAAATACTGCATATTAAAAAAAAAGATGTTAAATAAGAATAGAGGAATTGACAGTATCTCTGTTCTCTTTCTACATAAGTTGTGAACTTAAATCCTCTTCTGATTCTGCTATTTTATCCTGGGGAAAAAAATACAGATGTCCAAGTGTTAATTGCTGACCTCTGTCACCCTTTAATTATGCATCTTGAATTTTCTTTGATACTTCCTTTGCATAGCTATCTCCTGTTGTCAAGATTCCAGGAATAGACACTTCACAGACATAACCTCTATCTTGACCTAATTACATTTATTATCAGTCAATATTTATAACACTAACAGGGTTCTTAGGATAACATATAAAAACCMTACAGGGTGCCTAAACTTTACAAGACTAATGTCCATATTGGCAGCTTGACAAGAACCAGAGCTACATTTCTTCTGCACATACTTTTGCGTATTTTTCTCAATAATATATGCACAAAGCCTTAAGATTCCCATATACTTGCAACTCTGCTGAACAAATAGTAATCATCGTTTATTCATTAGAAATTTCTTTGCTAGTTTACGTCCATGTAAATTAAGATAGGATCTAGAGTGAGCAAATATGTGTGGCCACTTTCCTAGCTTTCTCTGCACTCTTGAAATTGTACTGAGCTGGATCAATGGGGTAGGAAGGTGGTACAGAAGTTGCCTGCAGCTGGGGTCTTTAAATGGCCATTTCCATTAGATGACAACATATTCATGTGCCTGTCTGCCTCTGTCCTGCTCAGTGAACTGTCATTCAATGGCATCTGGCATTTGGGGCATGCTCACCAATGCTATCCACATAAAGCTACAGCCATGACAACCCGTGAATGTGAGAATGGGAGTAAATCATACAAATTTCACACTCAGTGCATAGGTGTTGCATATCAGTGATAGCTTAATTGGCCTATCCATGGATAACAACAAGTGGTGAAGTCAATCTCTCCAGATGCTTTGGGAATACACATACTAGTACCCATATGGTCATCTTTCATTACATGTTTTTGCTGGGTTAAGACACCTAATGTGCTATGTTTTTACTATTTCCTTTTGATTTCAACAAACCCTAAAGATGATTAACAGACTTCATGTAAATACTCCACAACTGTTCTAATGAGAATAATACTCAAAATAATAAGGAAAGAAAATAATGTTATTCCACTTTTCCACATGAAATAATAAAAGTCAGGTAAGTTGAGAGCTAAATCACTTGGGCAACTTGCAATGCTGTGCCTTACCACATTTTCCTTCTTTAGTCATCTCAGACCTAGATATCTAAGGTAAATAGTTTTCTAGACTTTTTCAGTAGTTTGCAGATAATGGCAGGCATCACCAATGAACAGTTCAGCAAAGAAGACAACATCTTCCCTGTGTGGAATCCATACCCTCAGTTAAACACCATAAATTTCTATGCAGTGAAGGATGAGGATTAAATGGGATTCACAACAGAGAGCATGCTGTGTAGGGTTTATATAATGGAGGAGGTCAAGACTTAAATCCTGCACTTATGTCGAACCAGGTTCACAACTCAGACTCCTCTCCTGCACTAATGCACCTATGTCATTTCTTTCAAAATAACAGGCATCCCTTCTTGTAAAACATAGAGGTCAAGAGATGGTGATTCTACTATTTAAATGGGATTAGGGCTGAAGAGATTCAAATCTACATACTTATGTGGCTCTACAATGCTGAATATCATTTTGAMATTTTGTTGCTTTGCAGAAATGAATGCGGAATTCATTAGACTAGAAATAGAAGTGAGATCCCAGTAACTGCAGACACCAACTGAAGGAAAGCACACCTACCTCCTGCCCCAACTCCAAGGAATTCTATACTGCTTCATAAACCAGGAATTGAATAAATCCATAAATAGTCCTTGCAGATAGGATCAAWACCCAATCTTTTTAAGCTTTGACCTCCACAGTAATGTCACTTAGACTTCTTGCTCTTTTATCTGGCATACATCTGTGTGGTGGAATTCATAGCCTCCTGACATCAAAAGATCACTGTTTTTTTACTTTTTTAAGCCTACATTTAAGACTGATTTGTTTTCATTGACTTTTAACTGACATTAGCTAATTATTAACTCTGCAGGATAGATTAAATTTTAATTTTAATGTCATTGTAAAACACCATGAGCTGCCTCAGCATGATAAGATGCTATAAAAGTTTAAACTGTTGTTATAAGTTAGCCACCTGTTCAAAATGTTAAAAATCTACACGTTTAAATCAATCACACTGCACTGGATGCCCCATCAAGGCTAATGTTGATAAATTATACTCCAAACACTAGCTGATATAGATTCATTATTCTCCAAAACGGTAGTGTATTAGACTTTAGTTTGCAGAGTTTTAGTTGGGATTGCAATCTCATTTTTCAAAATCCTAAATAGACTCCAATGCCTATTTTCCAGTCTACTAAATTGCTCGGAGACTATCATGACTAAACAGTACCTTTGAGCTTCAGTCTGGTGTATGAGACATATATTGGAAATGCACTGTTCCAGAAGGAGTTCTTGGATGCACTGTGAAAAAGTAGAAAGTCTTTTTTTTTTTTTTTTTTTTTTTCTCATTCTTGCCATATCTGGACCAGATGAGAAGTGCTGGATAAAATGAAAGAACTCTGTACATGCCTGTCTCGGTATAAGATTGATGAATCTGCAGACTGGAGCCTACTTTGTCTCTTCAAGTTGCAAGTTTGCTTGGGAAAATACTGTTGCTTGTTGAATGCAAGAGGTTACGTCTACAGGTCCAGTAAAGTAGCACACTGAGTACTGACAGTATATATTTTAGTAATCTTTGTTCAGTTAGCAAGGCAGACAAAGAACTGCCTTTGCTACCTCCCAATCTTCTTGTGCTCAGAAAGAAGGTTTGTTAATAAACCAAAAGGCATTGGCTTCATCATTTGATTATATAGAAACAACCTTCAGCATCCCTTTTTTGGCTACTTATTCAGCTCAAAACTGTCTTTACTGTTGTAATGGAAATTATAATAAGTTCAAATTCTTTTTGATGGATATGCATTCATTTTAGCACCACACAAAACAGACTAAATGGCTGCATTGTCTGAAAGAGGTGTGAGCGTCTGCTCCCATTCATCTTTCTCTGATGCACTCTTTACAATTTCAAGGAGTATTCAGTAATAAGAAAAAATATCGCCAAATAGATAATTCATCGTTTTGTTTTTGAGTGAAAAACTAGATAATAGAGAACCTAGCTAACTGTATGAGGSTAGGAATGGGTTTACCTTTCATGTCCTTCTAGGACTGTGCTTCATATGTTCAATATTTTGCATAGGATTCTCAGAAGAAAGCAAGTGGTCAGTCATACTCATCTCTGTGATACTAGAAATAGCATATGCTCATTCTGACTACTTTATCTACGTCTTTTTACATGTCACTGCACCCTTTATTTTAAAATATATGTTCGGTTTGATAGCCTTTTTTTTTTAATCATTAGACAAAAAAGAAARGTGAAACAATTTTTAGATGCCCTTGATCTTCTTCTCAGGTGACTGTGGTGCTATTTCTAGAGGCAGCAGCAGCTGCCCAAAGCTTTTATAAATATTTTTTAAACATTTTAAAAGAGACTGAAGTAATTAGAAATACTAGAAGTTTAAGACCTTTAAGACAAAACAGGATGTAAGGGCCTATAGCAAAATTGAAGCAGGCTAATGGGACTGAGGGCCTGACTTATATGGATGCTGTACTATAATACATGACAGATATGCATCAGGTCTACAAATAGAATTTGACATCATAAAATAAATATTTAAAATATTTCTCATTCCTCTCTATTCCTTGCAGTGCAACTTATAATAATCCTATATAGAACATTGTAGATTTTTTTCCCCCTTCAGTCAAGGGCAAAAAGCTATATCCATGTGTCATAGATACATATTATTCACATTATTACCTGACACTGGGCTATCAGGCATTGCTGGCATCTAGTACCTAAACATTAGACATTTCAGGATCTTCTTTAGCAACAATAACAGATATATTGTCTCTACCATGAACAAAATCATCCAGAGCCAGCTGAGGCTAGCTGGTAAAGGAGAGCATATGCCTGGCTAAAATTTCTTATTTTTTACAAAGCAAAAAAACTATATTCAAGCTACCTACAGAGAAGGAGTTCTGGATCATGCCTATGCCTTGCTGTACTAAGTTACTGTTTGTTTGCAGTAATACATATTTTTATGTATAATGTGGATTGTGTTAAACAGTACTATATGCCATGAACCATAATCATGGTAGGGGCCACTAGAACAGCTAAACAGTAGAACAAGTAGCAATGATCTTAGAATACTATCTAGACCCATGCTTTTTTGCTTATAATCATTGTCTGATTATCAGCATCTATATAGAAAGGAGGCATGTCCAGCTCCTGAGGTTAAGAGGCATGAGCAGTCTTGCATCCATGCTCCTCAAAACAAGTTTATGCTAGAGCAGGCCCCCCATGTCAACACACCACACCCCTTCACCTTGGCTCCCTCAAGGCTCTGTGTTTCCTATATGAATGTAACAGGCATTTATTGTTTCTCCAGATTTTCAGTTCAAAACATCCAAAAAACCATGAAGACAGTGCTGCAGCCTTCTATCTCCAAATGCTGTTTCTACAACTTAAAATATATTGATATATTTTGCATGYTTTCTAAAAGATCTAGTAAAGTTTTCTGGGAAAGGGCTGGAATACTCTTGAGATSCAAGGAGTCAGACCTCTCCAAACCTTTCTAGTCCCACACATCAGGACTCTACACTGCCCTTTGATAGGATGTCAAGCTTTATTTTGGAGAGAAAAAGATGGAACGGCCCAAAATACCCCAAAAAGTTGAAAAGAACAAATAAGCAGAATAGAAAATGAAATTCTAGGGCCAAAACTTTCTCTCTGAAACTCTCATTTACCAATACAAACCTATGCTAAGTCTCATGAAAATTAATGTAGTTAAGCTCATARATGATTTAGACAGTTATTAAGGGAAAAAAATAAATCTTTAATACTGAAACCTAGTACAGGTAAGTCTATGGGAAAAAGTCCTAGAAAAAAGTGGTGATTCTTTCTTGAAAATGGTAGGGAGTTTTTTGTTTGTTTGGTTGGTTGGTTTGTTTGGGGTTTTTTTTAGCAGTTTAGTAATGGAAATCATAAAAACTATTTGGCAGACTTTCTTTTTTTGTTTTTCTCCTCACAGAAACTTAGAAACTTGCAGAGCATTTTTGTGTTAGCATCTCTCCACAAAACGATTCTATGTAAGATACAAGAGATTTTGCGACAAAGGGGATTATGGAGACCTGACATACTATGTCATCTGTCATTTCTGACAAATGTAAATGAAAAAAATAAAATCCTAGGTAGAAAATAAGAACATATGAGTCAGGGTTGAGTGAAAAGGCACCAAAGGCTGTGGTTTCAGACACTTTTTCTTTACTTCTGTTTACTTCTGTTTAAAACAAATATATAAAGTCTGTTATTGTTGTCTGTTTTAATGTGTTGTCTGTTCTGTGTTGTATCTGTTAATGTCTTCTAGTACAGAAATCATATAAAGTTGTGGAGGCTAGTTTCAGCTCCCTACATTAATGTAGTGCTTGCTGATGATCTTACACCCACTTTCAATTTYCAAAATTTCATTTGATTTAATTGACTACAGTAATTTGGTAATTTCARTCTCAATATTTAATTGAGAATCACTCTCTGAAAAGTGGATATAAATATCTTCCCTAAACATGGAGCAACTTTTAAGTGATGACCAGAATGAAATTTTTCTTTATATCTATTCATTCAAAATCCATATAGTTCTTATCACTCTTGTATCCAAGGACCATACTATCTGAATACTCTTTAATATAATTTTCTTCTCTGAGGTGTGGATAATGAAGTGTACATGGGGGTGTACACGGGGGTGTACAGAGTGTGACGGTTATGCTCCTTCCCCATATATTTGTCGCTCACTCCCTCACCGCTCGTTCCGTGACACAGAGAGATGTACACAGGGATGTACGGGATGTACAGAGGGGTGTACAGGGAGGTGTACAGGGGGGTGTCCTTGAACAGGCCTCAGATAAGCRAATGTGGCTAGGCACTTAGTAACATGCTTGGCAACCAATGATGATAGTACACCATGATCGCAAGGCCAGTGCTCGAGTGTGTAAGAACCTGCGCTTTTYGGGCAATAAACAGAGCTAGATATAACTCACATTGAATGTCAGTTTGGTAATCCCGGCTAGCTCCTAAGCTTCATCGACTTGTATCTCCAACATCTGGCGCCCGAACAGGGACCCGAGACTATGAGAACAGCACAGCAGAACGTTCCTGGGCCATAAAGAAGGCGGGGGAACCGGGAGCGAGGACATGACAGGCTACTAGACACGAGCGTCGGTAACCTGCAGACTGGGCGGTAGAAACGCGGGATCCAGGGGCCATTGATAAAAAGGAAGGGTCCTCCATGGAGTAACAAAACAAAAAAAAAAGGACACGAGCAGACCGGGCGTAGAAATGTGGGCTCCAGAGTTGACCGGGCGGAAACACAGGGTCTGACGTACCGGGTGGAAACATGAGATCCAGAACCGATTCAGCCATGGATCAGGAAGCAGCTATTTGCACCAGCTGCTGGTACAAATGCTGGCTAAAAGAGAAGGCATGGTTAGCACCAAAAATTTGTATGAGCTTCTTAAATGGAGTAAAGATAAAGGGCATTTTAAAGATCCACAACTAGTTTTTAGCGTTACTGAGTGGCAAGAGTTGGGAGACTATGGGAACACATGCTTGACGGCCACAAATCAGCAAAAGACTGAGGCAACGTGGAGAGAGGTATATAAACATCTGAGGCAAATGCAATCAGAGGCAAAGATGGCAAAGGCTGCCACGAGAATGTTAGGGGCTTCAAGCCCTGAGGAGACTCCCATGGGATTGATTGCAACGCTGCACAGGGTTACGATTAGAGGACAAAAATAGGGGAGGAACTGCTGGAGCTGGTGAGGTCCTTGGGTGGTCCGGGTGAGGAGGATCAGCCTGTCCCTAGCGCACCTCCCCCTGAAGAGACTGGAGCAGCCGGAGCCTCTCCTCAAACACCAGAAGCAAAGGAGGCTAAGCTGAAATACCGAGACAAAAAGGATAGTTCAGAATCAGGAAGTGATGAGTCTGATTCTGCACCTGACTCTCCTGAGGAAGGGGGGCAGTTACATCAGTCCCAGCAGGAACGCCCTTCTGACAGATCCCTTTACAGGGCAATGCGAGAACAACAGCAGTTGGGTCTTGGGAATAGAGCGGCTCGTGATGTTACAGTGACTTCAACAGAGAGGGTGATATTTCAACCATCTCGGCGTAATAGTTGGTGGTCAGGAGTCATTCGGGACACAGTTTTGGAGGGAGAATGGGACGGTGCCAGGGCGATGGCTTGTCCTGTCATAGGATGGGACATGGGGCCTGGCAACCCTCCGGAAGCCACTTGGAAGCCTTTTGATTGGAAAATCTTAAACCAATTACTTGCCATGGTTTCTCAGCATGGCCTTAGGTCAGAGCCTGCAAGGCAGATACTTGACTTTCTCCTCTCTTCGGAACTCCTGACTCTGGGAGACTGTGTCCAGATTGCTCGATTATTGCTGACACCAGTGCAACTCCTGCTATGGGAGCAAGAATGGGAGCACCAAGCCCAGAGTGTCTGTGAAAGGCCACGGGCGCCAGGAGATCCACTAGAAYGCAYGTGAATAGAAATGATCTGTGGCAAAGGCATTTATGAACGTCAAGAGGTACAGTTAACCTATTGTGCGCCATTGCTGACGGTTGTGTCAGAGACGGCTCTTGCTGCCTTGTTACGAATTCCTCAAGAGCGAAAGGCCCCATCCTATACTGCCATCAAGCAGGGGGTCTTGGAGCCTTTTTCCAACTTTGTAGATAGGCTCCTAAAGGCTATGGAACAAGCTCCAGAGTTAGATGAGGTGTTAAGGTGCCATCTGTTAACCTCCTTGGCCTTTGAGAACACCAATACTTGTTGCAAAGGGATCTTGCTGTCTATGCCTCGGGATGCCCCAATGGAGCAAATGCTGGAAGAGGTGATTATGCGCAATGAGACAGGGCAAATGATGCRTAGTGGATGCAGTACGAGACTCTGCTGCCATGCAGAAACATGGCCTGTCAGCCTTAGCAGCAGCTCTTCAACTGCTAACGAAGGCTAGTCGTGCCTCCAAAAAATTAAATTCCAGATGTTTTTGATGCGGAGAATTAGGRCATTACCGCCACCAATGCAAACAAGATAAGGTATGGTGCTCAGGCTGTCAAACAAGCTCACACTTGGAAGAGGCCTGCAACATGCAGGGAAACGGCCAGCACAGCGCGCTGCCTCATCACACGAAGACAACTGTAGCGAGAGCTCAAGGAAATTCAATGGAAGGCGTGCCACCTGTGGCAGCCTCAGGTTCGACCTGGCAGTTGCTGTAACGACCRCCTTGTTAGATCAGCGGCCCGTGCAGGTGCCCATCACCACTAAGGGGCCGTTGCGGGGTTCAAGACAAAATATCGGTGTCCTCTTGGTGAGGAGATTGGCTTGAAGGGATTGATAGTCATTCCGGGGGTAATCGATGCAGATTTTTCCGGTACTGTAGAAGCAGTTGTGTATACGTTGTATCCACCAATGCAAGTGCCAAAGGGAAGCAGGATAGCTCAGTTGATATCCTTGGAAAACTTGGCCGCAGCAATGGTTCCAGAGATTAACAAATTGCCAGTTCGAGGGGACCGAGGATTTGGGTCCAGTGGCGAAATGGTCTGCTTCTCGTATAATATGGCAAAACGCCCAGTGATCAAGGCTAAGATGCAATACTGGRGGCAAGAAGTCGTGTTTCAAGCTCTGCTGGACACCGGAGCTGACGTCACCATCACTGGGCTACAAATATGGCCACCAAATTGGCCAAAGTACAGTGCAACCTCGAAGGTAGGCGGTATCGGAGGTCTTTCTGAGACCTACGAGAGCATCGAGCCAGTCATGTTATGTTTGGATGGGAAGGTGGTGAATACCAAGGTCTCCAGCCTGAACTTGCCTACCAGTGTTGAGGCACTTATTGGCCGGGARTGTATGACACAACTAGAGGTAATCCTCACGAATCCGATACGTTTTTTTTCACAGCAGCCACCATAAAGCAGCCTCTTAAAATTACCTGGAAGACCCCAGAGCTGATATGGGTCRAACAGTGGCCGCTGAGCAAGCAAAGGCTTCAGCAGGCTCATCTYCTGGTTCAGGAACAGTTAGAAGCAGGGCACTTGGTACCATCCACTAGTCCATGGAATACGCCTATTTTTGTAGTCCTGAAGAAATCTGGCAAGTTTCAGCTGCTGCAGGACTTGTGAGCAGTCAACGCTCAAATGGAGCCAATGGGGGTCCTTCAGCCGGGGTTGCCCTCTCCGGCCATGTTGCCAGCAGGATGGCATCTTCTTATCATTGATCTGAAAGACTGTTTCTATACCATACCATTGCACCCAGTGGACTCAGTACGTTTTACCTTCACCCTGCCCTCGATAAATCRAGCAGCTCCTGCTCAACAGTATCAGTGGGTGTTGTTACCGCAGGGCATGCATAATAGTCCCACCATGTGTCAGATCTTCGTAGCAGAAGCCTTGCAGCCGATACGCCAGGCAYGGCCAAACACCTTGATCTACCATTACATGGACAATATACTGTTTGCCTATAAAGACTCATTCACTCCGCAGAAAAAGACATTCTTAGTAGAGACTCTGGCCRAAAGGAAGTTAGTGATCGCTCCGGAAAAGATCCAGCAACAACATCCATGGAAGTACCTTGGGTAGCTTATTGTGGAATCACACATCCAGCCGCAAAAGATCACATCACATGCCCCCCTCAAAACACTGCTGGATGTCCAGACATTATTGGGTGACCTRCWATGGGTTTGCTCTGTCTTGGGAATCTCTAATGWGGAGCTGAGGGTGCTACAGCCTTTGTTACGCRGTACAGACACTGCAAAGCGTATTGAGTTAACTGCGGAGCAATTCCACTGCTTGGACTCCTTAGCTTCAGTGGTAGGTCATCGACTGGGGGGACGATGGTGTCTAGAGGTACCTCTCCGTCTCCTGTTGCTCATCAGTTAGGAGTCTGCTGCGGCTGCAGTTATACAATGGCAAAAGAAAAAAGGAGGAGGAAAGGATACGGATGCAAGGAACGATGAGTTATGGACGTTAGAATGACCTTTTTCCCCGTCTTCAGCCTTGTAACAGTATTTCTACATGTTTGGACATACTGGCTGGTCTGGTTAGAAGAAGCCGTGATGATAGGGTGTTGGTGATAGCYGGGCGAGAACCTGAGTTTATTCATTTGCCACTGCAGAGGGCAGACTTTGAATGGGCCTTAAGACATTCGCAGCCTTTGTAGCTTGCCCTGTTGGATTTTTCGGGTGAARTAACCGTCCTCCTGGAAAGTTAGGTCACTTCGTTATCTCGCATACCTGGACAATAGTTCCCAAATGCCAGGATCGTCCCATAGTTGAAGCCTTGACAGTTTTCATGGACGCAGGCAAGGCCTCAAGGAAGGCTGCAGTCATCTGGAAGGAAGAAGGGACCTGGAAGCAGCACATCTTGCAGGCCCAGGAAGGAGATTCTCTGCAAACGCTGGAGCTGGCAGCAGTGGTTTGGACTTTGAAGAATTGTCTGGATGCTCCCCTGAACGTTGTTACAGACTCATTTTATGTCGTGAGGGTGGTCATGCGAATTGAAGCAGCTTTCCTTAGAGATACAAAGAACAGTAGGCTGTGGCAATTGTTCACCTAACTGCAGCAAACCATATTTTTGTGACGCGAACCATTTTGTGTAATCCATATCCAAAGCCATCAATGGGCGGACGGTTTGGGTGAAGGTGACACTTGTGCAGACCGATTGGTGAGTCTGGTTAGCTCKCATCCTCTCAACCGATTCGAATTAGCTCGAATAAGCCATAATCAGTTCCACACAAACACCAAGGGTTTGTTCCAAGCCTATGGGCTCTCTATGGCCGACGCGCGTGGCATTGCATGGGCATGTCCACAGTGCAGCCATCATGGCCCTGCACTGGAAATCAGAGTCAACCCAAGAGGGTTAAGGACATTAGAAATCTGACAGGTGGACGCAACGCACGTTCCTGAATTTGGCAGACTAAATTATGTGCATGTGACGATTGACAACTTTTCACATGTGTTATGGGTGACGGCTCAGCCTAGAGAAAAAGCATTGCATGTGAAGAAACATTTGATAGCATGCTTTGCGGTGCTGGGCATGCCAGAGTCCATCAAAACAGATAATGGATCTGCCTATGCCAGAGAAGGCTTCCGGYGTTTCTGTGAAACTTGAGGGGTAAAACATAGCCGAGGGCTTCTGAATTCTCCTACAGACAAGCAATTATTGAAAGAGCTAATAGGACATTAAAGGACTATCTGTCAAAATTCCCTGGTATCAATGATTCCAAGGAACGATTATCTTACGCCCTGTTTGTCCTAAACCATTTATGTGTGTTCGGAGATTGAAGTGACCCTCCGATGTTTTGTCATTCTCAGCAGCTCCGAGAATCAGGAGTTGCCGCCCTGTCATGTGAGTCTTGTATCGTAACCCGAAAACTGGCATATGGGAGGGCCCAGCTGATGTCATTTTCAATGGTCGAGGACATATGTGTGTCTCTTCCCTGACAGGGCCCTTCTGGGTGCTGAGCAGATGGACAAAGGCTGCAGTACGGCAGTGACGCTGGAATGTCTTCTCCTACCACGCCGCTGGACTGCACTGGAACAGTATCTCTTGCCTGTGAATTGCTTATTTCACTCTGCGTGTAGAATCATGAAACTGTAATTTTTTTTTCTTTTTCCATGGAAGTGTTTTTGCCCCTGAAGGAAACTTTCCTCTCCAAAGCTGGGACGCTGGCCAGGTCCCGGTTTAGGATGATAAGGAAAGTAGTACATACTAGATGTTACCRCTAACAACAACGAAAAAAGAAGAGGGCAAGTTTTGCTGGTTTGGCTTTGTAAAAGCTGGGCCCTCTTGCAGCGACTTTAGAGACCTCACTTATGGGTGGATGCATGGCATAAGACGGCCTAGTTGCCGGGAAGGCCTTCCAAATCCTTGCTGCAACAGGGGCTCTTCAATGATTGCGGATCTGGATGATGATAGAATATTTAGGCAACTGGTGATGTATCTTTTCTCAAATATTATTCTCTCAGTGCATAGTAAGTTTATTGTTTTGTTATGTGTATTATTTCATTTTATATTGTTTAATATTAATGGTAAATACAATCTAAGCTGCACCGGAACATGAGGCCTCTCCTCCTCCCACCACCTGAGCCATGGCAAAACTCTCCTCCCTCCCCTTCGATCCAAACTCAGTGTTCATCGTACATAAAGAAAAAGCATGACTGCAGGCCRTGTTGACAGGACTGCAGACTGTCTTGGCATAACTGCAGGCCGTGATGATTCGGCTGCGCTACAAGGACACTGAGAATAAAGAGATAAACATGCTGGGAACAGGGCAGCAAGGAACTTGGAGGGCTGAATCTGCAAGGACACTCAGAGCAAAGAAGTTAAGAAATAGAACTGTGGAGTGAGTGGAGGAGTGGGAACCAGCTTCAAAAGTGGGACTGAGTGAGCTCAACAAGATAGGAGTCGGACCACCTGTAGCCTGATTAGAAGGATGTGTGAACAGATGCTTTTAGCCAATCATTTATGTTAGTGCGCGTGTGAACAGTACCTATTGGAAAAGGCTCTCGGGCGCTTTGCTGTGAATCCACATGACACCTCACCCCGCAGTTGGCTTGTCTCTCGTGGACATCTGGTATAGCCTGTGTGAATGTTGTAAAGAAAAAAAGGGGGAAATGTGGATGATGAAGTGTACATGGGGCTGTACAGGGGGATGTACACAGGGATATACGGGATGTACAGGGGGATGTCCTTGAACAGGCCTCTGATAAGCGAATGCGACTAGGCACTTAGTAACGTGCTTGGCAACCAATCATAGTACACCACAATCACAAGGCCAGTGCTCAAGTGTATAAGAACCTGCGCTTTTCAGACAATAAACGGAGCTAGATGTAACTCACATTGAATCTCAGTCTGGTAATCCTGGCTCGCTCCTAAGCCTCATCGACTCAGATCTCCAACACTGAGGTTAAACAATTTATGCTCAAGAACCTCTGCTGAGGTGATAAGAAAGGACTTCTCTCATCTTTCAGCAGAGATCTAAACACACCACTTTGTGCTATGCTCACCAAAACTATACCTTGAGCAATGACAAGCATGGGCTCTATATACCCATTTTCTGAGTGGAGAGAATCCTTCAAATTCTGTAGCACCCAATAGGAATATTTCTCTCCTCTCAGGCCAATGAGGCAGTGGCATAAATCTCATTTCTCTCCATAAGTTACGCCAGTAACTAATAATAATAATAATAATAATAATAATAATAATAATAATAATTGACTCTATACTTTCTAAACTTTTGAGCAAAAAGAGACTCTACAGCTCCATACCCCGCTCGTCTAGCGTTCAGAATATATTTTACCTAGTCTACAGGTAGTAGAACTACACTGTCTCATTGATACCTGGGATTTCTTGTTAGACATCTGTTCTGTAACTGTTCTGTATTCAGAAGAGATAAAGATATCAACCAGAGTACTGTTTCCAGTTTCAAGCAAGACACTTTAAGAAAGATGAAGGCATAGTGAAGAAAACCCAGGGGACAATCAGAAGAATGCTGTGCTTTATAGAAAATTTGCATCTGAAGAAAATTTGAAAGAAATAGACTTGTTTAGTCAAGGAAAAAAAAAAGGTGGAGAGAAATAGATGAAAGCAATTTGCAATGAAGCAATTTTTTCCCCATTGGTTCGATTGTGCTTCATGATCACTGGAGGGAAGGAAAACAGACTTAATTTTTAGTGAAGAAGCTATAAATTAGAACTTTGAAATTTCCAAGCTGTAAGATTTTGCAGTACTTAAAAAAAAAAAAAAAAGGAGAAAGAAATAAAGAAAGCAAAACAAACTTAATATGGTTCAGTTGCTGGAGTGTTTTTTGATTCTGTCCAAATCTTTATATAGTTTGTTAGGTGATTACCTAGCTTTGACCAGCCTGAAATTAAACATCTAGTTTAAACTAATACTCTCAACTTCTCTGACAAATTATAGTTTTCTAGTACTTTCTAGTACTTCCTAATGCAAATGAGAGAAATAACGAATAAATGATCAGAGACACAGATCAGTTGATTTCATGAAAAAGAGTCTAAGTCTCTGTCTTTACTCTCAGTTTTGCAACAAACAAACAGAACATGAATATTAAGATGACTATCTAGTCCCCTTGATTATACATGTAACAGGAAACTAACATTAAATAGGAATTTATTGAATGGCACTACTAATTTTAGTCATGTAATTTAACATAGCCAACTAAAGCTGCAAATAACTGTCTTCAGTGGTCAGCCTAGAGAGGTGTTCTGCTCTGCTCAGTAATTAGTAAAATGTACCCTCGATTTCTGCTGCATTTYCTGAAATCTTAGCATTCCAGTAATAGACCTAAAATGATATCTGATTTCATATTTATATGCTTTTCCCTACAAAATGTCATGAACAGCTGTACTTTTGATACTGAATTTTGCTATTAGGTAATATTCTAGATTTTGAACCTCAGGAGAAGAACACCAAAGGAAAGTTTTTAATAGGTATAGGGTTTATGACCGGTAAGACGTATCTTTGATTAGTTTAGTATTAAACATATTGAACATAAATGAAATTCCGCAGCCTAAGGATTAAAGGAATGTATAACTAAGCATGTTCTTTACTGAATGTTTCATCCTTTGGTATACATAACTAGCTCTGATGTTACTTCAGGGGAAGACCCCCACAAGCTGAAAAGCAGAAAGGTGAACCAAAGAGAAGAGAGGAACTACAGACTCTTTGGGGATCCAGAAAAATCCATGGGGATCCAGAAAAATCCAGGCTGCTATCTGCTATCATCTGTCTTTTCCCTTCCTTCCTTCCTTCCTTCCTTCCTTCCTTCCTTCCTTCCTTCCTTCCTTCCTTCCTTCCTTCCTTCCTTCCTTCCTTCCTTCCTTCCTTCCTNCTTCCTTCCTTCCTTCCTTCCTTCCTTCCTTCCTTCCTTCCTTCCTTCCTTCCTTCCTTCCTTCCTTCCTTCCTTCCTTCCTTCCTTTTTTCAGCTTGTGTCAGCTTGTTCTATCTGTGTTTGCTCTTAAGATACTGACTATGAAATCATTATAACCTGATTAAATCTGATGTTTTAAAGAGCATAAATCTGCCTTACAATAATAATATAAATACATTGCACATAGGATGGATGCACATGAAATGGGATCTATCATTGGTGACCTTTGATTCTACATGTCTCTGACCAGTAAGGTGTCTTTGGGGAGTGTAGACTTTCATGAAAAAAAGAGAGCTGGATGAGTCTTTGCTTCACCATTAGTTGGTGTCAACTTATAGAAAGTACCAAATAAATAGCAGTAGAACTACTTATCTGTAAGCATACTGACATAAAAAAGTACCACCATTAAAGAATTTGCAGTCCCACATCGTTCTTCCACTAAATATTTAATGTGAGAAAAATATAAATCTGGAGTTTATAAAGGTTTAGTCTTCCTAGGTTTACTGTGTGAGCTTATCCCTGAACTCGTATTTCCATAAAGGGAATGATACCTAGACATATAAATTACACAGATAAAAAGTACTATGCAAATGAAAATGACTAATAAAAAAGTCCTTGGTGTCCAAGGGTATTCACAAGTAAAAATATTTATATTTTAACCATTTTTGATTTGTAGTTTTCTACTTTTTTTCTCTTTTAAACATCAACATACTGTTCCAATTATCTTTATAACCTTTTTCAAATATTTTCACTGCTATTTACTAACAGAGCTTTCAATTTCCTGTTGTGCCCTCCTTTTTTTTTCTTTTTTTTTTTTGAAGAAGAAATGTCAAATAACAGTTTAATGAGTATTCTACATTCTCAGACCTTTGCCTAACCCAGGAGCTATTTAAAACCAATTAGAAGTGCATATTTGCAAATTGGATGCATCCATGCATGAGTAACCCCCCTCTAACTCCCTCCCACCTTTTCTAAAAGAAGGAAAACAACAGGTCTTGATTGTGGTTAAATTCATTTTGAAATCAAGGTTTGAAGGATAATCTTGATGATATCTATCTTGCCTAAAATCTTACTAATTAAAAAAGTGATTTTATTTTTACTTCTTCCACAACCCATCTCCTGGTCCCTGTGGATACACCCTGATATATTCACATTTTATTACATAAACATTTCTAATGTCCAAGCAGATGATCTCTTGGAATTATTTTATATATTTATTTATCTATTTTCACAATAAGACTTCTGTACAGCACCTGAAAAGATGGTTATACTGTAAGGAAGTTGCATTTTTTTCTTTCATTTAGCTTCAGACAGGCATCTATATATCTRCTCATTGCCCATATGCAAGTTCCACTTTACCTTGTCTAGCACCAAGGTGCCACTGCAGAAACATGTGTGTCCTGTGTCATTTCTGTGAGCCACATCTGATGTCAAGTATGCAATGTCTCTAATGATCACTATCAGCAGTAAATTGAAATCCATGTCTACTTAAAAAGATAGGCTGTAATAAAACTATACTATAGTTCAGGCAAAATATCATGAAGTTCAACTAGCTTTTACAATAAAAATACACTTTATAGAGGCATGTCAAGCAAAAGGACAGGTTTCYCCCCTCAGTCTCCTTTCATTGGTACAATATGCTATATAATCTTTTATGCTATCATATCTCAATTCTCTTATATCAGAACATATAACCTGCAGCTATACATAGTACTGCTGCTTGATTCTGCTTTTCAAAGAGTAAGAAAGAGAGAGAGAGAGAGAATGAGAGAGAGAGAAAGAGAAGGAGAATTAATCTGGGTTAGAGCATCTGTTAAAATACAAATGCTATCACTAAATTGCCAAGACTTCCTTTCAGAATAAGCTTAGATATTTGCATCTGGATGGTTACTTTGAAAGTTTCTCTTTGTAATCCAAGACAGAGAATCAGTCAATGAAACAATCTTAAAGACACAGGAGGCTCAGATCATATTTTTTATTATTATTAAAATTAATAGTAAATCTTTTCTTCCCATGGGAGAAAAAAAAATAAAGAACAAAAAGAACAAAAAAAAAAGGCCTACAAATAGTTATTTAAAAATACCCTCAAGAACTAAACTTGGAAACATATGCTCTTTATAACCCTGAAGCTCAGCAGTAGGGATGACAGAGGACACTTAAGTAAATTTGCACTTGATAATGAAAGTATCAAAACTGATTGTTCTCCATTTTGTGAGGGGAAAAACTAGCACTGTCAGCTGTTCCTTTTTCTTTCACAACATGGAGTTAAAGGGTAGATTTGGTAATAGTTCATAAAACTAGTATTACCAACTTCTATAAGTGACCATAAAGCACTGCAACACACATAAATTAATTCCTTCCATACAGGCATAATCAGGAGATCCACGAAGTGGTATATTAAATATAAACATAAAACAAACACAAGAATATCAACTCTTCAATGATGTCAAATAACAAGTAACTCTTCASGCCAAAATCATTGTTCATGTAACAGGAAAAAGTGTCTCTTGTAATACAAGTCTTTTTTTTTATCRCYGATGCTCTATGGCAGCATACTTCACTCAGACAAGGCTTCCTGTTTTGAGAGATGTGAGAATTTTTCCCAATCTGACCTTCCTTTCTTTTTAAGAGTTACTTGAAAGAATGCCTCCCAAAATGAGAAAATTTCCTCTGTAAGAAATAGTAAGACCTTGGCTGAGCTGAACACCTCTCCTATCTTTCAGAATATATCCAAGGTTCAGCATCAAGAAAATGCCCAGTCTTACATCTGGTAATGGGTTGGGATCTTTTTTACTTTTTTTCTTTCTTTTTTTTTTTCAGTGATTGTTCCAGACTGGCCTTAAATTGAAAAGTATAGGTTGTCATATTCTTCTGCTATTATAGTGAGAGGTCATTTTTCCACATTGCTCCTTACCCATGAACACTCTGTTCATCAATAGCTTCTCCTTATCCTTGATAACTACTGATATTTACAAGTTACCCCACATTCCTTATTATATTCCAGTGTAAGTTGAAAAAAAAAAAAAGCAAAATATGCTTTTTACCACTTCTCAGATCCCCTATACTGGCGCATTGTCAGCCCTATTCCTCTTCATTATTGTGGATTTTATTACTTAAATTCATGTGCATGGCAGAGTACAAAAGCTGTTCTGTGAGGTGCTCACTTCCCTGTTGGAAAAGCCTAGGATCAGTTCCAAACAGACATGTATCTCRGACATATATTTACCTCTTTCTTTCAGTAGCTCTGGAATAGCAAATAATCAAGCTCTCTATGCAGTCAATGAGCTATATCAAATGCTGTTAAGATTTAGAGGGAAAAATATCCAGAATTGCAAAATATCGTCAAGTTAGAACTAATATCTCTGTATTTCTTCTTCAGAAGTTGCTCTGCCTGGTCTTTTCTTTCTGATAATGACTAGAAAAAATAATTTAGAATTGTAAGAATTGTTGTACCAAGTCCCGCATCCCTGGTTTCAATCTATCAGTCCAATTCTATTGTACTGTAATATTTACTGAAGTAAATATTGTTTTATGCATTTAATATATTATTATTATCATTGATCATCAATATATACTAATACTAAAGTATGTCTCTGTCTGTTCCTTTAAAGTATCTAGTATCCTAGAACACGCATCAGAAGAGTAGAGAACATAACCAGCATTATGTGTCCATATACACAAACAAGTCCAGAAAGTAGGTTCAATTTGTTGTTCAGTGACAAACTGTAAAGTCACAGTAGTTCTAGATTTCTTAAAAATGCAGTCTAAAAAGTCATCTTAGTATTAATGGTATATACAAGTTAATTCTATATGTAAACATCTACCTAAAATTCAAAGCAAATACTGTGAATCCCAAATGGTTGCTTCATCCACAAAGTTAAAATCCACATCTTTCTGAGATCAGAAGCTCTTCAGAGTTATATGTAGTGCGTTTTTTAGAAATTATTTAGGGTTAATGATAAAAATGTAATGCTAGAATATTCTAATCTAAGGATAGASAGTTCATAACCTATAGCCGTACTTAAATAAAATTTAAAAATGTAAAGCCCAGGCTTAAATATGTTGCCCTGAGTTCCTACTATCTGATTCAATGTTTTTAATTAACTTCAAGGGATTCAAATATAAAAWAAAAATGTAAAATGTTTTTAAAAGCTAAGTTTTTAAAGGCTAATATATCTTCAGAGGTTGAAAAATCTTCTCTTGCATTTATTCTTGAAATGAAGCCATATAGCCAAAATAATTGTTCTTATTTTCATCTAAAAAAAGAAATATTTCTAGTCCAGCAGTTTGAGATTATCAAATTCATTACATAAGTAAGTAAAATATTATTTTCCAGCTAACATGTATTTTATTAGTAATCAAAACCAATGGAAACATAACTCATGAATGGATATGGTAAACATAGGAAGTGCATTTTACTTATTAATAAACTTTGAAAAAAAAAAAMCAGAACCTGTATGGCATGAAATATTTTGTCACTTATACTAACAGAAAAAATAAAATGGACTTGTGTAAGATCTTTTTGTTTGTTCACTTTTTCCCCAACAAACTTAAGAGCAGTAGCAGCATTAGCAAGTACTGAAGTTGGAGATGGCAGCAGACTAGATTTCTATCCTATGTATCTGCATTAGGAGGAAAAAAGCCCGAACTTAGCTTATTTTTGTTCTGATATATTTATATTTAGGAGATTAAGTAAAGTTAAATTACATATTACTTAATCTCTTAAAGTTATTTCCTTTTATTCCATTCACTATGAAAGAAACATGGGGTGACTAGCTCAGATATAGTTGTCTGTATTTGGTCAGATGCATTCTGTTAAACATACATGCTACTTTTTCCATATCTACAAAAACAAATTTTGCAGATATCATGTGGAAACACAGTTAAAATGTATTGGTTTTTCTTTTCACTTTTAATGAATGTGATGTTTTTGTAGTTCCTTAAAAATGTTCAAAATAAATACAGAAAATTATAATAGAGACATATTTTTTACTGTTTTTTTTCATAAAAACACAGCCAAATATGAAATAATGTATGTAATCTGGAAGGAAAGACATTCCTAATAAAAATATTATTTTTTTCTTCAAAATGAGAGTTGCATACTTCAGATTTTAATGAGATTAGTGTCAAAATGCTTGAGAATTGCTCACAAAATTCACTTTTTTGGAGAGAATTGGCAGAAAAAAATATTTTATCTAAGAAATCTTGTTTCTTTGTATGCAAAAAATATAATGAAATTTTTCAGTTTTTTTCAGAAAATCTAGATAAATGAAAGTGGTTTTGGATTATCTCTCTATGTATGCTCTGATATATTCCAATAAATATAGCTAGAAAATGGGCATGTACTCATAACATCCATGGGATTTTGTGAGGTTGCTAACCTCAGAGTCAGAACACTACATTTTCTATGTTTGCCTAAACATATTATGGGTTTTCCTTGTTAGCTGAATTAAAATACTCTTTATGTGAAAAAGTGCTTTTACTTTCATGTGTATTCTTGGTTTCAAATTTCAATGTTTTCCTGAGTTGTGAAAGTTCTGTTGAAGATGAAATCAGACTCACTAGTATTCCAGTTTTATTTCTGCCTTTCTGGTTAATGTTTTTATGAGAAAGATAAATAGAATTCTGAGAGTAATTCAGGGATTTTGACTGATGTCACAGTAGCTGATTATTACTCGCTAAGAGATTATCATGGCCTTGAGCGATTACTTTTATTTAGATGTTCTCAATGAGAGTACCAAATTAAATTCCAATTTAGAATTTGACAATTTTGGATCTTTTGGAAGAGTTGCTAAGGAGAGAAATATTTCTATGATGTTAGAAGCTCTTATTAGTTCTTATTCCAGCCAGCTGAAATTTGAAGGTGGAAAACACTGAAGAAATATTCTGTAACTACAGGAAATGGAATGAACAGCCTAATCGTTCTCCAAATACTCTGGCAAATTTTATGACAGATGTATCCGAGAATGAATGTGAGGTATGTTCCAGTAAAACAAATCTATATTTTAACCTGTGTGTCACTGATGATGTTGTTAGTACCATTTCATATTTCATCTGTCAATTTATTAAAAGGTGTTTTGCTACCAGCTTACAATGATCACTTTCAAATTTGAACCTACGCACTTAWTTTACCTAGAAAGGTTACCAGCAGCTTTGTGGAGCTGGCCAGGATTTCAAAGGCTACATCTGTACTACTGAATTAATGGAGATCATGCCTTGATTTCTGGCCCTAAGGCCAAATGGCATTGCTTAGTGCTGGCCTTGACTTAATGCGGAGTTGTCTTGGAAACAACTGGTTCAAACTGTTCAGCCTCTTTTACTTTGCAAAAGCCCTGAGTTCCAGGTATGAAAGCTAGGATGTCACAAATGTTCAAGTCTTATTTATCTAGAAAGAATATTTAGCTTTAAAAAGTCCCCAGCTCCAAGTTTTCCTTTTGCTCGTAAAGGAAACAGTAGAGACTAACGTTATTTTTTTTTTTTTTATATCCTTTTAAAGAGCAAATGATAATATTGCTGAGTATATATATTTTTCTTTGGCAAGTCTTTGGTCTCAACCGTAAAATCCTCTTTGTGCTTCGAAAGAACAATGTGCCAATTCTGTGCTTTCAAGAGTGATCTTTTCTTTACTATAATTATTCCTGTTACATATTATTGTAGTTTTGTAGAGTTCTAGTCACAGAAGTGACTACATTCACTAAACACAAGAAGAGAAACAAACAAAYGAACAATAAAACTTTTCTTTCATTTTAAAATCTATGTATAACTTTAGAGATAACATAATGCATCTGTTCCATAGTCATATAGACACAGAATGGCAAAGAAACAAAGAGAGACTGCCAAATAGTAGAACTGAGATACGTACTGTCATTTCAGAAAGAAGTATTGGAGCCAATATAATGAATTTTAAGATAGAATGATAGTTTGTAAATAATTATTTCCAAGTGTAAGAAGAAAACGTGTGAGGGAAAAGAGCGTATAAGGAAATTTAATAAATGAAAAATGTATTGTGAATTAAAGTAAAACCAGTCATTTTTAATACTCAAAAACATAAATCAAAATCCTGTATTATCAGATGACAATATGTATATATATTTAAAACAAATGTTTTCAATTATTTCCTCACTTCCTGGGTCATTAAAATGATATATGGTGTACATACATGAAAATGAATAAGAATGTGAAAGAACCTAAAGAATGACAAGCATAGGACCATTAATATATTTTAATGGCTCAGGATATCAAGTAACTATCACAAACATAAGTAAACCATTTAAGTAAACTTAAGTAAAACATTTAAGTAAAGTCTTAGTGCATGAGGATCTAAATATTTCAATCAATGGCAGAATCTTCTCCTAGCAACTTGAAATAAGATAGACTTGTAATTCATTTGGAATTTAAACATAAATTCCTAATTCAATATGCAAAGCAGTTATGGAGGAATGGCTACTTCCCTCTCTGAACTAAAGCGACTTAGTGTCTGCTAGTCCAGTAAAATATAAATGTAATTATATACCATTATAACTATATTATAACTATTTAATATATGTATATATTAAATTTATGTGTTTTTTTTAATTAAAAAAAAATGACTTCACCTTGCCCAAATATCAACTACCCAGAAGTTTCTATTTTTGAGTGTATTCAGTGACTTCCTCCCTACATCTTTGCTCTCCTGCTTAATAAGGAGGACATTTTTTTTTCTGGTCAGATTTTCAGTACATGAACATCATAAGCATAAGACATTCTTTGTCCTGTGAGAAGAGARAAGATTTGATGGGATAAAATTAATGGTTTCAAAATTCCAAGTTTTCTCTACAGGAGATGAAGTGTGGAAGTGTGCTGCATTGTAATCATGGTCCCAAGGAGAAATAGGATTCATAAGAGTCATCATCAAATAGCTCTCCAGAGAATGCTTTCTGTTTGCTATTATGCTTAATTTGAATGGTCTACTGTAAATTCTGTAATTCTATATAGAGAAGAAATCAATGTATATGATTTGTTTGAAAATTATCAAGGCATTATCATGAGGAAAATCCCTTAAAATGCTAAAATGTGCAGTTATAAATCAAGACTATTGTTAAAATTTAATAGGACAACTTTTTAAGTTTAGTAAACATAAACTTTAGATTTGGTAGAGGATTAGGAGCCCATATGTTTAGCTCTTGCCAAATAGATCCAGACAAATTTACTTCTTCATTTAGGTATCTGCAGTTCAGCATTAAGATATATTTACTCACTATCAAGATATATTTACTCATTTTTCAAGTATATTCAAGAAGTATGCATTTTATTTCTCCAAAATACTTATAAGGATTTTTATAAATATATTTTTTTCATGCATAGGAAAAACACAATTGACATCTCCTTAAAAATATAGCCCAAAATATTCTTTGGGCATAAATGTTCATATCCCTTACTTTACATTACTTCTTCATATTTTTTTTCCAACTTTATTCCCTTCTTTCCTCATTTGCCCTTTCATTTTTCTTCAATGCAAAGAAATACATACATTTGATAAATTCTATTCTTTTTTATATCAAATATATCTTTCTTCTCTCCCTGCTTTTCTTTCAGTGCAAAAAGAAAATAAAAACATCACTATCAAAATGTTTTAGTTCCTCAAAGAGAAGTATTTAGATGCTTTCCCACACTAAAGTTCTATCAGAAAGTTTTGCTGAAACTGACATGTTCCTGTAGATGTTAAAATCTCAGCTAAATTGCATTTCTGACAGAAAGCTCTGCAGCTCCCCAAAATATCTGCTGTGTCTATTCATTCTCAACAGCTTGTATTTGTTTTTTTTTTATATTGAAGAAAGCACTGGAAACAGAGATCAAAACATAGGATTACCTCTCCTCAGGGATAGCCCTCTCACCACTGAATTTGTTTTCCTCTTGATTATTCTTTCTGTCTCTGACCTCATAAATCTTTCATTATAGTTTCCACTATGCCCTTTTTCAGCAGGGTCGACAAATGGGCTACTCTGCAATCCACTGCTTATGGTGTTTTGCTCCAGCACAGGAGTTTTGCCTCCTGAAAAAGAAAACAAAACAAGACCTGTTTTAGAAACAACACTTTAATGTGTGTTTCCTACCTGCTGGCTATGAGCACCCATTTTGTTTTCCCTTTTTTTTTTTTTTTTTTTTTTTTAGGTTTATGAGTCCTTCGGTGACACCAAGTTGTCTCCACTGATGTAAAAGGGGATACCTCTGGGTACTTCCATACACATAAATGAAATGGAGCCATGGCAGAATCACAAGCACTCAGGATGTACAGGAAGTTCATTTAAACAACCCAAGTCTTATATCTGTGCTTGGAATGGTTTTGCCTTGAGTTAGGTTGTTCCTTCTCAGTTTGTATCCAGGATGGTTGGCTCCTCTGCATGGTCAGGGACTTGTGCATGGTCTGAATGAGAAACTTGTATGCACTTCTTTCACTTCCACAACCCCATTGAGTTTTGGAGGAATAAAGATTAGAATAACTTGCACATGAACAGATTATGTCAGTTACCTTCATGATTGAAAAACTGTTGTCTCAACACATTCATGACAACAAAAGGAACACATAAAAAGGCAAAGTAACTCAGAAAAAATGTTAGTCTATTAGGAGAAATGAAGGTTTGATAACCATAAACAATGATAATGAGGTTTTGTTTTGTTTTGCTCCTTGTTTCCAGGGATATTTTTATTTTCAGAGGCCAAACTTGGAATAACTATTTTTTGCAGACTACTGAGATCACTAAAACTAGTATAAAATATTGAGGTAAATCGTTCTATTTCTGTAATACTTATTCACCCAAAAGAATAAAATAAAATAAAATAAAATAATTATAGTAAGCAGTTGCATATTTTCTTAGTCCTTATTTTTTCAGAATATGTTATATATAAATGTACTACAAATATATGATTTTGGATATATACAATAAGACTTGAAAAATCAAAAAACACACAGGCTTCATGTACAGATGAATCTGTAATGGAGAAGAATACTCCATCAGTAATCTTTAAAGCAGTAAACTGACAGTATTTCATAAAATAACTTTAGAGATGCCATTTTAAGCCATACTACTCCCTCTAAGCTATATTATAATAACATCCGTATGAACCCTTACCCAAAGCAAGGAGAATTTGACTATTTCATGTGTCTTAGCACTGAGTTTCAAGACATACATTAAATTTGTGCCAGCAACACTAGGCTTTGCTGCTATTTGCTTTGTTTTGTTTCAAGCATGTTCTGGATGTGCAAAGCTTCTAGTTTTATGTATTTGTGCATTAACCTTCAACTAAATAAACATCATGATGGAAATKCAATCAGTCTTGTAAAAATGTTATTTCATCTGACATGAAACACTTTTTTTTTCTCTTTCACTTCAGACCTGGAAATACTGTTTTTCATGTTGCTTAATATTAAGTACTGTGTACTATACTGTAGACTTTGTTAAGAAAATGAAGCTGTTAATCATAGACTTATACAAATGTTATGTCTTCAGGGAACCAAGCCACTAATTCACCCAAATAGCAAAATTTGTAGGGCCACTGACTCCAAGAAAGCTACATCCTTTTAGGACACAAAACTGCTTAAGTATACATTTCAATTGTGAAAATGCAATCTGAACATCTAAATTAATTCCTCAATATGAGATAAATGAAGAAAATATCATTCCAGATTTCTCTTCTTTCAGAGAAAAAAAAATAGTGTTCAGTACAGCTATTGTGTTTCCTTTCCTGCCAGCAATATTCAGAGTATGAGCTTCCTTTCATATACTGTAAAAAAAGTACAGTAAGCATAGTTTTGCACTCTAGCCTGGGTATACCCTGACAGGAAAAAAAAAAGTATATTAAGAATGCATATCATCTTTATATAATTCATGTCTGTGCAGGTTATCCAGAGCCCTGTAATGAAGAGATATAGACACTTATTTTCTACATTATGGTGAGATGAATTGCACATAAAGACACCTATTTCTCTATGACAATTACAAAAATGGCTTAGATAACTACCTCCTGTGAGGATCTGTACAGTACATGGCTAATGTTAGGTGAAGTGAATTCTACCTGTGAGATAAGATAAAGAGTTTATGTTCATTTTTTMAAAAAAAAGATTTCTACAAGAATTCTTAGCAAATATGAATTTAACCTTTCTACAATTATTTTAATATGCAATAAAAATATGATTATGCAAATTTAAAATCATTATTGCTAATTAAACTGTGTAATCTTAGTATATAAATATGGATCTGTAATGACTCTAAAAAATGCACTGTGTGATGTGTGATTATATTTATTAATTGATAATGCTACTTTTGTGAATTGTTAAATGAAGAAGGGATAAATGACAACTGCAGAATGTAGTTTTAGCATTAGAGGTCAAGCTTTCAATGACTAGTTTAGCTGAGCTAGTCAAGGCAGGAACAAACTTTATCAGAGGTTCTTACAAAGCAAATTTTCACTTTCCCTTTCTCCCTCTTTCCCTGTTTGAATCTAGTCCTACTTGAAATTAGTTATATATGTCATAGATGTGTGAGTCTTAAGCACTATTTTTTTAATAGCGAATATCTAAGCAGAAACAGATTTCATGTTGTAAGTACAAAGCCCATGGTTGTTTCTGTGTTGAATTTTAATCTGGCAAAACTAATTGCATAAATATATATGAAAGGTGTATGAAATGTCAGTATTTTCCATATTCAATGCCTGACCACTTTCCCTCTCTTGTTCACAAATGGCTAAGGTTTATGTGAGCCAAAAAGAAATTCAGTTATCACCTTTTTGAAAACTTTCAACTTTCAATATTTAACATTCAACAACATTGGCATAACAGGTTTTCCAGATCAGAACTGAACAGAATTTTTTGACTTAAAAATTACAAAACATCAGTTACAAACTCCTGTCTAATGAATATAATTGCCTTCCTTATTTGCAATGTTTTCTTTACTGGAATATTTGCAATGTTTTTCATTACCCTGAATATGGCTCCATGATGAACTTCCCCATACTCCTCATAAACTGCTTCATTATACTTCTTTATTTTAGTCATCCAATCTGTAGTTTGCATTTATACTATTAAGTGGACAATTTCCTAAAATATGTATGTGTTACCTCTACTTCTACATATTAAGTTCTGAAATAAGACTGGAATCTAAGTCATGCCAGACAAAGAATGYGTATCCCTATATTTAGTTTGTTCTAGACAAAAATATATAGATATATATACATATAAAGACAAAGAGAAGTAATACAAACTACCATTATGAATATATCTTATTGATACCCTTGTGGAAGAAACAAGAGAAAAGATTGTATTGTATTGACTGTTATTCTTGGGAAGTCTATTTTGTGTTTTATCATTTGATAATTCTCTTAGCCTCATGCTCATTAATATTTAAATATTTTCTTATTTGTTTAGTCTTGCATCTCTGTTGATTGTTAGGATTATTTTCAGTGGGTAAATTATGACCCTTAAATTTACACTAGTATATTGCAATGGTGTTGCTATGATAGTTCATTTTTATCAAGAAATTTACTACTAGCAGTAGTTTAAACTATCCTAAAATAGCTAAAGTTTAAATATAATTCATGATGAACTATCCTAAAATAGCTAAAGTTTAAATATAATTCATGATGAAAATGTTCTTTACTTTTACTTATAATTTTAGCTAATGTATTCAGGGGCGTTTTAGCTGAGGTATACTAAGCTTATGTGTCCTTAATATATATTACTTGTATGCTCACCTTTTCTTTTGTCAGAGGAGATATACTCTCAATCAATCAAGCCATTTGGTTGTTCTGTCAAGACTCAAGACTTCTTCCATACTCTAGCAACAAAAGACACTTGTCACTTTTTTTTTTTTTTTTTCTTCAGGCAACCTATCTACCATTTGTTTGCCTGTTTGTTTCTTATCTTAAATTAAGCTTTACTTTCAGGGACTTTTTTTTTTTTTTTTTTTTTTTTTCTTCTTACATTTTTACAGTACTCACCTGGTCTCAATCTCATATTAAAGCTTTCAGGCACTTAGAGATACTGTCTATTTTTCATTGTAAGCAGAAGAATTTCTATGGTAAACATAACTTTTTTTAGACACTGCATAACAAGAGGACTACTCAGATACATTATGTTCTGCTAGTCTGTTCTGAATGACCAATTATTCACTTTCTATAAGAAAAAAAGGTGGAACACTGAAGTATCAAATAAAAATGAGATCTATTTGAAAGTACCTCATACTTTAAAAAAACATATCTTTACAGAGACATACAACTTAGGTCACAAATAACACTTTCATAAAGATGTTAACTTACCAACTTATTTTGTCGTTATACATTTACTTTTTCTAAAATGTACACTGTTACCTATCACGCTTTGAACAGAACACAAGGCTTGCTCCTGCAGTCCTAAAAAAAGTAGAGCTTCTTGAGTTTAAAGTAATTTTTCATAGATCTATCATGACAAGGTATGACCTTGTCCATTTAGGGAATAGATACCTTTTCTTCCCAAAAATGATATTTTTTCACACRAAAATAATTAGTATTGTCCCACTTACCGAAGCTGTTCAGTTTTATCCTCAGCTGACATTAGTACTGTCACTGGAGTGGAATGGACAATCTTGGCTAGTGTATTCTGAATTTTCCAAATATGGAAAATACTAGCCCATTAGATTTCATGTGGCATGTAAAAGCTGAAAGTGGAACACTTTTATCTCCTTATAACTTCATTTTTCCTACATACCTCTCAGTCTTTATTGATATGAAATTCCCTGGATAAGAATGTCTGTGAATGCAAATTTTATCAGAACCATGGTTTAACTTAAATGAAAAATCAAAATTTACATATTTCTTCGGTCACTTTCTTGCACATTCAGGTGTTTCTATTTTCCATGTACACAAATCCAGAAAAGGATTTTAGCCATCAGAAACTTATCATGCATAACTAAAACAAAATCCATCTACCACATACCACTAACACTGAAGCTGAGACAAAATGCTTAACATACTTTTTTTCCCCCTTTATATCAAAGAAGGTTCCTAGGTGTTCTTATAAATCTCACTGGCTCATTCAGTTCTTCATCTTTCTGTCACCATCTGTCTATGTCTTCTTCTGTTCAAAATAAGACTACCTCAAATATTCAAAATGAATTTCATCTTTTCCTTCTATTGTTTAAAGCTAACTAGCTGCTTAGTAGCTGTAAATGATGAATGAGGAAGAAGTTCATTTAATGATGGATATTTCTCCTAGCAAAAAGCTACTTTCTCTGCTACACATACATTTCATAAGTCTTTACTGAAAGTAAGTAATGAGTTCTTCTTTCACAATGTRTTGCTGATCCAATATTATAGTAAAATAAAAGGAGGATGAAGACAAAAAAAAAAATTTATGAAGTAATTATAATAATAGATTATTTGTGACTTACAGATTACAGTTATATAAGTAAAATGATTTCCTTCTAGGAAACAAACTGCCCACAGAGCTCTAACTTGTGAAAATTTCACAGAGTACATGTTGTGATTGCTGAAAGCTGTATTGAAACAGAATTTTCTAACCACTTAAATGCCAAACATGTAAGAGTGCACATAGTGAAAAAGGTAGAAATAATACACATGGTTAAGATTCTTTAATGCCTCATGCCTTGTTACAATCATTTACTTCTTTGCAAATATCATGTAAAATGCTGCCAATCAGAATGGCAATATTGTTCTGGCTCATGAATGTCTATACCCATTGAAAATTACTGAATGAAAGGGCAAGATACTGGAAAATTTAGTTTCCAGTCATTTGTTGTTGACAGATTCTATCCAGCAGAAAGAAAAGCATTTCTGTGACATTTAAATATTGTATCCAGTGCATTGGGCCTGTGCTGAATAGCAAATTTTAGTTCACATCTTAGCACTGCGGTAAGTTCTCTTTGTTGCCGAGAGAAGCGTGAGCATCAAAAAACACTTAATGGTTATGTGGTTCCTCATGGTAATTTCTTGTATATACAGCTACTACTTAGAGTACTTTTGTAGAGGTTGCATTAKCACAGGGTTCACATTCTGATTATGCCCTTGATGCCACAGCCAGCTTATTGAACTACCTTCAATCAGACTTCACTAATAGTATTGCAAATCTGATCACTAACATCAGTAAGAATGAACTCTGGTTCAGTGATATTTTGCACTCTTAATTTATTATTGCAGGTATCAATGATTAGAGCCACTATAAAAAAAAAAAAATCCTCTGATTTAGTTCCTTTATCCAGAAAGGAATAAAATTTTTCTGAAACGTGTAAATTCTTTTTATTTTTAAGTAGCTAAAAAATACCAAATGCAAAGGACATATAGAGATGAATAAATAAAAATCCTGTTATCTGCTGTAGTGAACATCAGGCTGGAGTTTCCCTTGATTAGTATAAGAAGATGTCTTGTAACATTCTATGACCAATACTATCCTTTTCTAATCCTAAAAACATGACCTTCATTAAAGTGGCATTTGTTATCTAAGGTTGTCATGTTAATATCTTTTTGTCCTTTAGTATTGATTGTTTTAGATTTCTTGCATTTGATTTTACTTTTGCTCTTTTATGATCCTCTACACTAATATATTCATTAGGAAAATGTAGCTGTTTCCCACGTGAAATAAAAATGACTTGCATTGTTAATTTAGTGTCCTTTAACCAATTTGAATTGCAATTGACTGAACTTCAAAATGTCTTGCCTGGACTGGTAGTGCAGAGCAGAACATTCTTTCAAAGCAGTATTTTATGGCTGTTGAATGTCTGGTATACCTTAAATATTCTATCACCTTCATCCACTCTGAATGCAGAGCCAAATAATGAACTTTTAACATATTCACAGAAATTGGCTCAATGACTTGATTGCCAGAAGTAAATGAGGGCTTTGGAATATAGTTTGCAATAAATAGGGTAAGAAAGATCATTTTCGTCTCAGCAATGTTGAGGGAACAGCATTAAGGTAACATTTCTAAGCTCCTAGGATTTTAAACCAGGCTCCTGGGTCTAAAGAAAAAGATTTATAACTATGAAACTCAAGAGACCTGAAGAGCTGGTGATCCCAGCAGCTACTGAGACATTATGTTGCAAAATAGAGCCTGGAGAGACTTCTGTTCCTCTTTAATCAGGTCTCTGCGTTTTCCTAATACAAAATAAATAAAGGAAGCACTTGCATTTCATTTTGTCTCTTCCAGGTAAGCCATGTATGATATAAGACTGGTAGAGAATTGCTTTATTTGAACAAGGTACTTACTGAACTAAGAAATTTATTGGAMTAGGATAAACAATATTATCCTCAAAGTTGTATTTTCACTCTCTCTGCTTCACTGTATCACCAATTCCATAGTCTTCTTTAGTGTCCTTGTCTTCCACCTTAACCCATTCTTAAAGAAATAGAGCAAAAAATATTTCTACTCTGAAGCAGAGTAGACCAATATATGACTTGGCTGTAAACAAACATCTGAGTGAGAAGGAAAACAAAAGAAATTAGAGTGCAGGGAATCCTTTGCTGCTGTGGCTAGACTGCTATCAGTGCCATAACTATCTCATTTAGACAGTCTACATCACATGTAAGGGGTATTTATGAATGGTTACTAAGTCAGGTGGCATTTGCAAATGAAGTGCAAGCAAAGGCCACTGAAGAGCCAATTAGAAGCCAGAAAGAAATTAGAAGTTGCTAAAGCAATCGACAACTAACAAAACTGCTTAGTATTCAGGAACACTGACACTTGAAAAGCACAATGTTGTTGAACTTGTAATATGAAGCAAGCTTATTCTCTCTGCATAGAATAAGCAGTGCTGAAAGGAAGAAAGCATATACTGAAGAAACTACAGGCTACTGGTAATCATCAGAAAAAAAATCCATCTTGCACTGATTTTTTTTGGCATATTAATAACAATTTGGTTTGATAAATGATATTTGTAATGCTATGTTGACAGTGAGTTTCTCTGGAAAGTATTTCAAAATGCCATATGATAAAGCAAAACACTCAATTTTGAATAGTATTCAGACACTTCTAGGGAGAAGTAGGAGGAAGTGTGAGTTCTTAGTCGTAAATATGTTTGCTATGACCTCTATGTGACTGAGATGAATTGCTCTTATAACTAAGCATAATGTATAAGAAAGACACTGTGACAGTGAACCTGTTACATTTTCATAAGCAGGAAAGACCTATTTGTGYCTTCTATGTCAACCTAGACAAAAGTTGGTGTTACGGATAAAAACAACCATTATGACTCTACAGATTAGATTAGAGAGGAGAAACAAGATCATCAGATGATGTCCAGCATCTGATTGGGTGATTTTCAAACCCTCATGTGTGAGGCACTTTTAAAAAGCGTAAGAAAAAAGCCTCTATTGTAAACAAATAAAAAGAGACTAAAACAGTTGATTTAGAGTTTGGTTATCACCATGGTCTCTAAAAAAAGATTGAGAAAAAGTTGAATGCTAGGCTAAACTGTGCTCCTAGAGTGTTTCTTTGAAGACTGTTCTAAATACTTGACAGAAAAATAATCATAATAAAAAAGCTCTCATGTTCTGAAAGCTGACCCAATTAGGCAAGCCACATAACAATTATTTGTAATCAAAATTTTATATATATATATATTTAATGCAAGTAAAATATGTGTGTTGACTACAGAAGTCTTCAGTAAATTGAAGGTAGTTTTCCATTACCACTGAGATGATTTAATAGTTAAAGAGTCAGGAAAAAATATTTCAGTAATTTTGTTCTGGCATTTTGATGTCAATAGATTAAAATAACACTTGCAGATCAAGAAAGGACTTCTTTTATAAAACTCACAAARTTTCAGTTCCATGGACTGCCTTTGTTACTCTTGAGAGCCCAAGAGATGTTTCAGTAGATGGATAGTAAATGATCCATTCCAATTTTTGAGATGTGAAGATAACTTCACAGCTTAGATGACTTTTTTTGTTTCTGTGAAACCTGGAAAGAACATCTCATAAGAGTAAAAAGAAATTTTAAAGCAAGAAAAGCCAATATTGTTTCATAAAATTGTATTTTACCTTTTTTTTTCAGATATGTGTCTGATGAAGATATTTTTTCAAGCACCAGAAGCCTCGTATTTTAAAGGCATGCAAATGGTAAAGTGATTTTTTAATTCTATAGGTTTAGACTGTATTTCCTGAATAACTTTGTCCAAACACCAACTGAAATCAGTGAAGACAAATTTTCTAAGCCAAACTGTATCAAAATCTCACACTAGCTTCAGAGTTGCGCTTAAATTCAATGAAATTTGCAAAACAAAACAAGCAGAAAACAACCAAAAAAAAAAGCAACAAAAAGGTTGCATTTTTCAAATTAGGAATTAAAGAAATGAAGTATTTAACCAAACACCTGTAGTTTCTATTACTGGTTTTTACTATAGCCTACTGTAGAGAGCTTTAGGGAACAATTCATCTATTGCAATTTTTTGCTATATGAAAGTTAACCATACATTTTAAGCTAGTCACCCACATCTATTTTTATAGTCAAGCAAGAGAGATAAGCATCTATATCTTCTCTGCTCTTAATGAAAAGGATACATGAATAACTGAAAGGAAGGACTTTTATGTCTCTTAATTTCAGAATATCTATGGGTATGTTTTAACATTTAGATGTTCACTTTGTGGACAAATGTCTGTGGTCACTCAGTTTTCAAAAGACGTGCTTCTTTCTCCCTCCCTACAGAGGGAGATCAAGTTACTAAACTTGATGTTTAAGGTTTTTTTCTTTTACTGTTAAAATTAGATTAGATTAATTTAATATTATATTTTTATTGTACGTATGTATTAGGTATGGATTTCACAAGGCAGGGACTATACTGAGACATAATAGCTCCTTCTGAAACAAAATTATCTGGGATAACATTGATATGAATTCTCCGTTTTGCTGAATGTCCTGTTCTTCATTAACTTGGAAGGTAAAGCAAAATGAGGTTATTACTGCTTTCATTTGGAAGAGAGATAATATATTCAAATGAGACTTGTGAAACAGAAAACAAAACCATTACAAGGGCTTGAATTGCCTCTAATATTTCAAAAAATCTAAAGAACTTCAGTAGTGGAAAATATCATAAGTCATGGAGTCCATGATTGTCTACTGTTCCAGCTATCACCTTACTCTGGGGAAATAGCTATCACTCTGCTGCTGATGGGGATGGTGAGCTCAACTATGAATTCAAACAGCCACACATGGCGTCCTCATGCCTGACTGCGGACCTTGAGGAGAGATCACCTAAGACTTGTCTGGAAACAGACTACCTGGATTTGAACGAATTACAGAACACATGAATTTCTAAAATCTACCTGTGTGTTAATGGATCTGCAAGTGAATTTTGCAATCTGCTCAGCCCACTAAACCTTGATAACAGACTCACATCCTGAACTCTAAAGCCAAAGATACTGATTTCAAATCAGTATTTGTTGATGGTGTCCTGAAAGAAATTTGGAATATGCTGTAAGCTTCCCCTCATCTTCAAGTAATGAGGAAAATGCATCTGTGTATAGACTTGTATCAGTATCAAGTACTTTCAAAAGGTAGTGATATTTTTGCCATCCAGTTATGCAGAATGTCACTAGAGCTGAGGATAATTATCTCSGTAAAACAGGTTCCCTCTCATATAGATCTTATATACCTATATGGAGAAAATAGTGAAGCAGTACAATTTTTTTAGTGCATATTCAGTTTTAGAATTTAAAGAGCATGACCTTTTTAGGGGAAAGGTTACATGTGAATTGCTTCAATATATTATCATACCAAGAAACAGCAAATGTTCCAATGAATATTTAGGTGGTGGTATTTCAATAGCTTTGAACACTATTTTCTCTTCTCTCTTAACCCACCATTTATCAATCATAAATCCTGGAAAAAAATGCAGCTGGACTCCTCAAAGAACTCTCCTTAATTCAAGTCCAGAAACTTCTGTCAGGTTCAGAATTTACTCTAAAAATTGCTTACTCCTTAAAATGTCATGGTTCTCAATCCCCTCCAGGCTTTGCAGTAGCTCACTTACTTCACTTTAGAAGATTTCTGGGATACTTACAACACCAAGTGGGAGGTTACAGAAGGAACATATTTCCAAGTAGCATTTGTAAAAAAGAATGTCAGCTTGATGCTCTGAGGGCAGAACAGGACATAACTAACTCCATTGAAATCACTGTTGTATCTAGGAAGGGTAACACCAGTTAGAAAATCATATTCTCTGTTTTTGATACCAAGGATTTTGATACCAAGTACACCATTTTTTTCAAATTTGCTYATGCAAACCTTGGCATATAGCAAATGTCAAGGAACTTCCAAAGACCATGGAGGAACCATGGAACATAGCAGCCATGGATGAACCAATATGAACTATTGTAATATGTACCTTATATTTCATCAGCACAACTTATTATACCATATATAGCTATCCTATCCAGCTCTCTGATCTAGCCTCCCACACAGTTAAGAGATATAATACACATGTTTCTCCCACACGTTGACTATCTTTTTCATGCTTTGTCATTCTAGTGCTAGACACTCAGATTCTGCATAAAGGATTTCTAAAATTTCCATTTAAAGAGCTATACCAACAGCTATATTTTGCACAAAAGAGGATAGTAAAATCTTCAGAAACTCTAGTTACTTAACTACCTATTTTTACAAATATTTAACATTTGGTTTCTCTGCCCTCCTTTTTTGGTATTTTTACACAAATTTTCAGCAAAGCTATTAGTAATGCAATTTATAAAAAGTTATTTTAAAATAAATGCTAAATGCCATGAAATATATTCCAAGAAAATATTTTGCGAACATGAATGTATAGTTTATTTTTTATCAGATATATGTCAGAATACCTCATAATGCTATACCAAAATMAAATATACAAAATAAGTCATATTTAATTCTATTTTCTTAGACTTTTGACCATAGGCAGCAAATATTACTAGGTATCTTTCAAAAATCATGTCCTCTTACATTATACATTATTAAATCTTACAAAAAACATGCCCCAAAATAATTGCTTAAGGGAAGAACTTAACATGTTTCTTGACTTTTTTTTTTTTTTTTTTTTTTAATTTGGGAAGTCGCCAGATGCTGGCTAGCAGAACAGCTGGAGCTATTCAACAGATTACAGCTCCATTGCTGTTAGTTATTACTCCTCACTTGAGATGTGATAACAGGATGCATGACTACTGCTGGCCCATTTCAGGCCAAATAAACCAGATTGTTTTAAGGAAGCAATGCAAGTCATTTAAGTAAACTCAATTTACTTATACTGAACTGAACTAAGAATGAACCCAGAAACACACTCACATTTATCTCATCTAACTCTTCTACAATACCAAAATAAAAAGCCCAGGACTCTTATACAGGCACTGAGTCAAAAGAGAGGCGCCTATAGAAGATGATTTTTCCATCTGAATTGGAAGTCCTTTGTTTTCTTTATCAGCTAACAAGAAAGCATAAAATACTAATTTAGATTAAACTCCTCATTAGGTCATATAGATTGGTGCCCATGTTTAGACTGGATAAGTCAAATTTCAGAAGCTGTTCAATGGCATGTGTGAGTAATTTGTGGKGATGAGGAGCAGTGTTTTCTCAACTGTTGCTGTTTTGCAGGCAATTCCTTTCAAAAGTGAAATATTAACTTTTCCCTATATTCTTTGAAGTGGTATTCTCATTTCTTTCAAACCTTATGAAGTGCTTGATTTCATAAAATAGTCACCTCAAATGCTGAGTGATGTCATTTCAGATCCAGCATTGCATACTGAATCCAACATTCACTAATTCAAAACAAAAGCAATCCACTTGTTTGGGTTTTTTTTTTTTGTTTAGTTTTCTGAAGTCAGCCAGTTTATCTGGATAGTGGTCTTCCAGTCATCACAGCCAGCATAGGTAAATGGTAGAATTACTCTGTCGAGACTGGAAAGGGGAGAGAAAGGAATAAAATAAAATAAAATAAAATAAAATAAAATAAAATAAAATAAAATAAAATAAAATAAAATAAAATAAAATAAAATAAAATAAAATAAAATAAGGAAGAAAAGCACATCCTAATGATGCTGATCTGTTCCTGTATCAATAGAGTGGAGATAATTCTGTAGTAAAGGGCACTTAAGGTGCCCTAGAAGTTGTTTGATTGCTTTTAAGCCCTTTCATGTTACCTGTTGGCCCATATATGGACCAGGATAGAGCTCTAGAAAACAATAATTGTAGAAKTCCCAAACCAGTTATTTATGCTATAGGTGTGGGTATGATTATTTTTCCCTTCCACATTTTACTTCTAGAGAATTTTACATAATAGCATTTATTATCTTGTTTTAAAGGAAATGAAGTATTTTTTTTCTGTTAATTTCCTCTCACAAAAAGTCAGTATGTACATAACACAAACTTCTTATTAGAAAGACTTAGCTTTATCACCATATCTGTGCCAAAACAGAGGGTACTGCTGATCATCCCTTTGCGAGAGAATGACTTGAACATGAAAGAGTGGAAAGGCCATGACTTTTACTGTATATTGGCATCCAACAAGTCTGAAACATGTTACTTGTATTTGTAAAAGCAACCATAAAATTCAATCTTTCTTTCCCTCCATCTCAGATCAACCATTTTTKTTCTGTCATGTAAGTGTCAATTCATGTAATTAGGTGTAAAGAGGCATGTGGTGTCAATATGCAATACTGGCACAGAATGAAAAATTCCTGAAAAAAGTGACATTTGTAGGGGAATGCCAACTGTCCACATAAACCTACCATTGCTTGACTTCTGTGCTGACTTCTGAGTAGGCAGGCTGCCATCCAAACAGACGTTAGTGACTTCAGAGAAGCAAAATGCCACGTATGTATACCAATGTATTTGCAGGGAGTGCACTTCCTACCAAGAATGTCAACGCATCCATCTGTCATGAAAATCTAGACTCGCAGATATGCGAATGAGCCACAAATGACCCATCTTCAAATTAGATTAGTTTCTAACAATATTCTTCTTCAACTGAAAAAATTTGCCCTACTGAGCCCTTTTAGTATCTAGGATTASAGATAATCATTTTAACAAAGTCTTCACTGCCTCTAGTCTTTATAAAATTATATGTGATAGAACATGGTGACTATGCACCTGCTTCAGTGCCTTGCCAGCACATTTTGTGCTTCAACTTTCACAAAAACTGGATTCTAAAATGACTAATGGAATTAAAAGGGGAAATATCATGTCTAGAGAAAAAAAAGCTGTAGTAAAAGTTAGAAAACACATAACAGATAGAATGATTGCCTCAAATCAGATTGCTACTGATAGACTTTTCAAAGGCTTTTGCTCTGCCTACTGGAAGATTGTGCAGAGTGTCTGTTGGCACAAACATAGTTGCTCTGGAACTGAAGACAACATAGTCCCTCACCATGGAGCTCCGCCCAACCTAATTAGCCCTGCTGAGAATTCAGCTAATTAGCCTGGGCATAATGCCCTGTGTAAGGAATGCTGTCTTATTTGGATGTTCTTGAGTTACCCTCCTTCAAGAACTGACTGGGACACAAGGAACCATCCAAAAAAAGAAAAACAGAGTCTGCAGATAAGAATAACTGATCATGCACCGGAAGAGAAAGTTTGCAGCCAGAGGCTGTGGAGAATTTCCTCAGAAAGGAAGTGTGTAGACCCTATGTGCAAAAGCAGAGTTGGCAGAAAACAAAGTTATTTGTAGTATATTTATTTTTTACTTCTAGTACACTTTTCTTAATAATGTTGACTGAATTKAAATGTTACATTTAAAGCAGCAAACAAAATGTTCCCAAAACTGTATTTTTCAGAATGGATGACCCATGACTCTTAACCCTCCATGACTCCATTAACCCTCTTAATTAGCAAAACAGAGTGKCTGAATGTATATTGCCTTTAGAGAATTGAGTTTGGCTTGTGYCAAATCTCAAATGTTGCTAGCATCTGGAGGGGACATTGCGTGTTGTCCTGGGCCGGAGTATGTTAAGGACCATTGAAACAACTTAACAGCACAGGCAATGAGGCTCCAGTGCACAGGAAATATCCTTGACATTGTTTTTTTTATCACTCCTAGCACAGTTGCAGCATTTCTTTATTCAGAAACTTAAATATTCCTGCTTAAAATCTACTTAAATCTGAGTTAAAATTAGGCTTAAAAATCAATCCATCTTCTTTGGAGAAGAGAAAATCTAATCAGATCTACCTCAAAATCCTGATTTTAAGTCTCATCACACCCAAATCATACAATGATATTACTTTTAGCATCTGATTGTATTAACAAGGATTTGGCTTTTGCAAATATGGGATCCACTTTGAGGACTAATGACTAGAAGACAGAGAAGGGATCCACTTGACAAAGTGAGAACAAGAGCATCTTTTCTAAGAAACTGGTCAAATTGGTGTGGAGAGCTTTAAACTAGGAACAAAAYCCCTCCTCAGGAAGGACCCACCATTAAGTGTGGTAAGTCACAATCAATAATTGCAATTAACAATTATGTGTGATAGCATCAACAGGGTTGGAAAGCAAAGAGAGCAGGGTGACCGGAATGATGGAAAGAGGGCATAAGGAAGTCCAGCACAGGATTTTGTAGCCCAGGAAACAAGCGTTAGGAARTAGATGTCCATGTGTGTTCACAAATCTCTGATGTCAATGGGATAACAGAAGTTGTGGCACTCCTACACGCCTGGAGTGTTGCAGTGGAGAAAAGACTGGGAAGACAAAAACTGGGCGAAAGGTGAAGGCAGGTTGGATGTAAGGATTGCCTACTACGGCGCTCATTTTTCTCATTTGACTATGGACATATTTAAAAAGTTATACATAACATTTATATGACTGTCAGTGAGATGAAACCTGCTATAATTATAGATGCTTTTTGAAGTTTTCTATCTCCGAACTGTGTTTTTTTCAAACTGTTGTATGTCCATCTTTTCTATTTGAGTGACACAGATGTTTGTTTTCTTCTAAGAAAAAAAATTACTACTAGGTTTTGTATGAAATATGAATTGATCTTGAAGAAGAATGAAGTCTTCACAACATGACTGCATATACATGTATATAGTGAATGCAACTAATGTCAAAAGCTTGAGGGAAGAAAGATTTCTACCAAGATGATACGTCTTCATCAGGCAAGAGTATTATCTGACTGTTTATGTATCTATCTCTCTGAATTTTTTTACCATTGTTGTCAGTCGAATCCATCCTAGTGAAAAAGGAAGAGTTCCAGCTAAGAGAGAATCGATATAAGAAGCAAAAGAGATTCTGATCTCTTGATTTTCTGTTTTTTCTTTTCAATTATATAARCAAAAAGAAAAAAAAAAGAAAGAAAAAAGTATCAAGTTGGATAATTCTCATATGTGCACACACAATGGAATATATTAATAAAGTAATTATACAATATTGAGGTAAATATAATGCATTGAGTTACATTTTAAAGTACTTCAGGATATCCCCAAAGCATCCAGAAAAAAATTCTGAGAAAGAGGCTAGTTCTCTGCTCTCTAACCTTGACTATTAATACACTTATGCTCCAACAGATAAAAGGAATCATATCACTAGAGTACAAAAATTCAGCTTTCTGAGAGAAAACAAAACAAAACAAAATAAAATAAAAAAAAAAAACCCAAAAAAAAAAATTTGGGAATGCAATCAAAACTTTTAATAGTTCTCAACTTTGAGGTATGGTGATACCCCAAGAGAGGGAGGTAGAAGCAATTCCTCAGGTATCTGAGACCAAATTATGTGACTGCAGTTTGGATTGGTAAGTGGAAAGGGAGCACTTTTTGTCCTTAAAAAACAGACATAATATTTTCAAACTTGCCAGCTTTGCTAAACAAATGAGTTCTGGACATTTTGATGTCAAATTCAATTTTGGYGTGCTCATTCTAGAAATTAAATAATGTGAAGAGATAACTTCTACAATATTTCATTTTGATGGAGATTGGGTTTTCTTTTCCAAAGTATGTCAGAGTATTCCCAAGCACTTTACAAGTAGTTTTCATGAAGAATTATAGATAACAGTAAAAAAAAAATTAAAATGTTTCTTTACATATTAGAAAGCATAACATATTGAGTACTTCAGAAGAAAGAAAACATGGACAAAAGTAAAAACAAAAATAATTCCTCGAATTATGACACATTTTATCTCTTCTAAAGAAAAAGTATTTTAGAAAACAAAGTTTAATCTACCCTCTTCAGCATATTAGGCAAACCAATGATACATAATGTAATGGTTAATGGTTACTCAGTAATAGTTACTGAGGAGCTAATGATGAACTTTTAAAAATAGTAAAAACTAGATAATGTTCAAAATTTCCACGTAGAAGTTTAAGCAGAAACAAAAGATTATACATTGTAGAGAGAGAAAGTGAGTGAGAAAAGCTTTTATACAAATATTTTCAGCCATATTCATCAAAGTGCAATTGTATTCACTGAATCTTAGATAAAGTTTTTGCAGACTCAGACTATTATCTTCAGGAAAAACATGAAAAAAAAAATTAATTTTTCTATTTTACTGACATTAGCTTGCCATTTGCTACTTGTGGTATGAGTTTATTTTTGTAAATCAAGCAAAACTCAAGTGAATACAATCTTGTTTTTTCATCTTTTTATAAAACCTGYACTGGATTTATGACAAACCATTATTCAGATTTCTACATAATGTGGTCTGCCTCACTTGATGTGCAGAACAATAATAAAAACAGGAATGTAAAAAGTATCACCAGAAGCACCAGGTAAAGCAACTAAGGARGCAAGAGAAAGGGATATTAGAAGAGAGATGTCTTCAATTTCGTATTACTAAGCATAAAGGAATAAACAGGGTTAGTGATATATTGAATGCTATTCTAATGATTTTTAGCTGGTGGCAATTTAAACAGAAAATTTTGCAATAGACTTTTTTGCATACATATATCTGTGTGTGTGGTGGGGGAGGGTATGGACACATAAAATAGTGGAGGGTTAAGAGAACAATAATATACACAACCAGAACTATATGGGATATTCGTTATCAAAACAGCACTAACAAGACAAAAATATTTTAGCTGCTAAGGGCTGGAAAACAGAAGAAAAGAATGTCCATTACATTGTAAAATGTATGTCCCAGGGGAAGGTGGGTAGCATGKCTATGAGAACAGAGCCCTACCACTCTAAGCTATAATATAACATTTGCGTGGTAAGCAGAATGTGTGTAGTGGGTGTACAGTAATCTTGCTTTCTAGGATTTGTATTCTGAGAAGTACACAGACACGCATAGGCACAGACACTTCACGCTGACACTGATTAAAACCTCAGCTCCTCCAGTCTAGTTTCCCATTGAACCCTGGGGAATGAGACACTTGGTTTTCCTGAATAATAGATGGACCCCTACACATAGTCAGCTTGGACTCAGCAGTCTACAAAATATTGAGTGTCCATTGATGTGTTCCCTCATGAGGAACTATAGTTTTACCTATTTATCAGTTTTTATTTATTTGTTTATTATTTTTGGAAATAAGACTGTACGAGATGCTAATAGCCTCAYCAGCCATACAGTTTAAGGCTAGTCTCTGTGACTTTCACCATGTCAGTGAGTGGTTGCTATCTTCAGTTACTCTCTCTTTTTACCCCCTTGCCACCATTGTTTTCTAAGAATACAAAGTCAAAACAGTTACACATCTAGTTTGCTGTTGTTTTTCTAGTGTATGCTGAATCACAGTACCCTCAAGGTAGGAACTACTTCTGCTTGTTCCTTAATATTAGAGGTGAACAACCAATTAATTATCAAAAAAATTATCCAGGATGATCTTCCCCKCTGTGACCTTCATAAATATGTTTCTAACTAGAACAACTCATAGAAAATGCATTAAACATTTTATATTCTAACTTGGAAATGATGTTCATTAGTATCAAGTAATACAATTTTTATGTACTACTTGACTTATTTCTGTAACTAACGTTTGCACTCTGCATTTTGGATCAGATATCAGATACAGATTAGAATTTGGTTCCAACAAATCCTTATGCATTTTAATGCCAGATTTTGTGAATATTACTACTATACTATTTGATGAGATGAATGTGGTATTTTTGAATCAAACAAAATATCACATATACTTATTCYCAGTAGTCATCCAGATCTATTATAAAATTATTGTTTTGACAATACACTTAGAATTGAAAGAAGTGGGCTGTTACTTGAGAAGTACTATTAAATGAAAAGACTCCTAAMGAGTTTAGGTGAAGTTTAACTAAAACTGTTAAGTTGCAGAGCTAATTTCGTATATTTAGAGGGACTCTACAAGTATATAAGTGTATAGACATATGCATATATGGACACACTGCACATACACACTGTTGAAATATATATATATACATCTGGCRATACTGTAGGACTTATATCAATTTTTATTGCAGTCAGGTAGGTACTGAATGATTAATGAATTTACTAAAGGGTATTTGAAGCTGAATGTCCAAAATTGCTGTTCTGAATAACTGTAGAATGTTGTGTTATATTTTTATTAAAAAAAAAATTGTTCCTTTTCTGACGATGATTCTGATCTGAAGTGGTTGGTATTTCAATTTCCCAAGGCTCCTTCATTTTGGGCCTTCTTAATTGTTTAGTGGAAAAAGTACTTTTTAATCTTCACCCTTCATCTTTTGTGCCAATATCTGTTCAGGTCAGATGTTTGATTAGAGGTAATTTATCAGTCCATTTTGCCATGGCTATTACTTATAGTCCTTGGGTAGGGAGMTTTAAGGAGTATTAAAAAGACTATGGTGTTGCCTCTATTTTGTCTGCAATTTGTTTTGGAACTTGTGTTGATAAAGAATTTCAATTGCAGTATTTTTTGTAGTTATATATTAATTTTATCTGGTAGTTTTCTTTGTAGTTTAAGACATACTTTTTGTTATAGACAAGACACAATACAGTATACACTTAAGCAAGAAGGTATGAAATGCTTTTCATTTCTAAAATGCATTATACTTTAAATGCTATTTTCTGACTAAACGCAAAAGTAAATTCCTGGAAAAAAAAAGAAGAAAAGAAAAGAAAAGAAAAGAAAAGAAAAGAAAAGAAAAGAAAAGAAAAGAAAAGAAAAGAAAAGAAAAGAAAAGAAAAGAAAAGAAAAGAANAAAGAAAAGAAAAGAAAAGAAAAGAAAAGAAAAGAAAAGAAAAGAAAAGAAAAGAAAAGAAAAGAAAAGAAAAGAAAAGAAAAGAAAAGAAAAGAGAAAAAGAAAAAGAAAAAGCTGTAATTTTGGCAGAGAAAGCAAACAAATGCATGAAACATTGACTAAAATAACTAAGGAGTCTGAATGCAATTCATTATGCCCCAAGTTATTCTATAGGTGAAAAAAATATGCTTCACCCTAAAACCATTTATTTTTTCATGTCTTATAATAAGTGAGCTCTAAGCACAGTTCACTGTGTGATAGATTTCCTTCCAGAAAGTTTAGCCTCCCTCAGTCCCAACCCGTTGACAGTTCATTTGAGAAATTTATCAGCAAGGGCCAATGACAGAGAGGTCACAACTACTGATACATCTCATGCATTTTTGCATAGAATAATTGTCTTCCAAAAAAGATGACATCTGCAACATATAGGAAAATGCAGGAAAATATTATTTTACCTAGTATAGAGAGTAAATGTTGAAAGTCATGCAGGAATTATATCATGTTGGTCAGAATACAGTTCTTAAACTTACACAGAAAAGGAAAGTTAGAAACTAATATTTTACTAAAAGAAGATTTTTTTAGGATTTCATAGAAGCACACAAATTTATTTAGTGAAGGAAAAAAAAAAGCCAAATAACTTCCACTCTAAAATGCATTAATTCTGCATAGTTCATTTTATTATTCAACCAGAACTTCTTTCATTAGATAAAAAAATAGAAAATAACACAGAAAAATATCTAATGTCACATTACTGGACTAATTTTGGGGCAGTTTGACTAATAGAGAAATATATATATATTTTCTTAGAAAATGATCAGCTAGACAGACAGACTAGCCAAAGCAGAATTACTGCAGTACCATTAYTCGGTTACTTCAAGAGTCAAATTTAAGGATGTGTTCACTGATTTTTGCTTATGGAGATTCGAGTTGGTATTCATATAGTATTAGTAAACCCTGTCTGAAATCCTAACAAATTATCTTTTAGTTAATTAAGTATATTGCTGATCATTGGGAAGCTACTGGACTATTTCTGGTGACCTTTTGTTGTAGCCTCTCACCTGTGCTGTATGTTGTTTCCAAATATCTGAGAAGTTACATGCGTTACTCCMACCAGTGTAGGAAAATTTTATAGCATGACCATTAGCTGATGTACTTTGAATAATTTAGATAATTAATGATCAAGATTTTCAAATGAAATCAAGGTCATATAATCAAATTTAAGTATTTGTTAAGTGAGCATCTACCTCTGAACTGCTTATTTCTCTTCATCATAAATTACTAATGCAGACACAGATGCAGATGCTTGGATTTCTAAACTTAATCTGAGGGAAAAAGATTCACTTTGTTATACCCAAAGAATTATGGGATGATAAAAAAGATAAAATTCACCATGAGATGGGAAATAGGGTAAAAGCATAATCAAGAGTCAAGAGGGATGCAGAAGTTTCTGAAGCCATGAATTTAGTGTCATGAATATAGTATTCTACTTGAGAGCCTTGACCACTTATTTTACCAGGCTTCTTTGTGCTTTGATATCAAGAAAAGATTATTTTTAAAATATAGAAATATGTGCATGTGTATAAATGTATATGTGTATATATATATATATATGCATCCGTTTAGGATAAAATGAGATACATGTTTATATTAATATTTTTTAAAGTACCAAATCTCTTTATACGAATTGCTGCCAACATCTGGGGTCAAGCCAAACACCTCTTTGTAGTATCTAAACTTAAGTCATGGTCGTTATACTACAAGACTGAATAAAGGAAAAAGAGGTAGAATTACACCAAGGTGTCAAGTCTACATACTGCAAAATGATTAGAGAATTCCTGCTTCTCTCATTTCTCTTTTATATTGATAGAGACTTCCTAGCTCTTAGTGGRAAGACCTGGGGGGTCCCCAAAGGCAATGTTGGAGAGATAAGCCAACTTCCTCTCACAAAAAGTTCTCATATAGTGGTTCATGTTAATTGGCAAAAGCTGTCAATTCTTGGATTATGACAGTAACAAGCACAAAGATTGTGGTACATCATTGTCATGTTTTTTTCATTACAAAGAGAATTCATTGCATTTTCATCTCTACTGAAATGTTCTTGATCATAGTGTCCAAATTTACCTAACTATTGGTAGAACCAGAGGTGACTATCTTAGGTTTGAYGAATCCCACCTGTAGATATGAATCTCTCCTTGTAGATAACAGAGCAAAACTGTGCTTCAGAGCATAGCTCTTATCTTAAAATAGCTGACTGAGATAGCGGAGAAAAAGCTTTCCTATCATTTATAGTCAAAACTGAGCAACTAATCTAAATAAGATACTTAATTACTAGATTGATAAAATGAGGTAAATGAAGTTATCCTTTTTATTATTACTCTTTCTGGCATCTATTCTTTTCAGGAAGGAAGGAAGGAAGGAAGGAAGGAAGGAAGGAAGGAAGGAAGGAAGGAAGGAAGGAAGGAAGGAAGGAAGGAAGGAAGGAAGGAAGGAAGGAANGAAGGAAGGAAGGAAGGAAGGAAGGAAGGAAGGAAGGAAGGAAGGAAGGAAGGAAGGAAGGAAGGAAGGAAGGAAACATAGTACTGTTCTTTCATTTAGACTCAGTGAAGTAAAGTTAGCTCACCCATCAACTGTTTCCACTTTTGTGATTGATGACAACCATTAATATCCTCTAGCATAGCACTATATACACAGATATATGCATGTGTTATATTTAGGTTCATTAATCTATGTGGTTCAAGGAGAGTGCCTCTTTATCAGGTTTTCATAAAACAATTAATTGATGTAAATTTACCTTCTGTTCTGCACCATGTGTCTTTGAAGGTTCATAAGATTTGATATTGGAGCTCAATAATGGAAGTTAATTACACAATTTCAGGAGCTTGGGTTGRGGGATGTCTGCTCATAGAAAACCTAATTCTACAGTTTTTTTTTCTCTTTAAAATGACTAGTAAATAAAAGTCAGGTTAAATACAAGTGTATTATAACCAGGAGAACTTAGAAATTCTCTCAAAAAGCTGGGAACATGGATTTTTACTGTATCTGGCCAATCTGCTTTGTAATCTAGTTTTTACATGTATAATGTCTGATAATGTGCTGATATCTTATAGCATAGATATATAAAGATCCACGGACAATGCCCTTTTCACTTCTCTCTTCAAGCCTATTCAAGATTTTGACTAATTATAGTGCTATAATTAATTCTTCTCTATTTCTCTACTTCATAATAATTCTCCTTTCTGTTCTTTGCYAATGTGCCTTCTACAAAGAGGCTGAAAACAGAGAAACCATTGTAAATATTTTATGAAAGGGACACATGAAATAAGATACAGTGATCCAGTGTTTCAGGCAAGATATAAAAATAATTTAAACTATATGAATGTAATACCAACAACAAAAATAAAGAGTGTATCAGAAAACTTGTCTTAGTGTTGACGGCATGTAAAATCACTGTTAGTAAGGAGACAAACACAAAAATTCTAGCATAAGAGATATTATATCTTAAAGATGTTAGAAGTTCTTAAGCTAGGAAAAAGTGTGGTTCTTTGTCAGAGTTTTGAACGAATTACCCATGATATTACTATGTTGATCCAAAAACCTGCTGGAGTGCACTTTATACTCTTTCTTCCTGTGCAAATCTTTGAAAAACTCTGTAATTTATTTATTCATAGCAATTTCTGGCCTTCTCATACCCAGTTTCAAGGTAAAGATGACTTTATAAGCATATTTTTCCTATAAAATAGTTTGATACATGAAAATCCAACCTAGAATTACCTAGTATATAAGACAGCAGTGTGAGCAATAGGAGATATAAATTCATCTGTTCCTTCTGTTTGTCCTGTTCTCATCTGGGACTTTCATTTATAGCTCTGCTTTCTAAATGTGTTATTTAGCACCATGCAATGAAATAATCTTGGATGATGCCTGATTTTGTTATACCAGAAAACATAACAATAATTAGAACATCTATGAGGGAGATATCAAGTTTTGAAATTGGATTTTTTTGCAAGGTACAATTTTTCTTCTCTTGGCCATCTTAAGGTGTGACATTTATTTTAAGTATCTAACTCATTAAAATAGAGGTGAAGAGGAAAGCTGCATGCACAATAGCTAGCTGTTTGCCAAAAAAAAAATCTTACTGTAAAAAAAATAAGGTACTTTTTTTTTATTAAAGTAGATGAATGAATTATTTATTTGCTGTATATTATTTCAGATAATTTTAACAGTCACTGTTTAGAGAAGACTAATTCACTAATTATCATCCAACTTCACACATTTATGACACTGACAAGAATTTCAGAGTAACTCTGACCTGATGCTCTGGTAATTCAGTATAAATTTAGCTCCTGATAAGCCAGTGACACCTCATCCTATCATCTGTACAAGAAGGGCCAATTCTGAAGCCTTATATTAAATTAAAGACTCTGGACAGCTCATTCAAACTAGCTGTTATAAGAAGAACTGTCTGGTGGCAACTTTCAGTTTTGAACTTATCTACCCTGGAGGTTTGCCTGGAACAGAGTACCCCAAATATACTAATCACTACTCATATTTCCATCAATTTACCAGAAGATGTTCCCGCTCATAGCCCCCTTGTAACCTTATATTACTCCAGAATATGGGCTTCACAAAACGCCAGTGAGGTGAACCACTAGATTCCAGGATGAATTCCTAGACAGTTTCTCTGTGRATAAGTCGTTAGGAAAGTCATTCTTTTCTTCTCTTTTTCTCAAACTTGGGAGAAAGGTTTTTGCCAGGTTTTTGCCAGGATTTTGGAAGTTTTGTGGACTCTATTTGCACAAAGGAAGATGGATTTTCCGGCCTTGACCAATCATACATGTGTTTTCTTAGCTCTTCTGGTTCTCATTCTGTCATGACCCTGTTGTATTTGGGCCTCTCTGGACGACACAGTGAATTATTTCATATATAGTTCTCCATGGTTGCATCTTGGCAGACCATACCAGCTGCTCAATTTGCACAGTGCTGTTCAAACATAAGCAGGCACTGTGAACCCACACTGGTGCAAGTAGAGTGCAATTTTTGAAGCACTCTATGCACTGTTGCGGACATTGTGGAAATGTGCACAACTTCTTCTGGGATTTTTAGGAAAAAGGTTAAAACTGGGGAAAGGAAAGTTTTAAAACAGATGCCTAAAAGCATGGGAAGAGGGAAAGCAGAGTGTGATCACATGTAAATGAATTGCTTCTCAGTACACTTGCCTGGCCAAATCCTGGCCCTCATCACTGCAATTTCTTTGATCTCGTTAACCCCTCCTAACTATTTTCTGTGTGACTTTGCAGTCTGTTTTCAGTATGGATATGTGACAGGTCGTGAGGCACTAGTGAATGTCAAGTTGGAATAGTCAGTGAGTAGGAGGCATCTGCATCTGGCAGGACCGAGATCAGAGCTAATGRCCACTTAAGGGTCCCCAGGTCTGGGCATGGACATAGATAATCCAACCTTAAAGGCCATGTTGATACTTGACAGGTCTATTAATGTAGTTGTGTTTGTAAATCAAGGTATACTTCAAACCTGATCAGCCACAGAGAAGGAAGARGACTATGCTGCTTTTGAATATGTGAGGATGCTGGTATTTACGTCGGTGCTGGAAAAAACACTAATCTTTCTGTGCTCATTTAGGGTTCCTAGTTCAGTCTTCTCTTTAAAAAAGTCATCTCTGGTTCATTCATATGGAGTTTTCCTGACAAATATACCACACTGATAATGAAAGAAGTTCACTGAGTTCTTTCTACATGTAACCAAACTCCTATTCCTCCAAGTGGTTGGGAAAAGACAAAATAATCACCATATCTAAATCCTTACTGTTGAAGCTTTCCTTAACTTTCTCCCTCAGGTCTATTACATAACAGAATAACTCAAGCAAATCTCTAAAACAAGCTATAGAGAAAGCTCTTTCCAAATATCCTCATGATATCTCCTCAGCAAGAGTAAATATTTGGCATTATATGAGAGTTTTGGAGGAGGTCTAGAAAAAAAGCTCTTTAAATAGCTATTAATATAAATATTGTTTCTAGCATTTAAATCAATTTAAGTCTAGTTTGCAAAGAATCTAATTATTCCATTCATCCATTTCATTCATACAGAAGCTTTCTTACAGGACTTACTATTTTTTTTATTATTTATTTTTATTGAGTAATAAAATTTAAAAGAAAAACAACAGAAAATAAAAGTCTTTCAATTCTCCTCTCTCTAGGCTTTTTGCCTCTGAAATCTTGTTTCTGAAGAATTTATAGTCACATTGAGTATGTACTTACCTATGCATCAACTAATATAAAACCCAAATACTTGTCTGGTTTTTACATTTGACTTTAACAATATGATCAGGCTAACAATACTGTTAAGGTTAATGAGTCAATTATTTTAAAGCTAAACATGAAGCATACATGCTCATTTTGCTATGTAAATAACTGCTGGCTGCCAGTGGCTTTGTATTGTTGTTTGCACCTCCAAATTAATCTTGAGCAATTATTAATATGATCTCAATAAGAGTTTGCATTGATGGTTTCTAAAACTAACTATAAGAAAGTGAAAGATGTGCTGAAGATTGTTTGTATTCATTCAGTACAAAAGTTTGTGCTTAACCCGATATTACAGAAATCTCATCAAACTAACAGCATTATATGGAAATTTCTGTAATAATGGCAGCTATATGCTTGTGCTTACTTAACAGAATAAATCTTTATCTAGGAAAATACAGACATGTTTAGGATAATAACAACAGCTGTCACAGACAGCTAAATTCTTGATTTAGTAAAGACAAGAGAGAATGCACAGGTAAGAATATACAAACCGTTCTACAAATCCATGTTCCAAATACATTTTATGGTTTATAATTATACAAAAAAAAAGTACAAAAAAAAGTTTAAAATGTTATCTTTATTACACTGTAAGAAAAGAAATAATTTCAGTGATAATTTTCTTTCTTCTGAGTCAATCGATCAGCTATATCCATTCTTGGCACTTCCCAGCAGGAAAAAYGGGAGACAGAATTGCCTTGGTATTGGCAAGTGAGCCCTGTAACCACAGGTTTTCAAGAAGCTCAAAGAATTATTGTGAAAAATCAACTCCACAAACAACGCCATGCAAACACGCYGCAGAAGCATCACAGCTATTCGTTCCTGTGAGCAAACCATGCTCATATGGATGCTCATGTAGAACTGAACACATTCTCCTGTCAGCTGTATTAAAACCTATCTGGAGATATTGCTGCATCCTATGCATTCTAAGTCTTATAAAGCACAGACACAAGGGTGCAAAATGCCAACCAGAAATGAATTACAAGGCAGACAGTATGGTTCTGTGCAGAAGCAGCATTGCTTTTACATAGGCAAGAAAACATTTTGCATTAAATATGTCCCAGAAAATGTATCAGTTCAGTGGCATCTATAGCGATTATGCAAAGAAAAGTGTTGGAGAACATGAAATCACACATAGGGTTTGCTTTGATGGATGTTGGATAGGGTTTACTTTAATATTGACTGGATAGGCATTCCTTATAAAATATGCGTGTAGGCTATCACCTACAGCTCCCTTAGAGCTGATCACCACCTCATTCCTTTGTTATAAAATGCCTCTTCTCAATATATTGAATACACTGCAAACAAAATTGGATAACTCCAGAGCAAATAGCAGATCTTTATTCCAATTAACCAATGCAAGTTAGGCAGTACTTATAAGTGTACTTCTGCAAGAAGATCTGATGGGGAGAATAAACTCAGGCAAGAGGAAAAGGGACAGAAGGGCTAAATTGGCAGTGGTAGCCTTTTCTGTTAGTACAGCTGGATCTCAAAGAGGATGTTTGTCCACAGTGTAGCAGTACCAATTGGCAAGCATTTAACACCAGAAATGGGTGTTAAAGGGTAGTAGTTGTGACAGGTTCTAAAATAAACATCAATAGAAATGCAATTCATGGGCCAGTAGAGGTAATAAAACTGAATAATGAGCATCAAGTAAAGACAGATTCAAGAAGGGGACCAATATTTTCTCAGGAATCCATATTCCCTCGCTATGAGAATATATTAAATTACCAGATACAGCCAGCTCAGGATATCAAGGGTGGTGAAAGTCATTGCTGTGTTTAGTGCAGGAGTGACAACCATAGGTTTGACTATACCAGATGGGCAAACCTGTGGCATGTGAACAGTTYAAGTGTAGATATGTTGCAAAAACTGTGATGTGAATGGCTGCAGGCAAGCTCTCCTGGTGGAAAGCCTTCTGGATCTGCACCAGAAGTGAGGAAACGAGCCAGCACTGACTATTGAATCCAACACCAGCAGGTCTCTCAGGACCCAGCTGTCTGCTCATCCCAATCYCAGTCCATAATAAAATGCTGCATAAATAACTGTCTAAGGAGCATGCCTATCTTCTCTCTGTGAATTGCTCTTGAATAAGCTGCTGTACGGTGTACGTGACTTTGGTGCAACTGGAAATTCTCTTYGCACTGAGATCTTTGAAACAGAAGATCTTTGAACTATATAGCACTTAGGACTGCTGACCATTTAAAATCTATCAACATATCCCATGGTGCTTTAATTAGCATCCACCCGGAAGAAGGAATTGATTATATAGCCATTCTTTTTCTGTGGTGGCAGCTGCAAAAATCTTAATTCATTTAGTAAAGGCAGCAATAGACACAGAAATCACTTTMACAGAAAATACAGGCAGGAGAAGTCATGGAGATACTTTCCTGGTTCCTTGCCCCTGCAATCTGACTTTCACTCCAAAGTCAAACCTGACCTAAGTAGTTAGCAGTCCCAGAACTTCACACTTTGCCAATCYCTCCAAATCAGTGCTATTGAGTCAAAGTGCTGTACTCCACTACAAAGAGAAAGGTTGAAACCAGGCAGTACCAAGTGGAACTATCCAGATTTTTTTTCCTCTCTTCTTCTGTTGCCATGGAAAATATTTTTTTGTCTATTTTTAATTTTAAAGTAAAAAAAAAAAAAATTAAAAAACAGTTTTACAAAGAAAAAAAAAAGTCCACAAAACCTCCAAAACAGTGATGAATAGTGAGTCAATTTTAGAGAAAAACACACTTATTTTTAAGGAAAGCTGGCACTTGTTGTGAAGTATTCATTCAATCAAAACACAATTTTTGGTCAAGAGAAAGAGCMAAGCAAAAATTTCACAGAAGCACCAAAACTCTGAGTGCTCAGTTTCCCTAACAAGACAAGAGGCTGTATTCCATTAGATTTTTGAGTGTTTTTTACATCAGTGACTCCTTAAACTTTTCCAGTTTACCTGTTTGTCCTAGACTTCATCACACTGTATGAAGATATTTTATATCTACCAGTGCACAAGGCCTTCTTTGTGTCTTCCTAATGATAATGTGCTTCCACCAGGTTTTGAACAGTACCCAAATAAGGCAGATTTATAACTGTCTGTGTGCTGCTGAGGTTGAAGGCAGTTGGATTATACCTCCAAAACTTGTTTTCTATCTCTCCCTTGGAGAACTAGGCAGAAGATGCTACTGAAAAGAGCAGCTGCACAGAATCGCTGGGAATTATAGTGTGCACAAATTTTACTGTTTCATGTCTTTATTGCTGCTAACATTTAGTTTGGCATTTCAGCTCTCCCAGTGCTGGCACCTGAAGGGTTATAAGAAAAATCTGTGGAACACACTAAAATTTTAGGGAACCAGCTAGAGGTTAATWTTGTTTTTCAGATTTATTTTGCCAAGAATCTAGCAAACTCCCAGAATAGACTGGCTGAACCTCACCACACACAACTGCCCATGGCTTAAGCAAAGTGTTACAGTCTTGCACTGGCATACATCGCTGCCAGAAAGCTATGATATACTGCCAGTATCAYGTGCAGATGTTAGTAATCATGAATTCAGTGTTGGGCATAAAGGCATGAGAAGTGAGGAATGCCAAAGACTGGTCAGCAGCATCATGTGGCCAGAATTTTTCACTGAGTTCACATGTGCTGCAATACTGCTTGTACACCTTCTGTCCAGATGTATTTTAACACATTAGGGAATAACTTCCTAATCAGCTGTTACCTGATGTCCATCTGTTATCCCAAATACCATGTGTCCTCTGTAAAATTTACTAACGGTTGCTTGTGGCTCATTACTTTTGCTGAATGCAGAATATGCTGTTTTATAAAATAATAAAAATTTGTCAAATATGGAATTCATATCACATAATTGCTGGCTTCTGAAAATCTGATACTTACTCTACATTGTCACACAGCCTCCCAAAACAGTCAAGTAAAAAGCTACATATCTCTAAAGGGATTTTTCACCCATTTCAAGGGTACTACATATCCAGAACAATGATAGTGAGTTATTCTCTGGAGATGTCTCCCTTCCTCCCTTCCTTCCTTCCTCCCTTCCTTCCTTCCTCCCTTCCTTCCTTCCTCCCTTCCTTCCTTCCTTCCTTCCTTCCTTCCTTCCTTCCTTCCTTCCTTCCTTCCTTCCTTCCTTCCTTCCTTCCTTCCTTCCTTCCTTCCTTCCT
>PTEX01000162.1:89343-141550 GCA_003342815.1 Eudromia elegans
CCTTCCTTCCTTCTGAATACAGACATAAACGAGATAACTACCTTAGACTAAATATCATTTTTTTTCCAATGCTGAAGTTTGATGATACTAACTAACAAGAAGAATTAATATTAATCTGACTAAATGTAGATGTCTAAAGCCTGAGGTTCCTTATATACTCTTTGGAGAGAAATGTATGAGATGCATCTCATATTAGACAGTCAGATGTCTAAAATATGCCAGCTAAATTACATGCCAGAACTGTGCCTTACTCTGTCGTGACTACAGTCAGGTACATAAGATTCCTAGCGCAGTATCTCAAGTGTGCTGAGATGCATACCAACCTAAGTAAGTGACCACCCTTACTTACTTWGGTGAGTTAGGTTAGTTTGATAATAATATGTCTTTACATAAAAAAACCCACAGTGAGATCTGTGGATGGTGAATACAATTGTTTTTTTCTTTTTATTTGACAGCTATTCTGTAAAGATAAAGTCTTCATAGGCAAACAAACACATTCATTAAGTTTTAAGACAGAAGATTCAGTCTCATTCAGCCCGAATTTCATTAAAAATTTCTACAGATTTAATTCATATTAGGAAATTAAAGTAAGTTAAAGGGGAGTGTTGTGATTTTTTTTATATATCTTCTTCTTTTTCTTATTTTCTTTTTTCTTTTTTTTTTCTCCTTTTCTTTTCTAAGAAGTGATGTCTAAAGTCGCCTATCTGAAAGAATGTTCTTTGCAACTTAAGCATATTAAGACCAAGATTCGAATTTGCGGTGTAGAAAGTGGTTTCTTTGATTTTTCCATAATCATGTGCTGTCATCTTCAGCATGTGAATGACACGAGGAGTGGGAACCAGACCAGAAAAGCAATGCAAGCTGCAGGATATCCTCAGAGAGAAACCCAAAGGGTGTGAAATAGAATATCTGTTATTCAGATTGGCTGAAAATAAAATGAAAATAACATCTYTTTCTCTTACTCTCTTGAAATAGAAGCTTAGTGTCCCCCAAAAAACAAAATGAAGAGAATGAAAGGAAAAACTTTCTGCAGTCTTGGCATTAAGAGGGATAAAAGCTCGTGTGTCAGTCAGCCCAGCAAGTAATAGCAGCTACACTGGAGAGAGTTGACCACCAAATGGTTACCTAGCAACACGCCGTAGTATCGTTATACATAGTGCTATCAACCCAAATTTCTCCTTTTCAATGTCTTAGCTTTGGGGGAGCAGGGATGGATATACAGCAATGCATGAGAATGGTGCTTCTGAGAAAGACAACATGGGCTGTTAATTTAAACAGAGKTTGCATGGAAAGTCTGTGTAAAATGAATAAAGAGCATTGCACTTTTGTGACAAGCGAAGATACCTACCGGTGGTAAGACACTCTCAGAAAATTATGATTCAGTTTGCTTTCAGAATACTAATCTTGTATGTACATTAACTTGGGATAAAAAATTGCAGTACAGCTTTTTAATTCAATTCAAACTTTGACATTTATTTGGGAGGAAAAGGCAAGGGGAAATATATTTTAATTACTCAASATTTCTAAATCTGCAAAAAATCTCTAGGCAAATCTACCTATAAATTCCACCCTTCAAAATCAATTACAGCTTTCATTGTTTCTAATATTAAATTGGATGATTACAACTGTGTTAATAAACTATCAGAACTGAGCAGTTTCCTCTTTTTGGAACATAAATTGTTTGTGCCTCTTCTGCTATATTTACAACCATTGATCCTACAAAAGCCACATAATTTACCAATGTGCATAATGATCATGACTGTAAATAGACTTGTCAGACAGAGGACAAATAAAATATGTGCAGATTAATTACAGGAAAGTGGACCTGCTTCAGTTTTGAGGAAAACTAAAACAAACAAACAAACAAACAAACAAACACCAGAAGAACCAACAAAAGAGTCTGATCCTATTTAAAATGGGCCACCTGACCTCAGGTTTTGGACTAAGGAGAAAAGATTGTTGATAAGCTAGGCAGAATTAAAGGCATGACTGGTAGCAATTTTTGGAAGTGTTTCTCCAGCAAACATGACCTCATATAGAATGTAAAACCATTTTCTTTTAGTAGTAGATGTACTGCCAAGCAAGAAGCACAATGCAAATTTTCAGACAGTGTGCCAAGCTACTGATCAGTGATCATTTTTAACTTGTAGCGCAGACATTATTCTTGCAGAGGATACACACTACAGGGAATGGATTTACAAAGCTGTGTTTTATGAGATACTAAGCATTTTTGTGTCTACCAGAAAATCCATGTGAGAAAAAGCTTGTACATGAAACTCAAGATTAGAGGGCTTTTTGGAGATATATCTGGGAGAAAAAATAAAAAAGGCAAACAAAAACTCCTCCCCAAGCCCCCTTATTATTATTAATATATTTTTATGGTGTAAGTGAAATAAGGGTTTAATATTTGAAATTCAGCCTCTCTCTTAATTTGTAYGTTCAATTAATTTCAGTGATCTATTTTGCAACAGGCTATTTAGTCTCTTGTCTGTTATTTATGCAGGTGATGTGAATTCCCCTGTCTATTTCTCCAACTCTTATGGCAATTGCTAGTGCCCAGTAGTGTGATTTTCTCGTTGCTTCAGCTGATATCTTTTTTAGCTTCCAAGGAAAGAGTAAGCCCATAGTAGGATAATTTATCCTACTCTATCCAGTTCCAAGGCTACCTGCTACTCTGTCCCCGAACCCCTGCATCAGCCAAACACCTGACACTTTTACTTCTTGAAATCTGGTTTCCACTATGCACACCGTATATTTCTGATTAACAGTCCCTGAGCAGTATATCAAAAGTACACTGTACAATTTAGAGTCACAGACCTATCAGGAATAATGCTCTCTGTGGGCCAATCACATAACTGAGGTCCACAACATATATTCTGCATATTTTTCTTAGAAACATGTACATCTTTGCTATGTTAGGCTACTATATCAGCAGGACAGAGGGCTAGTCCATTAAAAGAAATACATCAGATAGATAAAGTTAATAAAATAAGTTATAACTTGGTAAAAATACATGACTTCATTAATAAGCATAAACAGATGTTCAAATTTTCTRTAGTCTACCAAAGTGAATGTTCATCTTAAAATGTCCTGATGACATTCAATGTGTGTAATTTCTGGTCTAATTTCTTATTGTGATTTCTAAGAACAGAGAGAAGCTAAGGATAAAGTAGTCCTATTTGTAAGAAAGGGACCATCATTCGTAAGAAGCTAAAACACTCAGTTTTACTCTCCTGTTGATAAATTATTAGAGAAAATATAGGATTCCTGAGAATCGTAGTGCAATGAAAATGCAGAGTGATCAAAAAGAATTCACAGAGAGGAACTGGAGTAATTTTCTGAGTTTTTGTGCAACACTAATGTCCCAGGGATGCTACCAACTYGTGGATTAGATGAGCAGCACTATTTTAAAAAAAACTGTTTAAAAATATTGGAGCAATCCAGTTTTGTTGATTGGARTAGGAATTTATTAAGGTATTATGACATTTTTTCTTGAAACAGTTAAAAAAGGATAAACTGGAAGGCCCTTTCCAGTTCTGGAATTCTGAGCTTACCTAACTTTCTTTTAAATTCTACAGACATTAATGACATTGGCAAAACACTGTAAAAATTTGGTGTGAATTCCTAGGCACTTCAATCTGAATAATTTTTGAGAGGGAAGAGAAACACTCTCTTTGATGACTCTCTTTTATCTGTATTATTCATTAGGGAGAGTCTACACTTTATAAATCAGATATAGAAAAACAAATATCCTTTTTTCCTTTTTTTGTGAGCAGAGTGAAAAAAAAAAAAAAACGCAGAAGGATATTAACTAAAATCCTAGTTTGCTTGGCAAGAGAAGTTCCACTCATAAACGAGTGTGACAGGCAGGCCTTCTGCCATCTGTGTTAAGTGGATGTATTGTAAGCACCCACAAACAGCTACAACAAATACTTCCTTTTCTAATGCTTTCTTGTAAAACAGTCAGGCAAAAGCGCAGTATTTAAATATAATAGTACCATCATCGAGTCTTTTCAGGCAGATGCATACACAAGATTTAATCAGACAGAAGCACGTCTATAGGCAGGAGAATACATTGTTAGCTGCTAGCAAAGAATAGGAAAGAGACTACACTGAGCTAAAGCTTATGCAATGACAGGATACTGATTAGAGGAGATTATAGTTTTCTGAATGCAAAGCTCTAGTTTAATGAGCATTTTAAGGGCAAAGCAAGAAACCATGTTATCTCTAAGCCCTATGGAGGTATGGGACAAACAGGAGGATTCACAGATGCACAAATTCAAATGTCAAAAAGGGGAAATTATAGCTTTGCAAAGCTGCTTCTTACACACATGGCTGTAGGATTTCACCTAAAAACAGATGAAAGTTTAGAAGGCCCAGCTTTCACAAAGGCTTGAAGGAGAATAAAGTGTCTTTGAAGCGGTATTAGGAGCCTTAAATTGAAAGAGCAATCCAGGAAAATCCTGTCTAACACACTGAGGCATTTGAGATTCTGCAGCACCTAAGGGGATTTGGCCAGAGGTTCCTAATTCAGCTAACATTTTTGATATTGTGGTGCATGCAGTAGGTTAAGTGCTTTTTCTGAAATAATAAGAAAGAGTATGGGACACAAAAGATAGGTGTTCTTGTRCTTAGTTCCTTTGACTAGATGAAATAAATAGGTGTGCACAAATGAAGCCTAACAGAGTTTGAATATTGCATCTCTCACATTTTTTTGCAAGAGGAGCTATATAGGGAACCAGAAGAAGTTCAGGAAGAAAAGCAGTACTTCACTGCCATGAAGATTAGACTTCCTACCTCAAAACACACTTCTTTCTTTCAGCTTATTACTCAATCTATTCTTTGATAAGATGAATAAATTGAACTTTGTAGATGTCAAAGTTTGCTTGTTTGTTTCCCAAACTCAAGATTGCTTTTACAGTTGCTCTTTGAACTGCCTCCAAGTGTGGACATTCAAAATGAAAACAATTTGTAAGACTTATCCTACTCATGTAGAATACAGTGTCAAAATAATTTCTTTTATTTCTGCTTCATCTACTCTTGATATGCACATGAACCTTTTTGCCATGGGATTCTCTATGAGCTTCTGCAGAGGAAAATAATTGATCTGGATGCTTGATAGACTGAGGAATTCTGAGCAGCTGGCTGTATTAGACGTGTTTATTGAATGGCAACCATTAACTCAAATAATTCCAATTTTGCTTTAGAGCTCACATTAACAGATCCCAAGTAGGAGACCTGAAGACTACTAATGTATCACAGTGCATGATGAATGCTCTGTACAACTATGTTTCCTTTTAAGTATTGATTATTTAAAGTTGSATATGAAGAGTGCACCATAGCCTACAAAGAACGTTAACAAGATCTGTAGATCTTGGCAAAAATATAAACAGCACAAAATCAAAAAGGAAGTCTGGTAAACCCATGAAAATCTGAGCCGTTCATAGATATATATATCTTCCAATAAGTCAGTTTCAGGCAGGCAGTGTGTACCTAATTCATTACAAGTGAAGTGGACAGTAGCTAACTTTCACACAACCAAATCCAGGCATGTCAGTCACTAAAAAACTCATTCCTTCTACTTAGCACCTTCTTTTGGTTCCTAGAATAAACAAGTTAACATATAATTTCTTAMATAAAATTTGCTGGTGATAGGTTACTGCAGAGCAAACCACCTCCATACATCTTCAAACTTGAGTATTTCTTAAAGATGTTGGGCTAAGTCTGGAGGAATGAAATAAAAGTACCTTCATCTGGATTCTATTCTAGATCAGTTTTCTGAAAACAGAGATAAACAACATGGCAATCAAAATGTAAGAAAAGCTACAAAATKAATATGAATTTTTTCCTCATTTTGTACTCTATTTACCGAAAATTGGGGAAAAAAAAAAAAAAGAAAGAATAAAGCATAAAACTTTCCAGCACTCCTGTGGACACACTAGGKAATAACTAGAGAAATATTTATTCATTTATTGCAGTAAAAGTTAAGTTTTCTGTGGAATAAGTGAGTGAGAATTGGACATTAACACCGTTTTTTTCTCCCAAGTAATAGGATTTTAAAATTTGATTAATTTCTTACTTGAGAAATGAGAAAACCAGTTACATATGTGTTTGAGAAAGTTGGTCTGTCTCCTTTTTTATTTTCTCTATGATTTTAAAACTATTTTGCTAAAATATTGCAGTCTATATTTGGAAAATWTATAGACTATACAAAGGAGGGCGCCTGTAAATAATAATATGTATTTTTTAAAGAAAGATCTTTTTAATATCAGTAAAATTGTTGATAATTAAACAATTCTAATGAAATAATGTATGATGTAGCTGTCAGAGCATAAAACATATTGAATGAAAGAACTATTAGATCAAGGTTACTTAATCAAGTAAACATAGTGGTGATTCATTGAAGGAAATTTCATTTTTCCAAAATTCTGAATTCAACTTTTGATAGCTTATTTTATAATCAATGTGGTTATGAAGAATGACTTTCATAAAACAACATCAGAAACCAGCTGATATGAAAATATCATCTCTCTAAATCAACAGTTTCATAAGTTTCATACTTTATCTGTTTTTATATTGTTAAGAAAAACTGAGATTCAGTGTTCTTTCTGTGGAACAGAGATTAATATTTATGAATTATGACTCAGATTAAGATTTATGTATTCCTTCCACATAAGTATGCATCACCATTTTTCCCCCACCTGAATTGCAGGTACCTTTTGCTTGGAAGAAGACTGAATTTATAAATGTATGTTGTGCAGTGGGCATACTAAGGTTGGAAACACACTTGCTGATGGCTGAGTGGCAGTGAATGGCAATTATCATCATGTTTGTAAGATTTTGTCTCAGGAAGTATTTGTATTCTGAAAATTCAACTTGAAATGACAATGAAAATMAAATTTTTGAAAGTTTCTTTTGAAAGTTTGCATTTTATGTTTTTGTATAATTTTCTTCTTAAGGACAGCATATTCTCCTTTTGTTGTTTTTTATATGCTGTGTTTAAAATTGTGCTAAAGTCAGGGGACAAGACAAAATACTGTACTGTTGGATTTTAAAACAGCTCATACTTGTTCCTATAGCTTTATATGACTTTCTGTGCTTTCTTCAGTGTTTCAGAATGATTAAAATTACTGTTTCAATGCTCCGTCTGATTTATATCACCATGACTGTATAAAATATCTCTGATATTAATAAGAAATTGAAGACTTTAATTGAAATAAGGATTCGTTAGTGGATGCTAACAAAATCCAGTACGTTACATTTTGCTTCACAGCTGTTCAATTTATAAGGCTCCTTACCTGATATATTCTTTAGTTGTTTTCRCCAGTTACCATGAATTTATACACTTGAGAAGGTCAAGAATCAAAATTTGATGACCATATTTTCTGAATATTTGTTTTATTTATAAAAAGAACTGAATCTAGTGAAGTCAAACATCTCTGAATATTCAATATCTGTAAAAATAAAGCTAGGCTACAGCAACCTAAGAATAGGACTCCTGAGAATCAAAGAAATACTGAGTTATAGTGCTGTTTTCTACTTTTAAAATGTTGGTAATTTATTAATATCTATGTAGGATATGCAAGATATTATAAATCTTATAAAATATGTGTTGGGAGAAAGGCTCATCAAAACTRTTTTGTAGTATTTTAGTAAATATAAAGGTTTCATATTGTTTGGATGTCATATATCAGCATTTATTTGTGAAGTATTTGTATGGTATTTTTATAGACAGCGGTGTTAGCAAAGTGCACTCACTATGATTAAATAAAATGAGAATTAAATAAAAATATTTCAGTGCCAATAATCAGAGAATAGTATAAGCCCTTGAAAAATGCTGCACTTTCCTTGTCTTTCTGTTTTAGAAAATGGAATATCTAGCTTTGACAATAGAGATACCTTTCCATGTATATTACAATATTGCCATGGCCAAATGGTAGGAACCAAGAGTAAAAAAGGAAATTGAAGTTGTCATCCTAAACATCATGTCAGTATTTCAATTAATTCTGAAAAACTGAGAGTCAGGATGCATCTGTCTCTAACTAGCAGTGCATTTAGAATATCTCAGGATCTAACTCTTTCAAAGTGTTATTAATATTGGACATACATATCTCCTTAACACAGCTTTTGTCTGCATAGCTTTTTGTCTGCATGTCTTCATGAGCTATTGTTGGGAACTTTTATTATTATTATTATCATCATTATCATTATTATCATTATTATTAAGGAACTGCAACTTGAAATATCTATTGGATCACTAATTCTATTCTTGCAGATTTTTTCAAAATCTTTTTTGTTTGTTTGGGTTTTTTTAATGTTGTTTTTTCGTTCATCACAGAGACATACTAATAATGCCAAATACAGTAACAGTAGTATATAATCAAGTATGAAGAAAATGAGAGAGAAACTAKATATCATTACATATCTTATCACTGGAGTTTTCCTAATTCACCCACAGCAACTTCAAGTTTGCTTCTTCCTATTCCTGATTAGATTAACTRGAAAACAAACCGTTCATTTTGCATAACAATTTCAAGGTTTCACAGTTTTATTTCATTTCACATTAAAAACAAAATGAGACTTTCTAAGTTCTGCATAATGAAGTATAAGAAAGTGTTGAAAGTGTACTGTTTAACTACAAATATTCTGTAAATGTTTTACTTTGTAAATTAATATTCCTTGAAAARTACTACTAATTACTCTCTCATCTGAGATGAAGAAACTGTATAGTTTGCAACAGATTTAAAATTAGGTTTCTTGTATCTTGAGATTGTGGCTATACTGTGGGAGGTTTTTTTCTTTTTTTCTTTATTTTTCTGAACTTAAAATGTGTTTCAGATTATAATATCATTGTGATACTGTGACAATTGTGTAGTTGTGATTTGAGGTAAAACATTTTCCAATAGAAATAATTAGTTTATAATATTGACTGATTATAAGCCTGATTTCCTTATAAAACTTGCATTTTCAAGACACGAGCAGAGCCACTTCTTAAAGTAGAACCTGACATTGTAAAGTTAAGGGAGAACAGTAGGAGTGTGCTATTTTGGGACTGATAGGTGGACAAATCTGATGATAATCAGAAAACTGTGGAAACATAGGAGACTCAATGTCACGATTCAAATAGATTTTTTTTTTCTTTTTTGTAATCTGAGACACTTGAATACTGTGTGTCTGTGGAATTCCTTTTGCAATTTCTTCCGTGTACATGATTCAACTCTGGAATGTCATAGCCAAAATATTTCTTTGAAAATATGAACTAAGAGAAAGTACTGTTGTATCTGTGAGCTTCTGAACTTGCTGCAAAAACAATTCAAGACAGTCACAACATTTATTGCATCTGAGAGGCTACCTCTGATCATCGCAAAGAACATTTTAAGACTGAATGTCACTGATTACTTGATTAGATTTTTTTTTTTTCATCTTTCACAGAATTTTGCAATAAATAGAATAGAGAATTCCCTCTCATGAAAGAGTGTATAATTTAACTGCYTTATAAGGTGGGATTGAATTTAATTTTAATGTGAGTTTTAATTCTCTTTGGTAGTAGAGTGAATTAAGCACATGTGGTATCTAAACATTACAACGGGAAAAAAAAAAAAAAAAAAGGATACCTTATCCTTCAATTCATCCTTTTTTTGTGTATGTATTAGGTGAAAAAGAGTAGTAACTACTGTATTTTGAGGGGATCACAGTCATCTTAATTCATGATGGATACACTCTGAAAAAGACTATGAGATCAGATTCGTAAGAGGATTTAGGTAGAAAAATGTATAGTTTCAAGATACAGAGAACATAGGGGTATTACAATCTTATGGATTTACAGTGTTACAACTTTAGGGTTATGTGTTTAAAAATTTAGTGCTACTGCATATATTGCAAAATCCTCTTCTAATTTGCAGAAGTTTGTGCAATATGCCTATGGTGGTGGAGTGTGCCAGTATCACAACCATATTCACTCTCTTTTAGCTCTGTATATTGTTTTTTGTGTTTTGACATTTTGTGTGAAAATTGCTTGAGAAAGGCGATATTAGTGAAAAACTAGGGCCTAACAGAATTTACATCATTACAGAGGCTTACTTGGGGTGAGAGGCCAAACTTTCTTGGATTCCCTGTGGAGGAGGTAATCTGCTGGTTATGATCAGCTGATGAGCGAATGAAGAGTGTTGTGGAATTGTGGCCAAACTCTGTTGTATTCCTGCAGAGATGGCGACCTGATCGTACCACATAGATGATAAGCCACATAGTGCRATAAGATGTCTGGTGCTGGGCCAACAGTGGTGGCAGATCAGTCCCTTCTGCTCGACTTTACTCAAAAATTCCTCATTCTGATGTCATTATAATACACCCTCCTAACCCAAAAGTTATCTGCCTCCAAGGAATGACTACTTCTCATTGAGCATGCTCTCTAGGTTTTTGATTGACTTGAGAGACATTTAAACCAATCAATATCAAAAGTAAGCATGACTAGAGTCACTCAACTTCCACTTAAATGTAAAAAAATATAAAAGGTGAACTAAGGAGGGAAGAAGTTAGAGGGAAGACTCCATCATAACTTCTGGGATTGGTCAATGGGCTGAACCCCTTTCATCCCCTCTGATAGGGATGCTGCCTGAGTAGACTCTTTGAAGAGCTGAGAGGCAGAGGGCCCTCACCCATCTTCTTGAGTGAGTGATGGTTATGTATCTGTACACTAGGTATTATCCAACAACCCCATACTGTGTTGGAGAATTTCCCGTACTGACATCTGAAACCTATTCTCAAGAATGTTGCATTTGAATAAATCATGCTATTCATGAACTCGACTACTTGTCTTGAAGGTGATAGGGCCTACAGTTGACAGACTGTTCACAAATTGATACTGCCAGTGTTGGGCCTATAGTTACCACAATATTTGGTGTTCCCTATTAAGAGATCAGTCACTCCCAGTCCCTCTAAACTCTGAGGATTGGCTGGAATGCAAGGAGATTCATCTATTACTAAATTTGCCCTCACTTCAAACCTCAACACACTTATTAAAGAATACTCTCAACCTCCTCAGAAGAGGCAAAATAGGAAGAGCGATTTTTCCCTCTGTGTTCTTACAATGTTGTACCTSCTCATATTATGGCTATAGCAATTCATAGAACTGAAAGTCAAATAGCTGAGATTTCAGATTTGCTCTTGGTTCATATATTTGCACAGTAGGCATTTGCTGTAAGTCTGGGCACATGCTATCAATACTAAATTGTTTTATTTTGAAAATCATTCATAAATTAGTACAGTGTTCTCTTGAATTATGTATATGTTGAGAATAACAGAACTAGAAGAGCTTGCATCTATTTACATGAAATCATTTTTGGTTTAATTCAGGCAAATTAATTCAGTTTAATTCCTTTCTTTTCCTTTTCCTTGCAGTCTCCTGTGAGGGTTATTGTTCTTTTCCTATGAGGCTTCTACACCCTCTGTGCCTGTCCTAAATAAGAATTGACTGTCACTACTGGCTCTTATCATTCTTCATAACTGAAATGTAACTTCATCTAGTCTTTAAATCTAGAAGTTAAACTCAACRTCTTCTACTTCCTTCAAAACAAACTCTGATAAATTCATATAAGTTACTCAAAGCCAGCAATTGTCATAGTGATCCCACTGTTTTGTAATGGTATATTCCACTGAGTGTTTTCTTATGTTTATTTGGTTGGTTTTGTTTTTAAGTAATTATAAAAAAAAATACAAAAAAAAAAAAAAAGGTGAAATGTTGTGTTTATTCTAAGCAGTAAAGAAGAAACCAAGAAAGACTTACCCTTGATGGAAGAGAATCAGGTTGGGATAACTTAAAACAACGTGGACATATGCAAGCCCATGGACCCTGACAGGATACACACTTAAGTGCTGGTAGAGCACTTGTTTTGATGTTTTTAAGACACCCTTGATTATCTTTGAAAGGYCATGGCAGTCAGGAGACATTTCTGAAGTCTGAAATAAAGTGTCTGACACTACTACCTTAAGAAAGSCCAGGAGGAGGACATGGAACTACGGGCCTGCCATCCTCTCATAATTCCCTGTGAAAGTGATGAAGTGAATGGAAGTATTCACCATAGATTTTTGAAGGGGAAATCATGCTTAGGCAAACTGATAGACTTCTATGATAAGAAGACTGCCTTAATGGATGAGGGAAGAGCAAGGAATATTATTTATGTTAAGTTCAGAAGGCTTTTGACAGCTGTCTCCCTTAACATTGTCATAGACAAGGTGATGAAGCACAGGCTAGATAAGTGATCAAAAGGTGGACTGAAAACTGTCTGAATTGCCAGYCTCAGAGGCACAAAGTCCAACAGTAGGCCAGTTATTAATTTGATTGGTCCAGACGTGGGGTCAGTATTGTTTAATATCTTCACTAATGACTTGATTGATATGATGACTGAATGTGTCCTTAGCAAATCTGCTGATAATACAAAGCGGGGAGGAGTGGCTGATAAACCAGAGGGCTATGCTGTTGCTCAGAGGATCACAACAGTTTGGAGAAATGGGGAGAGATGATCCTCATGAAGTTCAACAGTGGGAAATATCAAGTCTTGCACCTGGAAAGGAATAAATTAATTCTCCAGTATAGTCTGTGAGACAACTAGCTAGAAAGCAACACTGTACAGAAGAACCTAGGGCTCCTCATGGATAAGATAACCACAAGTCAGCAATGTACCTTCATGCAAAGAAGGCAAATAGTATCCTGGAATACATTAGGCAGAGTTTTGTCATAGCTTTCCCCCTATTCAGCTTTGGTGAGACCACATTGGGAGTGTATCATTCAGTTCATCCCCTTCAAAAATACCAGAGTGACTTTAGGACCTAGTGGACAATTGAATGGTGAGCATAACATAAGGAAAGGGGTAAGAGGTGGGTGTGTTACATTACTGTCTTACCAATATTTTCTGTATATGAGTGTTCTAAGTCCACTATTCTTTCTTTATCTGTGATAACTAGATCTAGATTGATGATGATTCTTGAGTTAGAATTAAGATTTATGTTATGCAAATAATAAAATTTTTGCTTTTTTTTTTTTTTTTAGCTTAGCTTATATGAACACACTTAGCTAACTAATGTATGGGAAAAATCTTTACAGGCTGTATATAACCCATCTTGAAACCTTCACCTCAGTATGATTACATTTTTTTATTGTGGAGCTTTTGTCAGCTTTTTGTTGCTGAACAAGCTGGTTAAGTAAAAATTGTTCAATGTAAAAWGTACTCAGTAGTTTTGTTGCCACATACATCAATGCCTTCCAACTTTTACTTAGGACAAACAATAATAAAAGCAAAACTTTAGAATGAATCATAGAATCATAGAATGCTTAAGGTTGGAAGGGACCTCTAGAGGTCATCTAGTCCAACCTCCCTGCACACACACAGTCTCCTAGAGCATGTGGCACAGGATTGTGTCCAAGCGGGTTTTGAAGATCTCCAGACAAGGAGACTCCACCACCTCTCTGGGTAACCTGTTCCAGTGCTCTGTCACCCTCACTGCTAAGAAGTTCTTTCTCAAGTTCCTGTGCTTCAGTTTGTGGCCATTTACTCTAGTTCTATCGCTGGCTACCACCAAGAAGAGGCCAGCCCCATCCTCCTCACTCCCTGTCTTGAGATATATATATACATTAATCAGGTCCCCTCTCAGTCTTCTCCAGGCTGAAGAGGCCCAGCTCTCTTAGCCTTTGCTCGCAGTGCAGATGTTCCACGTCCCTAACCATCTTTGTAGCCCTACGCTGGACTCTCTCTAGCAGCTCCACGTCCCTCTTGCACTGGGGAGCCCAGAACTGCACACAGTACTCGAGGTGCAGCCTCACCARGGCTGAGTAGAGGGGCAGAATCACCTCCCTCGACCTGCTGGAGACGCTCTGCTTAATGCACCCCARGAKCCCATTGGCCTTCTTGGCCACAAGGGCACACTGCTGCCTCATGGTCAACTTGTCATCCATCACGACGCCCAGGTCCCTCTCTACAGAGCTGCTCTCCAGAAGGTCTGTCCCCAGCCTGTAGCCGTGTCTGGGGTTATTCCTCCCCAGGTGCAGGACCCTGCACTTTCCCTTGTTGAACTTCATGAGGTTTCTCATTGCCCAGTTGTCCAGTCTGTCCAGGTCCCTCTGGATGGCAGYRCAGCCCTCAGAGCTATCAGCTGCTCCTCCCAGTTTGGTATCATCAGCAAACTTGCTGAGGGAGCACTCCATCCCTTCATCYAGGTCGTTAATGAATAAGTTGAACAKGACCGGACCGAGGACTGAGCCCTGGGGGACACCACTAACCACAGGCCTCCAGCTGGACTCTGATTTCCAGCACCACTGATTTCCACTCTCTGAGCCCTGTCRTTCAGCCAGTTCCTAATCCWCCTCACCGTCCACTCATCTAATCCACACTTTACCTGGARAAAAGAATATATAAATATATATACACATATATACATACAAATATATACATACATATATATATTTATATATATATACATATATGTATATAGGATAGTATTATCTTACAGTTATAAAAAATTGCTGAAATACATTTCAAGATTCTTGTAAAAAATAATAATTTGCTTCTGATTTATTAATAAGAGAAGAATGTTTTATAAAGTTTTATGTACAAAGGAACATTCATGTCATTTATGGTATGTGGAAGAAAGCAAAAGTCTGAATGAATYACAGATAAAATGTAAACTTCATAAACTGAAAAAAAAAAAAAGGTTTAAAATCAGTGATTTTTTCTGGAGCTTAGAGTGTGCTTGAGAGAGTTACCAGTCTTTTTTTTGTTTTTGCCATTCAGAGAGGTCTAGGCCTTTAAAATTATCTTATTATTGTTAGTATTAAATCAGTATTAAATAATTAATTTACATTAGCATTAACCTTTGTTTTAAGTAGGAAGAAATAATGAAAACAAGCAATACACTTAAACAGCTAAACTGATATTCATGTTAATCTATTTCATATAATTCAGGACCTAGAATGTATATGCATATACAATTTGTTAAGAAAGAGTTTATAAAAATCTTATCAAAATACCATAGTTCAAGCAAAAGTTCCTAGATCGTCAGAAAATGAAAAGTACGTAGTATCAGGCATTCTGATGATAAAATACTGGGTTAGATTTCTTTCCTAGAGAGGCAGAAACAAAACTTTTATGTCTACTTCTTATGTAACTGGTTTGAATTTACAATTTTACAATGTAGCACCTAAATGACAGCTTGCAAAACACTCTGAGTAGAATCCCAATTCCTGTTGAATTCTCAGTTTCCTATTGAAACTGAAACTATATTTAGTCAAAAAATAGGAACCTAGAACCAGAAATGGATCCTGTTTCTACAGCCTCTATTTTTATCACATTTATTTGGGAGTAGAGACCTAAGTTTTCATCCTTTTCCCAGCTGACTTTGCCTTCACCTATTTTTGTGAGCGGTGCGGATCAAGAGAAGAGGATCTGTAGAGCCAAACAGTCGCTCTGACTATAAAAAGCAGGATCCTTATCAAGTTAAAAAGCAGTCAGGATCTGGTCTGGTCCCATGGACCAGACTGCTACATACCCATTAATGACACTCCACTAGTTGCAAGCAGAGAGATTTGAATCCTTTCCTGATCTAAGATACTCACACAGTAGCATTATTTATGTCTTTCATACCAGACAGATAATAAATTAGGAAAAAAAAAAGAGAGAGAGAAAAAATCCATTAATGGAAACTTGTCCATGAGATGTCTTCCCAAGATGAATTTTTTAATCRCATTTGAGAAATCTAAGTACTGAAAGTTTTTTTCAGACTGAATTGGTTTCACAGAGATAAGCATCTGGTGCCCTSAGAGGCAAACATGTTCTAAAATGTTAGTAAGTGTATAAGCACTTTATAGGTTATGTTGTACAAGCCTTGTAAAACTTAAGTGTCTAAGTAGCCTTGATTTCCTGGCCTTCATCTGGACATCAGATTTTGGGAATACCAAACAGCAGGGAGTCATAATGTTAAATACCTACCATAAAGCATGAACTTAAATGAAATGTATGATCAGACCTCTGTGGACTAGTATCTCATAGAAATTTCAGATAGAAAGCTTTGCAGAATCAGATCCCTGACAACTGCACAGCTATTTCAAAAGTAGAGGCTTTGCTGTACCCACAGACACTGGCAGAATCTTGCTGATGCATTCTGTAAAAGCTGTAATCTACCACACAAGTTGCACATTTTTGTAATCGAGCCTACAGGTCACAATAGTACTGAATATGAGCAGAGAGACTATTAGTTGAGGTTTCTTGTTTTGTAAATTATTCATATTTCAATTTTAACAGGTTTTTTTATTATTATTTTTGTTATTGAAATCTTCCTACCTTGGAGCAAGCTTCCTAATACTGGAAATTAATATACTTGCCTACAACTTTTATAATTCCTGGGCTTAAATCTTGCTTAGATCACAAGTGAATTAGTCTAATGGTTTCAAATTAGTCCTTAGAAGACATATGTCCTACATCACAAAGCTACTACTGCACATAATTTGGCAGTAAAACACTACTTGCAGACTATTCTCCACTATAACCCGGAAATGAAACACTGCAGAGGAGTTACACTTTTCGTAACACTGTGGTATTTGGATCATGTCTACACATGATTTTCTTATTTTCACGAGAATAATCATTCATCAGATTAGTTAACAGAATCAAGTTGTCTAAATAAGTGATCCTCTGCATTTTGATAGGTCAAAATATAAGAAAATATCATTTTATGTTGTTATCCCCTTTGACACATGGTTTGTCAAATACACTTTTTTTTTGGTTCATCTTGTTTATATCTATGAACAAAAATGTTAGTACTAATAATGTGGGAAAACAAACATTTTTGTTATTGTTATTTATGTATAGATACAATTTAGAACTTTAAGCAGCCAGGCAAGCAGCATTTAAGTATTCAAATGAAAACAACATAACTTGGGTATTGCTGGTTGAATTCAGATAAATAATTTGCTGATTATTATTTGATCAGTATTATACAAAAGTGAAAAGGAAAAAATAAAGAAAAATTATCAAATGAATTTGTATGGACAATTCTTTTGTTGTGCCAATAAAGCAAAAATAAATATCAATAAATTTATAAATAAATAACAGTAAATGTCCACTATTGAAGTTCTTATGTGTTTGAGATTATACGTCCCTGAAATCTTCATAAACGCAACCAAGAAGTAAAAATTCATAAGCACAGAAATGAATTTTTACCTCTTGGTTGCGTTTATGAAGATTTCAGGGACGTATAATCTCAAACACATAAGAACTTCAATGACGAGTAGTCATAGGCATTAAAGAAAACACAAAACTTCTTCAGAAATTTATCCAATCCGACTGGATCTTCAGATTCATACTTAAATGAAATTAAGGTCTGCCTCACAACTGCTTTTCCATTGCATGTACAAATGCATGTACAGATTAGTCTTGATAAGCATATATAAATATATTTATGCACTTGCATATGCATACTCATATTTTGTATATATGCTTATATAAGTATATATAAGCATATTTATTTATGTACTTGCATATGCATACTCATATTTTGTATATTATATATCTACACACATGTATATAAAACAAAAGTCTCTTACTTGAAGGAGGATATATTCTTTTAATCAAGATTTTACAGATTAAACATTTCAAAAGCAAAATTTCAAGTCTTACCCTTTGGGTGTCTAAATATTTTTTATTAGTATTTTGTTTTACTAAACTTTCAGGTGGAAAAAAATAACATTGAGGAACATAAAGAAGTAACCACAACCACTGAATAATTAAGAAATCAATAAACAATTTAACATTTCTTTGATGTTCAAATGACCTTCCTGAGCTAGAAAATAAGCTAATGCATGCAATACAAAATCTTTAGCTAGCTAATGCATCAAGTAAATTTGAGCAGACTGGTAAATTTTGGTTTAACTATCTTAAATGTTTTGAGAGGTTAATTTGAAAGATCATTGAATCACTAAGATATTAGTTGAGCAAAAGACAAATAAAAAAGAATATTTAGGAATGAATACACATCCAGACAGAATATCAGTGAGCTGTGGGAGGTAGGTCACTCTGAATGGACACTCTGAATGACACTCTTCTTCCAAAGTCCATGATATAACTTCCTACTTTTGAACTTTTGAGGACTAGGGTCAGAGAACCTCCAAGGAAAGTCAACAGTGCTTTTTTTCCTTATTTTTTTTTTTAATAGAAATGTCATCTAGTTCAGAACTCATACGAACAAATTGAAAAATCTTATGTGTCCAGACCTGAGAGAGGCAGGCAGGGTTTTCCTCAATATTGCCTCTGTACAGCAGCAGGAACTGATAAGTGTCACCGCAGAGAGGAAGCTGAGACAGGGTCCAGAAAAGGCTTGAACACATAGTTACTGTTTGGGAGGTGGAAGGAAAGCTCTTTTTCAGTCAGAGTGAGACTTTTTTTTTTTTAATAAATGTTCTTAACATGCAGCCATATGATGTTGATGGATAAATATAACACTAATACATACCATAGTAGGAAAATGATTTTTTAACTGATATCAAAAGACTCTGAACAAATCTTCTCCCATCACAACATCTACCTGCAGTAATCCTGTAAGGGTCATTCTGTGGAGAAACTTTGCTGCTTCCCTGCAGCATATTTCAGTCCAAGTCTAGCCCAGCTATTCCTCTGTAGCTGAGCATAATATTAAAGATTCATTTTAAGGACCCTGAGGCCCTATAAATTACTGAGTGTCTTGAACATGAGGGTACTCTCATTGCTCCCAGACCAAACCCAGCTCCCCCAAGTGTATAAACAAATTCACCCCAAATGCGTCACCATGCATATATAGAAAGTCTGTCATTCACTGTATGTATCAGGTTTTTAAGTGAGTTGGTGCTCCTCATACACAAAAATGATATTTATGTCATAGTGGCAATRGATTTTCCCAAGGTAAAGGGTAGCACAGAGGATTTGTGTTCACCTTTCATATGCCCTCTTYGTGACAGCCGTGTTGATGAAGTCTACAAAGCAGCCTGAATTGAAAGTCAGCTTGATAATTCATATCTTGCTCTCTTACCTATCATTATAGTTCATCATTATCTTCTAAAAGATTTTCCATTGCTTCTGAAACAAGTGAAGTCAGCACTCTTTCCTTGGGAAGTAGTATAGCTGTCAGTATGCCAATCTACCCACAAAATGCTGCATCCATTTAGCAGTTCTGAGGAAGAACTAAATGGATTTTGCCATATTTGATCAATTTTAAGCTTATTTTTATGTTAGTTCAAATCATTAAGAACTTGAGCAATAAATGAGTAAATGGAAAATATCACTGAAAGTGATGTTGTATGGAATTAATCCGGTGAATTATCAGGATTTCTAAGGACATTAAGTTCCTAATCAACTTTAGAAGTATGGAAAATTACCTTTTTCTTTTTTTCCTTCTCAAGACAATTGAGTATTTTTGTACAGAAGTTCTTTCAGACAACAGAGGGAGTAGAGACAATACTGATTATCTATGATCTACACATCTCACCCAGTATAAATCATAACTGCAAGCTACTAGTTACTGAGGATTCTCTAACAATCTATTGACCATATAATCAATTTCAATAGAGATTGATTATATAAGTAATATCTAAAGCCGTTTATACCTTTTTCTCTGAATCTTTAAAAAATAAACCATATATTAGTATGTCAGAAATCAGGAACTTAAAAGTCAGTGAAAGTTTCCTGCTTATTGCAGAGAAATGAATAGAAGCACATGCAAATCTAACATTAATCTAACATGGTTTTGAAGCTAGGGTAAGTACTACTGTTAACTTAAACTATTTAAACACAAATTCAATTCTGGGATCATTTATTTTCTATGCAAACAAAAAATATTGTAAATCTTACATTTGCCTCCCAAGAACGAACATTTCAGCAATGTATAAAAATAAATGTACATTTCAATGGCTAAGTCTGAGTCATGTATCAGATGCAATAACTGGAGAGACATTCCAGTGAAGAGTGGCCAACAGTTATTTCCAGATTTTTACAGAATGAAAATACCAACATTAGTCTAAGTGTATAAGCTCAGGGAGCTAGTTCATAAACAATCTGCTTTTCTGGCAGTGTAAGTAAGACTAGAGCAATAAAATATATGCACACACACTTATACGTATACATACACATGCACATATACACACACTCACTATACAAACATACGCCCATACATAGATTTATGCACATACATATACCTGTAAATACATAGAAAACAAAGCCAATCTACTGAAGATGATGAACCTCTGACTTACCAACATTTGGAAACAGCAGTGTAAACATTAGAGCTTCAGCCTCTACTCACTGTCAGAAATGTGCAGTGTTTCTGCAGAACACTGTTCTGTTTCTGCAGAAATCGGCTTTGTGTTTCCAGTCTCTAGCCACAAATGAGATTCACTAGAGCAATTGCATATGACAGACATTTTTCTCTGATTTTTTTAAAAAAGGTAAGGCTATATTCTCCAGTGTGACTCTAGAAATCTTTGATTTTGACTTTTGACATAAGCTTTTGGAAATCAAAAAGGGATGCATTATGAGCACTGATGAATATGAAAATCATGACATCATTTAGTACTGCTATTAGGTAAGAGACTGGCTGGTGTTAGTTAGATCTGCAATAACACTTTCCACACACTGACTCAGTCATACTCCCATGAAACAAATGTCCATACATTTTGTTAGAGCATTCACAGTTGATGAGTAGCTCTCTCTCCTTGAGTGCCAAGGCGCTCAACACATCTTATGCCAGCTCAGCTCCCCTTGTGAGTAGCCTCCTGTTAATCACTTTCCTAGTAGGTATTGAACTTGAAAGCCCCAATCAAGGATCGTCTTTGTTCTGTGCACTGCAACCAATCAACCTCCATCTTCTTCACACATCTTTGACCTATATTTTACTCTTCATTATTTCATCTCCTTATATTTCCAGAACAAATATCTGGATCACATTCTGCACTGGCCACTCCAAATCTGATATTCTAATGTTTGTTTTCAGTATGGAAGATGGAAGGTGAAAAGTTCAGGCTTCTACTAGAGTCAACAGTTTTTCCTTCTCTAAGTCATTGTTTTCTTACTTTTGTGCAATAGGCTACATAAGGAAATCTTGGAAGTCCAGGTAACTAAATTGACAGAAAAATATGCATTTTAAGAAATAAATCATGACATAGTTAACTAATCAATTTCTTTGKTTTGTATTAGCAGTGTTACCATATATTTTGGGAAGTTGCCAAAATCTAGTGTTTTGCAYATATTTTTCAATAAATAATCATAATTAAAATTTTGACTGCATGTTCAGTCATAAGGATCTTGAAACAGGAGATCATGAATAGGCAGGCACAATGTGTTATCCTGGACTGAAGAAAGAACGTGCTTAGAGGTATAACAACATAAATCTCAGTGGCATTGAAAAGTATTGTGAGATTTTTCAGACCGTCTACTCATATCATCAGAGACTTAGTTATCAGATCTTTGGACAAGGGCTTCTACCATATACCTATATCAAAATAGTTCATTTGCCATAAGAGGATTAAAGTTATCATTTTCTGTGCTTATAGTGATTGGTGATTGTAATACATGTAGCATTTAGGTATTCTAAAGTTATACTCCAGTGCAGTAAGATGATCTTCTCTTACTAGGTGGTTTTTTTGTTATTATTTTTTGAAGACAGTAGGTAAATTTCAAAGAACTCGTTGTGTAGCCTGGATTGAAAAAAAATTGGCATAATTCACAATCAATTTTTGACATAAACCAATTTTTTAATAATAAAAAACAAATGACAAAACATTATCTGTTAATAACAACAAAATGAGTTTGCTATCTCTCTTCATGAAAATATTTACAAACTGCTTTCTGTGAACTACAAAATTCTTTCTGTGCTATGATCCACCATACTACTGGCTTCTGGCAAGGAATAAGAAAGTCTAACAGAACTCTATGCCTCACACAGACAAGAACAGTCACAGAAACCCAACTGAGAAAAGGGAGAATGGAAGGACATCATTGAGAGCTGTCAGGGTTACTGGCTCTTTCCATAAGACTGGAGAAGAAAGAAGAGGTAAGAAGCATTTTTCTTTGTCAGACACTCATTTAACAATCCTAGCAAAGAGCAATTCTCATTCACGTCATCTGCTTCTACACAAAAAGTGGCTCAGAGAATACAGCCATGGGGAGGCATGTTTTGATCAAGTCTGCTGCTTTCCCTTTCAAAGCGAATGAGATAATGTGGCGGTGGAATAGCACCTTTTAATCAGACCAGCAGGATTCCATTGAAATGAAGTACAATGCAGCTGCAAGTCAGTATTTCCCTAAAACAGGTGTATACTCCTCCCTTTGAAACTGGAGCACAGCTCTCATCCCTGTGTCCCAAACTAGGATTCAGCAGAACTGCACTCAGCCTTGCCTTTTACTTTTTGCCCTTTTGTTGTATCTTCTTGCTGTGCAAAGTAGATTTATAGATGTGCCAAAAATAAATTTAACCAGAATAAGTCAAATGAGTTTTGGATACTTTTTGCAAGAGAGTGAAACAGGCTGAAGTTTAAAATCTTTCCAGGCTTTATCACCCTCATAGTTATTTTATATCTTTTGTGACTGAACTTAAAGCACAGTAGAGGATTGTGTTATGAGTGGAAGAAGATCAGTTATAGACACGTTGGGAGAGGGAGAGAGAATGGACTGATATTAACCCCTGCATAGCTCTGAATTCTCTGATGCTAGTTAATAAATACAGTGCTGGAAGCTATATTCCTCCTTTCCCTTTTATGTACACTGCAGAACAGATTAATTAGCCATATATGATGTAGTTGTGGGCAGTATAATGATCACAGAGTGTGTCCTACAGCTCCTGGGAGTCTGCCTAGCAATAAGAAAGTAGAAGTTGTTGAGAGAAAACAGAGCAAAATCCAGAATTATTCCACATTCAACAAATACAGGGAGAAAGGAAGGATAATTATACTATCTTATTCTCCTTAAACTGATTTCTAAAATACATTTTTAGGGAATGGAGACATCAACCTTTCAGATGTTATGGGGTTAAAATCAGGGATGTGAATATTCTGCTGATTAATCTTGTAAAAGTATATATCACAAGGAGCATCTCTGTATGCAGTCCACGATGACCAAACAGCACCTGCTCAACCCTACTGACTCTCAGCATGTGACTTAGTGCACACTTGTGACTTCTGTCCAGTGATCTCTCCAGATCTTCAGATACTAGTCCAAGCTTAGCACCAGCAACATAGGCTGACAGCCACGATTGCAGAATTAAAAGGGTAGGAATCAGTGTCCAAATTCTACTGCTATATGAGCAAAGCAGTAACTTTCTTCATTTCTGTAGAATGACAGACATCTTGTGACAGCCTTGCCTGATTTTTACACCCCAAGAAGCAGAAAATGGTTATTTACCTCACAAATTTAATGGCATGAGAGTTTTGTCTTGAGATCTATAGACTCCAGATGTTCTTCCACTTAAATTTATGGTCCAAAGTTTAGAGACTAACAGAACATGAGTGTCTCAAACTTAAATTAGAGAACTGGCCTTCACAGGTGGGAGTTCAAAAAACACATATTCAACGGGCATAACTTACTCCTGTGTTGGACACTCATCTTGTTAAACAGAAATTTTAAATGAGCAAGCTATTGCAAACCATGAAGAAATAAGTCTGTGGTGTATTGTAGTTTTGCATACTTTGTATATTTTTGCAATTCCTGTCAATGAGATTACTGAAAGTAGAAAGTATAGCACAGCTGAATTACTTTTTTCTCCTTTCTTTATAACTCCTACATGAAGGAACACTGGAGATGGAGACGGGGTAGACCTTCCTGAGAATAGATGGATTATAAAATAAGTTTGGAACCCAGAAAGCTGACGCATTCACTACTCTGTTGAATATAATTTATTAAAAGGAGCAAATGGAGATCAGTTTGAGACTGTGTTACAAGCTACGTAAATGTTCTCTAGTGAAAAGGCAGAACCTGGGCATTTCTTAAGCCAGTGTAAGAGCTTAGAAAATCATATTACATAGCAGATGCCTCAGCCCACACATGGGATTTTAGCCTCACCCAGGTGTTCCATGATCTGGGATACTTCATTCAAGTTATAAGCTCAGTGTACCCACAATGGGCTCAGAGGTTATAGCTGTCAGTTTAAAATTCTGTTTGCCTCGGAGCAGGATTTAGAAAAGAATACTTATTTCTTCTGAGCTTGTATTGGAATTTTGGAAGTTAACGTTATTCCTCAGAGATTTTTAATTTAAGATCCTACATCTCTATATTTTTTATTAGACTTCTATTTTTTTTTTCCTTCACCACACCTCTGGGACTCAAATTTTGTAACTGTTATGCAAAGTTTCTCTTCCAATGTAAATGATTTTAAATCACAAGTGTAAGAAACAAGTAGAAATGCAAAATGAAAAATAATCAGTGGAAGAAGTCTAAAAGATAGCAGATGGGAAGAAAATAGGCAAAATTAAATGTAAATAGGATGCTCAAAATCAATGATCCTTTCACTTAAAAGCAGATTTTTTTTTGTTTTAAAAAAGACCTACATCTAATAAAACAAAAGAGGTGTGATTTATCTTGAACTAGTAACTCTAATCTCCTCTTACACTGGAAGACAATAGACAACTCTAGACGGAGTTCATCTGAATTATCTTAAATGCCTACCTCTGGATGAAAGGAAGGGTCATCTCAATATACTGATTTGTATTTGATTATTAAGGAAGCCTAAGGTGACCAGCTTAGATTTAGGTGTTTAATTTTTAAATGCCTACATTAGGACGGATAAATCATGTCCAGGACACTTAAAAACATGGATTGAGAAAATGAAATGTAAATATTAAGAGAAGATACTTTGAGAATATGCTGTGTAGAATCTTGAATCAAACACTTTTTTTTTTCAGGATCTGATTCAAAGTCCACTGAAATAAACAAAAAGGTCTGAAATACCATTGGCTTCAGTTTAATTACAAGAGAAACTTCTTACCTACTTCACAAGATATTTATAAATATTCTTTCAACTCCTAGTCAGAAATTAGAACCGAGTTCTAACAGACTTGGTCCTTGATGGTCCTTGGCCCCTTCCTTTACTTTCCTTCCTACTCACAGACACAGTTCCTTGCGTTCCTTATTTTAGTCCTCTCCTGTAAGTGATTGTGATTTGACTTTTACCATATTTTGTTGTCTTGCCCCTTCATATTATTTTACTATATAATAATAAAATTTTTGCTTCTGTTCTGAAAATATTTTCAGTTCGTTTTACTAATTTCCAAATCATTTTGAGAGAAGCCAAATAATTTTGCCTAGGGTTAACTTCACAACTTGATATCACAACTCCAATAAGTCTTTCCCTCACTTGCGTATATTCACACTAAACAGCCTTCACATAGATGCACATACATGCACAAATAGATAATTTTTAATTTCTGTGATTTATGAAGTCACTGGGCTTTACATTTTAAATGCTAAAATAATACAGATTTCAAGCATGTCTTTAAAAGCAGACTACTTTCAGGACCTATTTCAGGACTCCCATGCTTACTCCATGAGGTCCCAAGATCCTTTCCATTTCAATTCATGAAGGATAGATTGCTTCCTTCTCTCCAAATACTCTCCCCAATTGTTCCCCTTCAGAAAACAAACTTGCAATGTAATGGGAGCACATAGGCAAAAAAATCACAGAATACAATTTATTTCTGGATGAGAGTCCAAAAGATAGGTAAACATAAATCTATTTGCTGCACTGCAACAAATCATCTTCTCTATTGCTCAAAGAGAGAGCTTTTTGAACACCTAGCACTGCCTTATATAGTTCTGCATGAATTCCAGGTAGCAGAAAGCAGTCAGTTTCCAATAAAATTCTGTTTTCCTCTTCACTTTTTCTGCATGATTTCTTTTCTTAAAAGAAAAGAGTGTTAACATCTGACAAGCAAGAGTTTCTTAATTTTTTTATTTTTAAATTTTTAATAAACAGGTGAACAGTAAAGATACTTCCTGCACACATTTTCCAACATAAGCACTATTTTTGTATCCAATGATAAGCTCCCTTAGCATGTCATAGGTCCCAGTAATAATAACACTTAATACACAAAAAATCCATAGCAGTTGTTGTTTTTCAATTATTGGCAAGAGATTTTAAGAATGAGTCAGTGAGAAATGCAAATTTTCAAAAGTCAGTTTGGTGCTTAATAAAGTGACAATATCCCACCTTGTGATGTCCTCTTTTTATACACACAAGATTACAGTTCATAGTGGTTCAATTATTGTCCCACAATCTGTCAACCGAGTGCTTGGAGGAATTTAAGAGAGGATTCTTCTCATCTATATTAATTCCTTCCAAAATCAGAGACCTTGCCCAAATTAGGCTTCTAAACTCTAGAGTCAGTGGACTGTCACATTCACCAATGAAAAGCAATTCATTTCACCTCTTGTAAACATATAAGGTATTCATCAGCTGGATGCATTTGAAAATTCAGGTGTCTTTCTGTACTATATAAAAAGGGAAGCTAATATAACTATCTTATATGAGACATCTAAATTTCAAATAATTAAAACATATTAAATTAAGCTTACTACATGGATAATAATTTAACATTTGAGTCTACCCCTTATACATTCCTTGGCTGACATTTCCAGAAGATACATCAGATATCAACAGTTGTAGTATTTCTCTCTATAAGTCAGCAAATGTATATCACCACCCTCTCTTCTCATAGACCAAAAGCAGCCAAAGTGTTTCGCACTTTGAAAGCCAAAGTGTTTCACTATTTTGAAACAGCTATTTTGAAAAGAAAAAATATCATAGAGCACTGTGATAACTCTGAACCCACAGACACTCATTCAGGGAATTTTGATTGAATTTTTAGACCTAGCCAAGAAGACTCACTCACTGAGATGAAAGGAAAGTCATTCTACTTGGGGAATATGTCTCAGAACTAGCAGCACCTTTTCAGTAATTACAGTTGCCTTTTCCTTGTTCCTCTATTTTGATGGTTCAAATAACATCTCATTTTTGGATTAACTTTGGATTTTGTAGTGATTAGAAAGTGCCTGTGAATTTATTAAATGTAGTATATACATGAGGTTTATATATCTGACAAAACCTATCAATATAAAAAAGATATATATAATTACAGTTCTGATAAGCACCTTTCACCATTCCTCTGGTATCAACTCTGCAATTTCTCACACATTGTGCTAGTGACACCAGTACAAGTCTGCTTGTTCAAGGTGAATAGAATCATAGAATGGCTAGGGTTGGAAGGGACCTCTAGAGGTCATCTAGTCCAACCCCCCTGCACATGCAGGATCTCCTAGAGCATGTGGCACAGGGTGGTGTCCAAGCGGGTTTTGAAGATCTCCAGAGAAGGAGACTCCACCACCTCTCTGGGCAGCCTGTTCCAGGGCTCTGTCACCCTCACTGTTAAGAAGTTCTTTCTTAAGTTCCTATGGAAATTTTGGTGCCTCAATTTGTGGCCATTTACTCTAGTTCTATCACTGGCCACCACTGAGAAGAGGCCAGCCCCCGCCTCCTAACTCCCTCTCTTGAGATATTTATATACATTAATCAGGTCCCCTCTCAGTCTTCTCTTCTCCAGGCTGAAGAGGCCCAGCTCTCAGCCTTTGCTCATAGGGCAGATGTTCCAGGCCCCTAATCATCTTCGTGGCCCTACGCTGGACTCTCTCTAGCAGCTCCACGTCCCTCCTGCACTGGGGAGCCCAGAACTGCACACAGTACTCGAGGTGCGGCCTCACCAGGGCTGAGTAGAGGGGCAGAATCACCTCCCTCGACCTGCTGGAGACGCTCTGCTTAATGCACCCCAGGATCCCATTGGCCTTCTTGGCCACGAGGGCACACTGCTGCCTCATGGTCAACTTGTCGTCCACCATGACGCCCAAGTCCCTCTCTATGGGGCTGCTCTCCAGGAGGTCGGTCCCCAGCCTCCTGGGCCCCCATGTCTAGGGTTATTCCTCCCCAGGTGCAGGATCCTACACTTGCCCTTGTGAGCATAAACAGGTGAGCATAAATAAGAACTTTCTGTTCATTTATCCTCCTGTGATCCTCCCAGGAAGTCAGAATTTCCAATTTCTCAGTTTCCAGCTCCAAACTCAGGGCTAATATCTGAGACATGGACATATTTGTACAAAATGAATTTGTAATGCCTTGCATGTTTTATCTTCTAACACATGGTTAATAYGGCTTTGGAGCTTGAGTCCCAGAGCAGAATGATTTATTTAATTTTATGTAGCTCAGTACAGTATTCAAAGGGCAGATCTGGATTTATCACAGGTGGGCAGTTTGTAGAGATTGACATGATCCTAAGGCTTTCAATTCTCAAATTTACTTTGTGTCAGTCACAAGAGTATGAGAACTTCAATTTGTGTAAGTCCCAAGAGAACTAATTATGTGTTAAGAAGAATGTGCATTTTACTGTGTAGCATACAACACAGAAAAATTACCATGCACCAGGCTCTTGAGAGAGAGAAGAACTTTAGACAGGTAGTCAGTAGAGTAGTGCCTGAGTTTATTCTAAAGTGAACTCCCTTGAAGGCTTATCAAAAGCAATACCTTTTTTACTCATTTAAATGTATCTTCTCACAGTACAAAATTTTGCTACTTAAAATGCTGTGAATATGATGGTCATGTGAAGGTCTTTTGCAAAACATCAGGTTCCAAAAGAAAAATATATTTTTTCTTTTTACCGGCACTACTAGGAAAAAAAGAAAAAAAGTTATTTTCACAAGAAGGTATTAGTTTTCTTAATGTAAAACATGCAGTCTGACCGCACTAGAATGTAATAACTGGCTATCTGAGATATCTCTACATATGAAATTAGTATATATCTAATGAGTTGTATCTCATTAAAAAATGAGATGACAGAAAACTTTAGCTAAAGATATATAATCATGTGATCATCATTGCTGTATATAAATATCATTTAAATGTGTGAGAATTACAACTTGAGAAACCAACCTTGCACACCAGTGAGTCTCTTAAGTAGCCTCTCCAATTATCTTTTGTTTGTATTTTGTATTGACAAGTTGTGTAAAGGCAGAGATTTACACACATGGAAAATCTGAATTAAATATCTTAGAAAGATTTGGCTGCTGTCACTGAAAGTCTGTGAAAAATGTAGTGATGGTACACTAAAGCACAGGTTGAAGCTCTGCAGTGCAACTACCTGGAGGGGGAAAAAAAAATCAATTCAAAATGAGTCTGTCTGTCAGAAAATGTTTTTGTAGAAACCAGTTCAGAACAAGAGAGTATTTTTCCTTATCTTACATACTTCCCGCAAGAACACTTAACTGCAGCACAGCTTGCTTTTGATTTCAAAAGACACATCCTTGAATCAGAGATCTGTGTATTGTGAGGTCAGCCACAAACCTGGATGTGTCATACACTAGGAAAACATCCTAGGTTTGGGGCATGTACAGCAGTAAGGAGAATGAAGAGATAGGTATGATAAGAATCTTGGGTTTACAGAAACACTGTAAAGTTCCAATATCATTCAAACCTTTTCTTGAAATTTTAAAATTCATATCATTGTGCTCTAGTTTTTCTGCATGAGGCTACGGTGTATATAAGATTATGTATATAAGATTATGTCAAACATGAGTGCATCTGAGGCTAAAGCCCTCCAGGCAACATCATCAACAAGCCAATAACTCAAGAGAATGTCCCAAGAAATAGCAGTTTTGCATTGATTTTATGTATTTACATTTTGATTTTTTTTTATTTTAATTTTATTTACAAAAAGATTTAACATGGTCTTGTTTTCTTTTACATGCATGGGTCGTTACCTGGGTTACACCATGCGACAAACACATAAAAAAAAAWATTTCTAAAATTAAATTTTTGTGTACATGATATGAGGAATAGTTATTTCATCTTAATTTTAGTGTTCCGACTTAATTTAAAACTGACATGAGGCATTAGAAAAATAGTAAGAGACTTGCTTTCTGAGCAGTGTTTCCTTATTTTTTTCTAATTATTATTGTTTTGGGAAGTTCTTTTGATTTCTTTATTTTGATAACTATACTGAAATAAAGAGGGTGTGAAATAAAAAATTTCTAACTAGCTTTAATCATTTTTAATCTTTCTCTAGGAAGGAACATTCCTAACTGATATAGTTATTAGCATTTATAGTTTGGAGGCAGTATATTTTGAGAGGATATAGTATAAATATTTTTATTTGCCTGGGAAAGAGTCGTGCTTAAAATCTCTTTACTATCACAACCAAAACAGTTTTCTTCATTTGGTCTAGAGAGAGAATCTCTTTCTTCATCTTTCCTGTGAAAGCAAGGCTTGGTGGGTGGTAGTAACTTCCTCACTTCTAAGTCTGTGATGGTTAAAGATTTAGCTGACAGTGTGTTTTGTTTGTATATTTTTAAGACAAGTTTCAAGTTAATTTATTAACTGCTTAAGCTCACATCTCCTTGCTAAAAAAAAATCTGGGAATACCAAGGAATATTGCTAACTACTAACATACAGACTATTAACTGGCCTGGTGTGGTTACTGCTGCATTGAAATTAATCTTTCTAATGCTTCTTCTAAAACCAGGAGTTGAAATCATGGGAGTTCACTTTGAAAGGTATAATGAATAAAAGCCTGTTAGTAAGCATAGCAGTATCAAGCTGGGCAGAACAAACAAGATAAAAGTGCAGCTGGTGACCCCTAGGGCTAATTTCTAATGCAGTATCTCCGGTACAGAGATATTTCTACCAACTAAAACTTCCATTAGGATGTAAAGAAATTAATACTTTTCTTCATGTGTTGTTACTGGGCTGTTTCTCTCCTGTACATATTGAGTCTGTGTGCCAAACAGGGAAAGCTCTCATGAGCGTAAAAGAAAGCAGGCCATACATACCAGCCAGATTGTTATCCATGCATGATAACCTCCCTGTCCTAGAGTATGAGAAAAGATACAATTAGGAACGTTCCAGGCCAACAAGGATAATTCATAGGGGAGGGAATTTTCTCTGCAATTTCTATGGAAATACTCACAGAGCACTAGTTGTTCTGTGAGATAATGATTCTACCTCCACCATCAATGCCAATGAAATCCTATTGCCTCTTACCAAATGGTAGCCTCAGATATTCAAGATTCRAACTGAGCTGCAGCTACGGCAATCACAGCTTTACCCAAACAATCTTTTGGAGTTTAATGTACTCTGTCATTAGAGAAGTAAAATGAAAGAAGCTCAACAGCAAGAACAATCCTTGAAAACAATCCCAGATATGTACACTGCACGATAGGAAAATGTTTCCTCTCTTTTTCCACTCTGTAGCCATTCAGAGCAGAATGTTCAGCAACGAGAAACTTGCAAGTAAGGAGTTACACTCTCCATTTTCTGAGAGCAGGAACAACAACATCTCATTACTTCCTCCTTTTCAAAACACAAGTGCTTATGAAATAAGTGACCTCACCTGGGTTTATAAACGTGTCTAATGAATCTGATCTTTGATACTTCTGGTCTTTATATCGTCAGTGGATCCTGTCAGAATTCTTTCCCCTGCTATTTTTCACTTTCTACTCTCATTTTATTTTATGTGTACAATACATACACAAATCAGGCTCTCACTGTATCAGTGCAATAAGCAAATGCCTTAAGAGTGAACCTAAAACACCTCCTCAATCTCTTGAGGATTAGAAAGACAAGACAAATGACATTTTATTCATGTTTAAGTTATTTTGAACTTTCATTGTGGATTTGCTTAAGTGAGTCTAAGTCATAKCTCAAGCTGTATATCGTTCAGCAGTTTCAGTGTGAGGGTTGATGCAAACATTTTCTTCACCTTCAGTGCACACAGATTTTCATCAACAGTATTTCAGTCTGAGCTCCAGATTAAAAAAAAATAAAATGCTTAAAGCAGAAGTACATAGATCTATGAGTTTACCCAGCATTCCTGCAACATTCCTGATATCAAACTACCTGCTTTGATGCTAAAGCAAACAGCTACATAGGACTTATAGCTGAGTCACTGAATGTGTGGACTAATCTCACAATTTAATAAATGTGATACTATATGAAATACAAATAATTATATATTGTTGGCAGCMTGCCAAAACAGAAAAATCCAGCTTATCCAAGGTGAAGTTGAGACTTATATTTTGTATCAAAGTATTCCATTAGAGTATTCCAGTAAAGTATTCCATTTTAGTTCTGTTTTCTAAGTTAACTATTAGGTGTATATAATTTTTTTCCAATACATCATTAGGTAGTTATGTGATCATACCATTTCTAAAAATAATGTTGCATCCATTTGTTGAGTATTTAAAATTAAAAATGGGAATTATATTTGAACAGGAGTTATACTGACCCTACTGTTTTTGCCTGATGGAAACACAAATCGCTAGTTAGTGAACTTTCTATTAAAGACTGATCTTTATTACTGGCTTATTGTGATCCATTTCCACTATTAAACCTGTCAGAAAATGTTCTATTTAAAGACAGTAAAGACAAGTTAAAGGGGGAAAGCATAGACCCTGCTGAGGCCAATGTTTTTCTTAAAGTATGTTCATGTCACTGTTTCAAAGTTTTGCTTGATTTTTATACCTATCTTTTCACTCATACTTCATAAAGTTCCTGTTACAAATTCAGGACTTCAACAGCAACTGAAAATAAAAAAAACTAAAAAGAAAAATCTTTTCCTACCAACAGAAACCTTTTTTTTCTAACACTTTCTATACCAACATTTCATTCCACAATCATAGAATTATGATTCACATCTTGTAGCTTACTCAGTACCTTGTACTTGCTTCTTCACTAATGTCTTCTGGTGTCAAGAAAGCAGGTGCTCAGCAAACAGAAAAACTCCTCTGTGTGAGGAAGGACATTAATTCCTTCTTTGCATTCTTCCTGGGATGAAAAAGATGGACTTTAGCAACTCTATTCAATTCTGGACTTCTAAATTTGGAAAGAGATCACACTTTTTACTATAATATGAAGTAGATGACATTCATACTGTAATCCATTAGAAGCTGAGCTGAACCATCAAATTCATTTTGATTGTAATCCCAAGCACTTCAAATCCAGTTCTCCATAAGGGAAATTTAAATACATGAAGTCAGTCAAGATCTGCAGCTCTTCATGTGTTCTTGAGATCTCAGAAATAATACTAAAAAAAAATCAGTACAGAAGATATATGCCATTTTTACCAGTAGGAATTAATTTGCAAAACTGATTGAAATGCATCATAGCCTTTTTATAAGTTTTTTGCAATTCTTTGCTTTACACAACATAAACACTCAGCTGTTCTTTATTGTTTGCTTCTATTAATTTTTTTTTCTGCAAATATTCAGGGTCTTGGTTAACATTAGCATCCCTAATTACATTGCTCTGATCAGCATGTAATTATTCAGTGTATAAATGCAAATGTTTTCTGACATTTAACTTTGTGCACTATTAAAGTAAAAGAAGATACTTATTTACTATAGTAGCATGGCACATATTATTCCAAGAAATCTGAATCACACTCAAGTTCAAATGTTAACAATGGGTTAGAAATATCCATTAAAAGAGCAGGAATCCAGGGCATTTTGAAGTGGTTCTGCATACCTCCCAAACAGGAAATACTGTCTTATAATGACTGTGTGATGCTATTAGACATAAATAAAATGTCCTGACTTAACATCTTACAATATATAAGAACATGAATGGCTAATAGGGTGATTACTATTAAGTACCTGCATCTACAAAAGCCAGAGTTTCATTTAGGACACCTAAAAGGCCCTGCAATTTTTGTCATATTATTATATTCAAGAATATTGTTTATCCTATCTACAAATCTCTACCATTACTAGTTTTATAATCTGGAAGTACCAATATTCCCTATATCATATACATAAGAAAACAAAAGCTTTGATCATAAATCACATGTAAATCAATGATGTAATGCTCATGCATTACGTACAGATTTAATTTACTATCAGAGATATAGCCCTTCAGAGGCTGAAGTTCTCTGGGCCAGATTCTGGGCCACCTTCCCAAGGAGTATATGGTGCACACTCATTTTGGCAAAAGATTATGTAGCACAGGGGGAAACAAAAGAACCAAAGATATCTAGGCATGGACCTTTGAGTTTAAGTGAGGTGGCTACCGAAAAGAACAGAAACAAACTTTCAAGAAAGTCTCAGAGGTGACATAAAGAAAAAGACAATTCTTGAGATTTGCACAGAGCTTGTAGACTGTAAATGATACCGCTCTGGAAGTGCACAGATCCATCCTACTTGGRATGTTTACCCTTGGCCCTCTTTCCCGAGTATACCCTCAGTCCTACTCCAGATGTTTACACTCGGCCCTGCTATGGATGTTTATCCTCAGTCCTATTCCTGGTGTTTATTCTTGGCCCTGCTGCTAGTGGTTACCCTTGGTCCCACTCTTGATGTTTACCATGGGCTCTACTCCCAGTCTTTACCCTTAGCCCTACTCCCGATGTTTATCCTCRGGATAATGCCACTGTTGAAGGGCACAGATGGAGAGTATTTCTTAGTAAAACATTTCATTCTGATCAGTGTCATTAAAGAGGTAAAAATTTTGTTCTTAAAGCTACTTCCTTCTAATTTAGACCTTAATAAAGCTTCAGAGAATCAGACCTTTCTTGGGGGTTCTTTCTTTGAGGAAAAGGTGGAAGCATATTAACCTCAAACCTGTATTCACTGTGAGGTTCCACCTATTATGAATTACTAGTAATGATTTCTATAGATATAATTTATTTTTTAAAATTTCTTGGAATGTAAGGCAGTCTAACTAATATTATTAATTATAGTATTGGGTGACTCTCTTATTCTTATAACTGTTATTTCAGTGAGGGCCTTATATTAAGTACTTTATTTCCTCAATATTTCTCACTTAGCAGAAGGTACTATACAAGGTTACAAGCTAGGGAAGGCAAGAAACAAATCACCATAAACAATTCTTCAAAGGCCTTTCCCAAGGCTGATTTTATTTAAAAAAAAAAAGGCCTAAGCAAATTGGTTTTAATCACTGAACCTCTATATGAGACTTTTTCAATATTTATCAGGAAAACAAAATCATTTCTCATTGATAATATTTCCAATTTTCTTTAATAACCACATGCAAAAAAAAAAAAAGTACAAATTATGCAATTACTTTTAAAGAGCAAGAATCTGATGCTTTTTATTTCCATGAGATGTTGTTTAGGCCCAGATTTTTCAATTCTTATCGTGCTTGGAATCTGTCTTACTCTTCCAGTATAGTGAAAAAGCAGCAAAAGGAATATTAGAAGAACAATCAAAAAGACATTTTCATACCTAGCAAGCAATCAAAAGGAAACACTGGAGAGGGAAACAAAGATAGGATATGAGATCCTACTTTTTTTTCTGGAAATTGCTCTCAGGATTTATAGCACGTAGGCCTCTCCTGAAGTTGGATATCTATCGGCCATAGGGACTGGAGCATAAGAATGTCCTGGTGGCCTGCTAAAAAAAGCTCTTTAGGAAATAGTACCATCTTTAGTTTCTGGATCTTCTCTCAGGGCTTGCTTGTTACTTTTATGTTAGAAAATAATTACATAAAATGCATTAACATTCATGGTAGCCGAGACAAAAACTCAGGGCTTCTTTCTCCACTAGGCTGCAAGGATTTTCTTTCTTCCTATTCTTGGTCTTTCTTACTGTTTCTACCTAGTATAATGAGAAAAAAGAACACTTCCATTTTGCATGCTTTACTAATTTTACCTGTTCATGTTTCCAGTGCTTTCCATTGTAGTTTATCAAACATTTTGTTTTTCAGGGGACTCTCCAGGTAGTCAGAAGACACAGTTTTATAGACTAGCTGAAGACTGGTTTTTATTCTGGATGAAGAAAATATTAAGCAATTACATGAAATACAGGAACAATCATTACAATTATGTTAATTTTGCTTTTAAAGAAATAGTTGCTGCTAAGTTGCTGGACAAAGCTCAAATGTGTTAATGAATGTTACTTATATTCAGGAATTCTTTCCAAATTATATCCCTCAATCAAAAGACCACAATCAAGAGTGGAGTTTGTCTGACTAAGCATAGGCCTCCTGCTATCCGAGATCCACAGGGTGGGCACATAAGAACAAGAATTTTAGTGAGCCACATCTTTCTGGAGCACATAGGAAACATTTGCCCAAAGGAAGAAAGCTAAGTCTGAATTAATCTATATAAGATCTGTCTTATATAGCCAGTGGTAAAGAAAAGGTAATTCTGATGACTAATTCATACCATCCTAAAGTAGACATTTAAACTAGTTTAAAAAGTGTTTATTTCTCTCCATTGACAATTCAGAAGCCTTAAAACACATGTTTATGCATGCATGTCTACCTCTGCAATGGGGATTAATTCCTGATTTCTGGAGCTGGTACTTCAGCAAGAGATTCCAATTGTCAAAGGGAAGCCTAGAGGAACCAATAAAACCAGGCAGCAGCAGCTTCTCATGACTTTGATGGTAATTAAGGGACCTTGAGTACCTCATTCTTGTTTGGGGTACTTATTTCTCTCACTGACTATTGCACATAGTCCACATGTGCTCCTAGGAAGCCTGGTCACAAAGCCCATAAATTTGGTCTTCAGGTGTTTCAAGTGCTAGAAGAGCCACAACTGATACACAGACTTCACTTACCCCAAAAGAACAAGATTTTGGGTGGGACTTTTGTTCACCTTGTACTAAAGATGCGTTGCTACTACTTTACAAGATGACTTGAATTACCTTTCATTATCTTGAACCATTATCATTATCTCTTCTCCAAAAAGCATGACAGAAAGGAGACTTTAGAAATTATTAAGCCAGTAGCTACTTTTGAATTTATTATTTGTAGATCACAGAACTAGTAGGTGTTGCAGGCTTTTTCAGAGACATTACAAGCAATCAAGCAAAATTATTAAAGTTCTAAATGGTTTTACTGAAAGGAATAAATATATAATTAGAGTATTATTAAAATTCAGATGATTCAAATTTTTGTTTCAGAGTTATTATGACCTAACTGTTCCTGGTTTACTTAGAGATACTTGAGTTCACAGACTGTTGACCAAATGGCCTGTAACAGCCACTCAGAAATCATTATGCTCTTTTTTATTAAGCTGATTGCTGCATAAAGGCATTAAGACACATTTAGAGGTTGAACAGGTCTAGCTAGGGCCAGCAAAGATGGTTGACATGTGTGACAGAACTTACATGCAGCAAAAACAGGCAAAAGCTTGAATTATTTAGTCCAAAAGAAAAAGAGAAATATTAGAAGGGAACCATAAAAGGTTATCAGTATAACAAATAACATGGTGGGGGGAAAGGAGAAAAGTAGTTGTCATTGTCTGGCTTCTCCCATAGTATATTAAAAGAACACAAAACCATAATATGAAATTAAAAGAAGATAAATATCYAGCCAATTAAAAAGACATTTCTACAACATGCTGTCAGCAAATTAAGTCAGTATTGCAGGAAAACATGGGATAAGATAATTCAACTTGATCAAAAAAGATAATTTTATATCCACTAATAGCATTTGTAACTATAGCAGCCTTTGTAGTGATAAGGCTAATCAGATCAGATCTCTTGTTTTATGGTATACACTGATAACATTGCTGCAGGCAGGAAGGAATTATTTGTTTCCTGTATAAACTATAATTTCGTGGAAAGGAAGTTTGTGCTAMATATTGGGTGGAAAATTGTGGTAAAATCAGCTCTTTGCACGACGACTGTGATCTAGAACTATGAAAGGTTATTCACAATAGGCATATCGAAATTTTTTAGGTGTGAGATTGTTTAAAAAAACAGAGTAACCGGGTAGACCATTTTTCTTTCAGAAATGTGGGGATAAAATTATTAAAAGAAGTATTGTTTTAATTTTAGCTTGTTCAAATTTCACACCTTAAATTTAGTCTTTATATAAAATTCATAGAAAAAAMCATAAAACACAAAGTAGGTATGGAGAAACCCCATATAACAAGAAAGATTTCAGTTCTATGCACATCTTTTACCTCACATCCTTAGTAAAATCCTAGTTTTTTKGGATTTTTATAAATATGATGACAACATTAGTGACATAAAAAGTGACATGTTTATAACTTATACAAATATCTACAAGATGATCAAATGCTGAAAAGTAGGATTTCTACATTTTCTTTTTATTATATTGTAGGCTGAATTCCAGAAATCCAACTATTTTTTCCTTTAAATAGAGCTACTATTTCAAGGTGCCAAACCGTCTTGTTAATTAGCTGTTTTGTTTTGTGGGTTTTTTTCTAAGAAAGAAAGAAATGCCTTTCTTTCTCTCATACTGCTAAGAAATCAGCTATTTTCCCCACCCTCAGAAGAGAAAAATAATATTACCTATTTTTTTCAATTTCTTAAAATTCAATATCACAGACCTCTACATCATTCAGAAAATGCGTGGTACCTTTTGCTGATTCATTTAACACTGCTCTTGACATGGAACTGGACTGCAAAACAACAACAGCTAGCACTTMATCAGGACTTTCAGCAGAAAGTGTCCTTCTTTTTCACAAGAAGTACAACCAAAGCACAGAATGGCAAAACGACTCGCCAAGATACCCTGTCAGTACCTGACCAGTGTCAGAAATGTGCACAAATCCCACTGATCAGGGACACCCAAATAGATAGATCTATCTGATGAGAAGATAAAGCTGTGAAGAGAACAACTGCTATTATCCAAGATGGGAATTCAACCATGTGTAATTTACGTAGACATTTCTAAAGTAACAGGTATGTTCATCATATTTCACTTCACTAACAATGGAGTTACAGAGGAAACATTAGTGGTTATAATCACTTGAGCAGAAAAGTTAAAAACAGATCCTAAAGGGAGAGTGATAGTCTGTACAAACAGTGTAGGTGGAACGGGCATTGGATGGCTGCTTAAAAGGCCCTGCTTTGAGAAAAGAAAACAGTAGTTACTACACTTGTGAAAGATTATCTGTCACCTGTACCAAATATGTGGAAAACATTTTGAGGTAAATTGACATGACTCCTTTACAAGGACAAACATGAGAAACAGAATACATGTGCAAAGTGTATTGCTTTGTCTGAATGGCTCCATCAATATGAATTTATTTAAAACTGTGGGGAGAAAGCTAAGTCCAGACCAGCTTTAACTCAGACTTATCTGCCACATATTCATTCTTCTCCTTGGAGGACACTTCTGTTGCTTCCATATTGTTCCGCTCATATTCCACTCATATTATTTGATATTAGAATTATGAAAATGGGTGAACGTTTCCTAGAGTTAAAGCAACTCCACTAACACTTTCTGTGACTACTGTTCACAGTGCTGTCACAGTGTGACCACATGTGATACTATCATCATCCCTGTAGAAATCAAATATACAATCATAAGCTGAAGTGGAGAGAAGGTAGAAAAACAGAAACAGAAAAAACTTGTAAAATCTAAATTCAATTTTTATATGAGAAAAACATTGACATAAGAGGGAAAATGTCATCTAACAATCTAAAAGGATGAGGAGATTCAGGTATCTGAAAACGGGCACTTGGTGACATTTTAGATTCCTTAAGGTATCTTGCCAGACCAAATATCATACATTGTCACTATTASGTCCTATATCATCCCTGCCAACCGTGAGTGTATGTTTTATACTCTAAAGCATCTGAAAAGACACGAGGCACCTATGTTAGGTACCTGAATTGCTTCTCAGGTTTCTTTACAGTGCCCTGGAGAACATGCAGTCAGATTATATGGAGCAAAAAATCTATCTACTTTTAATGTGGAGCTCAGTAAGTAATGCTGCATCTAAATTGCTTGGTAAGTGTCTCTGCGGTAAGCTAGAAAGTCCTGGTCCCCTTATCATGCAATTCAGAGTAGTGCAGAGTGTTAGGAGTGCCGAGTGGCTGCTTTCCAGCCTGCATACCTGACTTCCCTTCCCATAAAATAAATTGTTCATTTTTTTCAGAGGAATATATTACTAAATTGAAACTCTAACCAGGAAGAGTTTGGACAAAAAGTCTTTTTACTTCATACAAAGAATCTGGCAACGCAAGCAGACTTCGTAATGCAGTCTGAGTTTTGAGAAAACTGTAGGAAAAGGTGAGCAATAAGGCTTGCCTGTGTGTAACATGCATGAAATTGGTATTCATTATCCAGGACTTTCTGTTGTGCAAAAAGACACTGATCTAATATGTGTCAGGTCATAATATAGARAATGGCAAATTGCTTATGCTCTACTCTTCATGGCTGCTTTCTCTGTACTTTCAATCAGATTTTCTGGAAGCAACTTAAGCAGTGATAAAAGTAATACCACAAATTTCTCTTCATTTCAAACTGTTAAAATAATAGATTAAAAATCTACACTTTATCGACAGTAAAATATAGCCACATAAATCTAGGTACTGTGAAAATTTTGCAAGGTATGTGAACATTGGACTGAATAAAATATAAAGTACATACCCTGGCTAAATAATTTAATTTATCAGGTAACTGTAGCATGTATCATCTTATGCAGTCATGAATTTCAAGTTGTTTAGATAAAGCATAGAATTTAAGGCATTTATCAAAATAAAATCTAAAAGTAAATAAAAAATTACAGAAATTAAATGAAGATTATTAAATATTGCCTATAAAGAGTAATTGGTAGACTTACSTTATTATGGTAAAGTATCTAGAAATAATCAAATCAAAACAAATAATAATAAATCTGACTCTAATTGCAAAATGCTATATTTATTCTAACTCTCGATCTAGTAAAAGTAATCTTGAATGCCAATGGAAAATGATCTTCTTTCACCTAGGACTTTGTTAATCAGTAGATTAAGATTTACACTGATCAAAAWCTTCATCAATCAAATAGTATATCAATCAGAAGCCCAGCAGAATRCAACCATCACTAAAATAGAAAAGCAATTTTTGAATTACTGAAATGCCGATTACATACAAATTGCCTTCCCATATGTTAATACTAAACAGTTAATTTTGTATTTATTTGCTCCATATGCGGACATAAAATATGATAGGAAAACAACAACAACAAAATGTCCTTTGAGCCAAACTACTAATTTCACTGAAATCCCACGATGATAAAATTGCAGATAATGTATATTCCTCATCTTGATATGCTATCATTTTTTGTGTTATCCTAGTTAAATAATAAAATGCTAATAAGTGATACACTCTATAAAGCATATTATTATTTTAAGCTTCTTTCTCTGTGAATAATGGATTATCTGAAAAAGTTTATTCTCAGAACACACGTTCTGTCTTAGAAAACAGCTCTTTGAAGGACCAGAGCTATGTTAAAGTAGTTTAATTTTTTTATCTCAAATRGAGAAAAACTTGTGAATTTGACATGTGTATACTTCTACACTGGAAAAAATAAAATCAAAAAACTAAATATTTTGATCTTTTTCATAAAATAAAAATGTGTCAGAAATGCATGTTTTTAAAGCAGAAGGGAGTTGTATCGATTTCATAATAGCTCTGTCTGTTTCTCTTTTTTTCTCCTATGCAGTGATTTCTGTCTCTCATCATCTTGTCATAAATGACTGAAAAACATGGGAACTAAAAATCTCATTTTAAAAAGTTTCCCACACTGATTTATCCCCATAAATGTTTTGGCTCAAATGAAAGAGTTTATGATAAAAAGCTACACTGAGATGAAAACGTTCTGATTAGTGTTTAAGTTATTTAATCAGCCTCTCCCAAAAAAGTAAACAGTAGAAAAAAAATTAATTAAACACTTTCAAATCATTTATGGAGTTTCAAATTCCAGCAGATGTTCTCTCAGAAGTACATATTGTAGAATAACTAAGTGATCACTAGATACAAAAAAAGTCATTGTTATTTTGTAACCACTGTAACCATCAGTTCAATTAATTTTTCAGTTCTTTCAAAGGTTCATTGTAGCTATAGTTCACTGTAGTCTTCCAGACTAAGTGAAATTTCAATTTTCCTTTGAGATTTCATTTGAGATTTGAGATTTCTTTTCCTTTAGGGTTTAAAAACTTGAGACATACTGAGCASTTTGTTTTCTTAAGTCCTTAAATATCATAGCAATTGAGATTTGCTCTAGTCACAGGAAGTAGAATGAGTGTGGGCCTGAAGGACTCATACCTTCTATTCTTATGAATGAATAGTTTATGATATCCAAATTTGGGTATCTTGTACATGGTCTGCCTTTCGGTGTTTATGCAAGTGTTGTGGCTAGGATTCAGCAATCTGCTTCCACTAACCTAACATACCAATCCCAATTTGTTTCTCAGCTAAACTCACCTATATACTAAGAAAGGTTTTTTTTGCATATGTGTGTCTATGGCGGGGAGAGGAGAATCATTGTCTCATGACTCACTTGAAAAGACAATGTTTTCAGATTATCTAGAGTTTTTATGTAATTCAGAGTTTGATATTCTCTATGTTCATAGCCATGTTTAGCAGCAAGGATTCCTTTCTATCAAGATGCTTTCTGCACCAAGAGTTAATAAGCTCCTTCTTGTTTTCCACATATTAGAATCTAAAGCATACATATCCATGGCTCAGCTTTCCCTTTGAAATTGCAGAAGCTTGTTTTTGTTTATCATCTGTCTCAAGTCTGTACAACAGACTGCCCAGACCATACAACAGTTTGTTTTCCAGTCTGTTTAGATGATGTAGTGTTATCTGCAGTTGTTTGTTTGTTTGTATTTCATTTTTAGGAGAATCTGGTATGCACCAGACACTTTTGTCCTGATAAAACCATCTTATTAGAGTTTGTCATTCCGAGCTGTGTTTCTCCTTGTGCTTTCATTTTCTCTGTTCCATAGAAAACTAAAATAAGACCTGCACTGCTCTAATACTTCTGTAYTGTTGTGAATGCAATGTTTCTTATTATTTACAAGCTTGTTATTGTATACTATTGCTACAGAGAATATTTTTAGAAAGTTAGATGCTTCCTAACTCTTGAGGTGTGATATACAAAGAACTTTGTTTTGTGTTTAAAGAAGTGAAATATTATTCAACTCTTAACAATACTGATCAATATCGATCAAATGTATAAATAACTTTGATAGAGATAATTTTATCTTTGAGACCTATTTTAGGTCAAATTTTCATATTGTTCATGCACAAACAGTATTCAAATTGGGGAAAAAAAAAACTTACAAAAAAAAATCCTCAAATAAAGTTCAAACTTTCAAGAAATTAATTTAACATCCTACTAGTTATTGAGTTTTCTAGACCTGGTGTAATATACAATGAGATATTTAGTGAAAGTGCTACTTTATATAGAGTGTTTAGACCTGGCTAAGCAATTAAGAAACATAACTGAAYTTCTTCTGAGATTTGTACAGAATATGTGGGGTTCCAGATCACTAAATAAACAGGATAAAGACATACATATATACACATATGTATGCTAGAATATGTGCTCTTCTATATAGCTAGAATATTACAGGGCTCTCATCATGCTTTCTAACTCAGAAAACTACTTGGACAGACCATCTGTTGGCAAGTATATAGATGATAGCAAGAGGGTAAGTGTCAGCACAGATTTGTCAAAAACAAATTATGTAATTTCAAAGAAACTTTGTTCTGTAATAAGGTAACATACCTTTTGAATAAGGAGAAAAATATTTGTTGTCATATACTGTGATTTAAGTAATGTATCTGACACTGCCACACATAATTTTCTCACTACAAAATAAGTGAAATTTTATCTAGATCAAAATACTGTGAGTTGCATATAGAATTAGCTGAAGTTCTATATGTAAAAGTAGATATCACAGTGTACTGTCAAAATAGAATGCTGTGTCAAGAAGTCATGTTCTGTGGAAATCTGTTCTGAAAATATTTAATATTTTCATTAGCTATCTGGACAGTGGAGTAAAAGAATTGTTTATTAAATTTACAGATGATAGCAAACTAGAGCAGCTGAAAGCACTTTGAAGCACAGGGTTAGAATTCAAAATGATTTACAAATGAAAATATAGTCTAAAGTAAATAGGATGCAATTCAAAAAGGGACAAGTGCAAAATATAACTTTAAGGTGGAGATAGACAGTGGCATAAGTGCAACATTGAGCACAACAGGTTAGAAAGATTATGATGAATCATAGGGAACTGAAAGACATCAACAAGAATCAACAATGGTCTTCAAAGCATGAGCTACAAGGAAGACTGACACAAATTAAAGAAGGTCTAGGTACTAGAACACTCCAGCATTTCATCTGAGAATGTAGGAGATCCAGAAGCTTTCTAGTTAGCTTTCTAGTCTACTGACTGAGACCTACTGATATTGGACAAAAGACTGGGAATTCTGCTTATATACTGGGGTTTGATTCAGCTGCATAAAAAACTTCTAAACTGTCTGGAAACTTCTACACTATTCAAGACAAAACTATAGACTACAAAAAAGGATAGAGGACTTTGGGGAAAACACCACCCTCCTGCTTCATCTCCTGAAGGCCAAACAGTCCCTGATGCATATAGATTGGTATCAGATGCCTGTGTGTGGCTAACTGAATCAAGCCCTAGAACTGGTTTAAACTCAGAACGCAGACACCTTAATGTAGGTATCTGAATATGTGTCCAAGGAATAGTTACAGTCAGTAAGAAATCTGAGGCTTGATTACTCACACTGGGTATCTAGCACTGTTTGACATACTCTGTGTCATCATGCCTGCCCTCCAGGTGGGGCCAGAGCATATGTTATACCTAGCCATACTATTCACATCTCATGTACACTAGGGCTTGTCAAATGACCCTCAATGCCTGAACTAAGTCTTAAGTAAATATAGCCAATGGAGTCTAGAGAGCTGTTTATTACACCTTAAAGTAGATACTTACACACCCTTCACTGAATAGTTTTCCAGCAACATTAGATTTGGTTCAGCATCTCCAAGATGACTTTTCAAGCTCAAGTTTCCCACCAGTCTCGTGTCATATCTGGAAATCCCATTTGGATCTCTTAGATACAGAAAGACATCTCAGATGACATTAGGTACTTGTGTGTGGGCAGCTCAGGCAGACAGCTCAGGCAACTCMGTTATAGTGACTATTGTAAGATCACAGGACTCTGATATATGTCTGAATAAAGAGAGACCTGCTTTTAAACCATGTATTTCAAAAAGCTGACAGATACCTTTAGACATTACAGACCCTGGACCTGAATGCCATCCTGATCTAGTTAAAAGTCTGAATTTAGTTACTTTGCTGAGATAATGGATAAGGAAARAAAAAGAGTCTAGAGAAATCTGAAACATGAGGACTTTTCAATCACAAAATACAGAAACACTGAAGAAGGCAACTAACTGCTTTCCCTGTCCTTTGTGCCAAGAATAAGAAATGTTGTCCTTAAATTGGAGAAGAGAAATTTTACCTTGGACATTAGGAAAAGCTTTTGTGCTATGGATAGAACAGCATCACAACAGAATACCTTAAAATATTGTGGAATTTCTGTCTATAAGTTTTTGAGAGCAAGCTAGAGCTACAATGAATGAGTTAAGTATAGTGTGCCCTGTCTTAAACACAAGGTATTACACCTCTCAAAGTGCTTTTCAATCTGTTTTGCATGTGTTTATAATCTGAAAGTATAATTAGGATCATTTCTTTCTTTTATGTGTTGGTCTTGATATTGTTGACACTTAAATTATCGTTATTTAGATTTTGTATTACAGTTGCAACTAAGGCATGACAGGTCATGCACTTATGGGATGATCATAGATAGATATCAGTTCCTGACTATGTGCCTTGGTCACAGTCTGACAGCAGTGTGTGTGTTTAGAGATGTCTTCAGGTGTCGCGAGAATAGTTTTTAAATGATTCAGATGAAGATTTTTAAATGATGTAGAAGAGAAAAAAACCTGAAAATTTAGTCTATAAAAATAGTCTTTGTCATGACACACAATTTAGGCTTTCTGGAAGGTTAATGTCTGAATGAGAGCAACTGCAAAAAATGCATATTGAATGAGGTAATAGGATAAGTTCAAAGAAACACAGCCAGAAATGATTGTGATGTTAATGCTATTCTGAAAACAGTAAATTTAAGGGATCTGAATCATAGGTACAGGTAGAAAAAAAAAGGGGAAAAAAGGGAAAAAAAAAATCCAAAATTTAGCTATGTTGGTAATCATTTAAAATTAAGAAGTGCCCAAACTGGGAAAATTGCTAGCTTTTACTCACTTCCCGGCTAAAATCTGTACGTTCCATCTTTTGTCCTTCTGTTGGATTCAAAAGTCGTTTTGTAAGTCTATAATGATTTTCCTTTATGCTGGTGCCCTTTTCTGCCCATGGTAAACTGAAGGATGCTACAGTTCTACCCTGTAATGCTGGCCTCAGATTATTGCAGGGATTTCTGCATAAAGCCAAAGTGTGATGAAGTAGACATCTGGTCACTGAATCAGAAGAAGTCTGACCTGGAGAGTGAGCAAGTCTGTTATAACTTTTGGGCAGCCTGAAGCATACTTAGAATGAAGGATACTCTGCTCCAGCACTTCATACAAGTTAAATTCAMCCAGTGAATGACAGTTGTCAGATGTTTTTCACTCTAAGTCCTTCTTCTGGGAAGTGTGGAGGGGCGACTCTATGTATGCCTCATACAAGCTCCTTAATAGGACTACAATTAATTTTTGAGCAGCTTGATTTAATGATTTAATTTGATTTTCCTCAAATGAAATATTCACCTTCCTTTTCTGTATTGAATCTGACAAGTATTCTATCCTGAAACAACCTGGCTGAAACACTAACTGACATTCTGAGAACAGCTTGACAACACTCCCAAACATCTGATGGATATTTTTCTTAAAGCTGAATTGGGTGTAAAAATATTGTGTGCCATATACAAACAGTTTAAMATACATTTTACATAGATAAGAGATGGGAACCATTGCTGCATCTTATGTGACTTTGTAAGAATTACTTTTGAAAATCCAATTTGTAAAGTATGACATTCCTAAGGTTTAGCAAAGATACAGAAATATATGTGTTTTGTTTGTTTGTTTGTTTTTTGGGGGAAGGATTTGGAAGATTTGGAAGATCTTGCATCTTCTTATGGCAAGAACCGGCGATATATACTTTGCGTTGGTATTTTGGACCACAGTATCATTGTTTGAGAAATGGTTGTCCGTTGTACTCAAGATCAGCCTAGTCTCCACAAGACCACATACTTTTGTTTGAATCTGTAGCAGCTCATTTGTTTTCTTTATAGAATCATCATCCATCTCTGAACTGAGATCCTTTCTGAATCAGCAGGTTCACAGTCTGTCTCTGCCTTTTACAAGTATTTGCTGAATTGTATCTGCTAARGAATGCAGGCTCACTTTGCTGAGCCTCTGCCAGGAGCTATTTGGCATAGAGTCAGAATGAGACTGCTACAGAGGCAAYATCAATAGACAAACCAACTACTGTGGTAAATGTGGAGCCCTTGCTTTATTTATACACAGTGACTCTCTATGAGAATTTTACATGTGATCTGGCCAGTAAAAGCAGAGAGAGGCTTTTCCCTATTGTCTGACACTGTCGAGATTCCTTCTCCTGCACATCCTGGCAGATCTTCCCACAGACTTTGTTGCATAAAGTATCAAGCCGTTGTCCTCCTATGCACATAAAAGGGAAAACTTCAATCCRCTGGCCTCTGAAGATACTGTATAGCACTCCTGTTAAATCCAAAAGCAGTCCTTGTCTCTGGATAAGCATAGGGTGAGATTCTGTAAAGCAATTCCATCAAGTCAGTGAATCCACCACTTCACTATGCTACCTCAAGAGTAAAATACTGGATTGAAAGATTGAGTTGTAAAAGTTTATTGAAATTCTGTAGTTGAACTCAACCACAGAGTATATCGCTTTTCTCATGATTAGAATCAAATAGTCATTTTTCTAATATTGATCTTCATCCACAATTAAAATCTAACTTTCCACAAGCAAAAATATCTGGAAAATTCTTCACCTTTGTAATCAAATTGGCTATTCTTTACATGTTCATTTAAATACTTCTCCAAGGTATGACAGTATCTTTAGCCAATTTAGGAACAAATGCATGAATTCAACACATTTAATACTGAATGACAATTTTCCTGATTTAAAAAAAAAATCTACCCCAACAATCTTTAGTTAACAGAGGAATATTTGTCTACAAATCTAAACAGGATTAAGAAGTTGACATATGCTCTTTCCACTGAAAGGCAGACAGCAAAAGTGTTTAGACAACACATTAGATCCAAGGAAAGCTACACAATAAAATTTAAACAAAAGAGATGYCTCTAGTATGAACACCTTGCAAGGAGTCAGTAACCGGCGGAGTATGTGGTAGCAGACCCAGCGTGTGAAACTACAACCTGACCAAATTCCCATCACAGTCAGAGATATCTGTCAACATCTGTCTGCTTCCTKTGCAGTAGTCTTTAAAGGTTAGTGTAGCTAAGATAAAATACTTCTAGAAGATTTAAGGGTCCCTTATGAACAGTGAGTCAGCCTTGGCATCTGAGTGGTGCCTTCAACAGCCTCGCACTAGTGGCCCCTCCTCACAGTTCTCAGGGCTCCCTGTGCAGTCTGAAATGTAAGTCTTTTGTTAAATCTATCATGTTTAATCCCTTATGTTCATTAAGGGTCTCTTTTTGCCAGTATCCAACCCTCTCTTGCCTGCCTTGTTTTCACAATGCCAAATATTGGAAAGTAATGCTGTCAAAAAAATATCAGTCAAGATTGGAATTTGACATTAAGAAACAATAAGCCAGCATGATGCTCAACTACTCTCTAATCAATTCTTGGTCTACAACATACTTCAGAAACCCCTTGGGACAAGGCCACTTATGCACACATGTCCTATTGCTCCATCTGCTCAGCATTTCACTTCTACTCTCTGTGGTTTTAACCATATGACTAGATTTTCCATGCAGAGCAGTATCCTACAMAGCTACTCAGATTTTTATCTGTAAAGGCACTTATTTACTAGCAAAACACAGAGTGCTTAAGTTCTAAAAGTCTGTTTGCTATGCTTTAATGAAAATTTAGATGCCTTAGCCTTCAAAGATGACATCCTTCAAAGATATTGGTTTTCTGGATAACTGTCAATCATCCAAAATCTAGTCCTAAGCATACCTTGTAGAGGACRGAGTTCATTTCACTTATTGAAGGTAATAGATTTCCATATATTTATAAAATTCCCCAATAAGCTCATGAATTACAAGAAAATRCAATATTTTATTTCCTCACAGGTTCTTTTGATGATTGCAAAAAGTGCAAAAAAGAGACTAAGTATTGACTATGAGAGCAATTGTAATCATTCCTGGAGAAACCTGAAACAAAAATCTGTACATTCAGCTGAATCCATTTTTCTCCACATAAAATACAGACATATTTCCTATTAGAGGCTTGCTCCAGAGGTTAAAGTTTATTGAATGAAATTTCTTTTCAAAATAGAATAGAGAAGTTGAGAGAGAAATACCAATGACAAATGTAAGGACCATGTAATACAAAATTCTAATCTGACCCTGCAGACAAGCCCTTAAAGAAACGAAATAGTTGTTCAAGTTGCCAATTTCACTATATTAAATTCTGTGTTGAACTTTCAAAAACAAAAATCTTAACACAAGCTGAATTGCTCTACTTTCCATAAGTCATGCAGTGAAGGAAGGCAGAAAAGGAGCAAAGTAATAAAGAATTTTAGGAAATATGGAAGTGTAAAAATGCAGCCACAGGAACATGTGCAAAAAATAAGTACAGCATGAATGCTAGAACCAGTTCTTCTGAAGGTGCCTGTGGCACTTTTAGAATCACTCAAGAAAATTGGAGAGATTATTGTGGAGAGGAATGCAGTATGGGCAAAGACAGAAATGGCAGCAGCTCCTCAAATTTTCTGAAATAACTATAAGTACCTGATCATAGTGGGCCTGAGCAAGACAGAACCGCTATCACAGTTCTGAGAGGTGTTGTAGGGGAGGCCTCCTGTCCYACAGCATACTCTGCCAGAGATGGAGAAAACTAGAAAGGAAAGATAAGAGGAGAACAGATGTTTGACAATCAGTACCGGAGAGTAAACCTATACTATGGCTGCTGAAATGGAAAGATCCCCTGTGAGAACCATGTCTGAGAGAGCAGCTGCCAAGTCCAATAGCCATTAAATCTCAGCAGAAGCAAACATCATCCCACTAGGCTGTGCCTTTTTAGTAGACCCAACAGCAGTTCAYGCTGGGCTGGTAGCAGTTGTGCCATACTAATCCTGGACAAAAACATAGGTCACAGTGACAAAAGCATGAACTTTTAATTAAGGACTGAAATTAAAAATAAACCTAATTAATTAATTAATAGAAATATTTTGTAAAACTGAAAAGCTCTCTGTGAGTTAAATCTACATTATTTGTTACGAGTAGTAACCTTCTTACCCTTCGAGGGTAACCTACCCTTACGAATAGTACCTTACTCTTGCCTGGTATAAACTCAGTCCCTCCACTCTTCTGGGAAGGACTTAGGCAAGGTTAGGTTTTAACTAGTACAAGGTATGTTTTCCTGAATATTTGTGCAAATAGCCAATTATCCTGTGCTGTATGCTCTGAAACTTTGCTAATAAGAGTGGGAAATGGGAAATAGATATTTCAAGGGCTGAAATATCAAAGGTCCATTTTATCTTTGCCTGGAAGAGGGAGAGGCCACCCCAAAATACAGTTAATCCAAGTCATCTAATTTTAGTTTGGTTACCAGGAACCACTATAAACTAGTAGGAAGGCCTCAGATTTTGGACTATTGAGGAAGACAAGGAGGAATAAAGGAGAACACAGGCGCAATAACAAAAAGGGAAGATGTACTGCTGATGTTATAGCAAGGGTTTTCAAAGATTATCCATCTCAGATGTTGGACAATGGGTGGCAATTCCCTGTCATGAAAAATAAAAGAAGTCTTTCCCCTCCYTTAAAAATCTACAATTTCCATATTCTATGCCGTTACTATCAGTCAAATTTCTACTCTGCTGTCCAGTATCTCTCTAAGGGGATCCTTCTGTGTGGAAAGTAGATGCAATTTTACATTGCTCTTGCAGACAATMATCTTTTCTGTCTACTGTTAGACTGRCTGATCATACAATCAAGCAGAAGCACTATGTTCCCTTTCTCCAAAAAGAATCAGGAGGTGAGATGTATTTCTTTCAATTTTATGACCATGATAGAGACCAACTTAGGCTATCATGCTGATTTCTACTAAGCAGGGGCCAACCTAGGCCAATCCTGCTAATTCCTACTAAGCAGAAGAGCTGTCCCAGAGAAAGCTGTTTAAGAAGATCCAGGGTTGAACAAACACCTCGATCACAGTGTGACAGCTGAATAGCTAGAATGTAGAAGGAATGATAATTCTATGATTGATAGATGTGAGGGAAGTAGTCCTGGGGGTAAAAGATGATGGAATTAGTGAAATATTAATGCTAGAAGAATGTGGAAATGATGGCTCCTTTGGGAGAAGAGTAAAGAACTGATGAATTGCTGAAGGAGGACAGGATAAAAGTGGCAGACCTGGGGGAAGAGTTATAACAAGGAGTATACAGATGCCCTATGGGCAAGTATTGTGCTGAGGGCAAGCCATGWTTTGCTGATTAAAACCAAACATGTTTAAGGAAGGCCATTACATGATTTGAACAAAAAAAAAAGAAAAAAAAAGACAAATTAAAAAATGTATAGATAGTAATGTTAAAGTAACTGTAATTTAAATAGATGCATAACTGGGMACAAAGAGAGAATAGTATGGGAAATGTTAAGGACCTCTAAAATATTTAAACTTTCATCTTCTGACTGCAAACATTGGAAGAGTCTTCGTAAGAGGTAAAAGCATAAATCATATGTTGAATCTAAGCCTAAGGCTAATGATATATGTTAACACAGTGGCTTTAAAAGTAAAGTTTACCAAATGTATTTAGCAACTTTAGTTAAAAGCGTGTAAGATATATGAAGAGAAACTGAGCAAATTAGGTTTTTCAGTAAGGAAAAAAGATATCATTGACTTCTTTAACAGGGAGAAAGACTGAGTAAGGCTCTTCACCATATTGCAAAATAGGAAGATGAGAGAAAACGGGTTCAAGCTCAACAAGAGAGGTTCAAAATAAAGRGATACTTTTTCCTGATGAGAACAGTCAAGAGGTGAAGCAAGTTGCCTAGAGAGGTCCTATCCTTGGAGATTTTCAAGACTTCACTGGAATCCTGAGTATTACATGTTTTTTTTGTGTTTGCTCACTTGGATATGTGTTTACATGAGATATGTAATTTGGTAAAGCAGTGAAGAATTTTTTAGTGAGTTCTGTATGTACC
>PTEX01000162.1:143930-294293 GCA_003342815.1 Eudromia elegans
TTTTTTGTAATAAGAATCAGTGTAGAAAATGTATTTGCTTATCAATAAATAAATAAATAAATAAGCAAAAAAGCATTTTCACCCTAAAATTATCAAAATCTCAAAATAAGTAAAGATTCTTTTTCAACGGAAAAAGGAGCACCTTTCCTCTTGCAAAGAGGATTCCTCTTTTTATTGCATTATCAAACATCCTTTTTGCACAATAGAAAGTTTCTAAGCACTTGTCTAATAGTTGTGATGTTTTCCTGAAAAAGTAATAAAAATGTTTATTTCAGGATCACAGAACTCCCATCCTATCTGTGTATAAAAACACACACATTATTTTTTATTTCACTTCTTACAAGTTGGTAGTTATTAAATTTACCATGAAGAATTAGTATGGGTCCCAAATGCCTGCAGATAGATGAGAAGCAAAACAAGTTGCTGTAGAGATGTTTTAGCTATTACTAAGTCATGAAAAAATTGTTTTTATTTGCATTCTAAAAGCCTTTTCTTTCTTTAATTTAAACACACTCAAAAAAAGAAAAAAAAATAAAAAAAGGTCATTTGTGGATAGTGGTGTCATCAATAGGAATGATGCCAGAAAAAAATGTATATATTCTCCTTTCCCTCTCAGAGAGCTGGCAAGTTCTGTATTTCTGTGTCCTTGGAAACTAGCCACAATACACCTCCAATATTTCACACAAATATTTATTCTACTTCATACTGTTATCTTATCCATCCTCTCTAAATGGGAACTACTAATCTTTTTTGCCTAAAAGAATGAGGTAGTAAGTTTTTTATTTAATCAGAACTACCAAGTTTCAAGGAGGAATCATCAGTTTAACTGAAAAAAAGAACACAAAGTCCTGGGGGGGGAAGAAAAAAAAAAGAAAAAAGATTTTGCATTTGACAGCTGCACAGACTATTCCAACAAGTGCTAAACCTGAAAAAAAATAAAATATCACAAAGTGTTTCCATGCTTTTATACTGTGATTGTAAAATATCTGGGAGGTTTGCCAAGCTCAGTCACAAGAACAGAGCATTTTCTCATCACTAATAACAATGACCTGAAGTCACTTTGAAGATTGTAAGGTCAATTTCCCCCTTAAATCGAAAACAGAAAATAGGAGAACAGATGTGGGGAGTTGCTTCTGTATTTATAAATTGAATGAGAGCTGGCCTAGGTTACATGATCTCAAATTTCTACAAGTTTGAGGTGAGTTTTGCCACAGCATTCACCCTAATCAGATACACAACAGTATTATGCAACATAGAAAAGGAACCCCTTTTATAGTGTACACTTAAAATTAAACATTTTTCTTCATCAGATATGTTGAAAGAAGATTACCAGATGGAATACAGATGTSAGAGAAAATTTTCTGGATTTGAATGATCAATTCCAAATTCACACAGCATGTAGGCATGTGATCATAAAAATAGTATTTTAAAAATGAATGTGTAAATTACATACAACTGTGTGAAAGCAGATCCTAATTAAAATGACCTGCTTTAAGATATTTGCTTTCTTGTTTGYTTGTTTAGTATATGACTGTAACATCAGTAGCTATGTAACAAAAGTGTTCATTACTTTTCTTTTTACACTATCATTTAAGCAGCTTACAATTCTAGAAATAAGAATGTATCCACAAATGCAAATTTTCAGTTGCTCTGCCTTATTCCATGTTAAGCTGATCATTTTATCAAATGAGTAATTTCCTACTCATAGCAAGATAAATCTTCTCTGAAGATGTCTTCCATCTCCTTGACAATAGGCAGAGGTGAAGAGCTAGACTTAAAAGATTAACTTCTAACACTTACGTTGGAGTATGAAACAACAGCTCAGAGAAGTGTCAATTAAACAAGACTGAAAGTTCGACCTTTTTCCAATCTTCATCAAGTACAGCCAGCCAAGCATTTGATCCACAGTGGTTCTTTTTAACCTGTATGCAGTATACATCAAGTGTGTCAACTAACACAATAAAATACTTGTAGCAAGTATCCGAAGGTAAGGGACAGAGACTTTTATAACTATCCAAAAGGGATAAAGACAGAAAAAAAAAAAAAGGGCTGGGTGGATGAGTAGAATGAATCAGCTTTGGCATGCAATATTCTCTCCTTGATCTTAAAAAAATAATAATAATTTTGGCAAGAAAAATTAAAGCAGCCCTCAGGCTTCAGGCAGCTTGTACTTGTTCCACCAACTTTCATATGGTGGATGGTCCTAACCCTCTGACCATTYTGAATGCTACAGGGGTCATATATACATGTGGATAAGTTGATTCTGGATTACAATTGAATTGTTTAGAATTTAGACTTTTTTCTTCTTTTTTTCTTCTTTTTTCTCCTTTTTTCTCCTTTTTTCTCTTTTTTCTCCTTTTTTTCTCCTTTTTTTCTCCTTTTTTTCTCCTTTTTTTCTCCTTTTTTTCTCCTTTTTTTCTCCTTTTTTTCTCCTTTTTTTCTCCTTTTTTTTCTCCTTTTTTTTCTCCTTTTTTTTCTCCTTTCTTCTCCTTTCTTCTCCTTTCTTCTCCTTTCTTCTCCTTTCTTCTTCTTTTCTTCTTTTTTCTTCTTTTTTTCTAAAAAAAATTATTTTCACAGTACTCAGCATTATACTTTTTTTTTTTTGAGGTCATTTTCAGTAACAAGTCACAGACAGATCRCAGGTCCTAACTACAGCATCTGAGGCACAGAGCTGTTGAGCCTACAGGATGTAATATCCTCATTTCATCCATCAGAGCAGTGACAGCCCCTACGGAAGACATTGGGCAAAAAGAAATCTTTGAGTTCCTTTGTAACAGCAGTAGTGGCATTTCTATCTATTGCTGCCCTGTCAGCTTCCCATCTGCACTGCATCGCCTCAGCATTCCTGTTAAAGCCTCTGGATACTAAGATAAGTAGTGAGCATTAAGGAGCAGACTCTGCTGCAAAGTGTAACAGTGTCTATGAATCACTAATTATCATAAGGAGAAACTTGCAGAATAGCCAAGAAGAATTTACATTGATTGATTTTCTCCTTCTCCAGTTAGAAGAGGAAGAATTCCCATGAATCTACATTTGACTTTGAGGACTTTAACTCCTTCTTCTGTGTGCCCACATTAGTTAGTGTTTATGGCCATTTTGTATCAGTTTCTGTATTTTCTTCCAGGCATGGGTTTGTTGGATAAGGAAAACAGGGATTTAAACTCAAGAATTCATGATCTCCTAGAAGAGTTTACTACTTTGTCTTTATAAATTCTAACTGGTTATTCGGATTAACAAAATAGGAATGCTGAAGTTACATTTGATCTCTGCTGATCTGATTTCTGTCTTTGGCAAGGGCTCTATCTGAATTCCCAACAGGCTGTAAGGCCTTGCTACGTGTTAACTCTTCATCTTAGACACTTCTGCTGATGCATACAAATAGTGGCCCATGAAGTCCAGACTCTAGTCCAGAAATAAGGGGTTAATATTAGAATTACTTTAAGATTAAACAGAATGTCATGTTTCTGAAGTACTGCCATTAGCCAAAGCAGCTTCTAAACTGTAGGAGGAATTGCTGAAACCTGTCTTTTGTGCTGAACCTGTGTTCATTGGGACAAATCAACAAAGAGCAATTTCTAGAGCATATATARCACTGATATAACACTGAGAGACCTCCCAGGTCTCTGATTCCTATCCTCTACTGTAAAAGRCATTTCCTGTATCCTATAAGCCAATTTGGAAACATAGTAAGGTTCATTTTAAAGCAACTTAAGTTGTTTCCTTTTGCTCCTCTTATTGGGAGGCAGTTCCAGACAGGTGGAAGGTGGCTAGACTGTTGTATTGATCTCTGAATTCCCTGGAAAGTCTATTTATAAAATGTTAAGCATTTCGTTAAGCATTTCCAAATGGGAGTTCTGATTGCTCAATATATAACAATTGTTCTGGTGATAACAATCCTCTCTGAGTTTCGTTTATAATGATCCATTTTATTTTCCTTGTAATAATAGCATATTGCCATTYCATGCAGCTGTTACTGTGCTTTATGAGTTTTCCACTGTTTTTTTCTTAACATAAGTGGCTTAGTCCTTTGAGTTACCAAGCCCCTAACTTCTGATTTTAGCAAAAAAACCTTATACAACACCCTAAGGTACATACCATATCCAAGGTCTTAATCTCAAGTGAGCATGCTCCTTTTCTTCAATCATTTATTTGTGTGCTCTCTCTGTGTGTATATCTGATTAGTACTCGGTATAGCATTTCTAAGATCATCATGTATATGATTTTATTGCTTCTTTATCAAAGATAGCACACATCTTGCCCTTGACTATTTCAGATTGCCTTGTCTATCACAGAACCACAGAATGGTTGAGGTTGGAAGGGATTTCTAGAGATCATCTAGTCCAACCCCCCTGCTCCAGCAAGGACCCCTAGAGCACATGGCACAGGGTGGCATCCAAGCGGGTTAGGAAGATCTCCAGAGGAGGACTCCACAGCCTCTCTGGGCAACCTGTTTCAGGGCTCTGTTATCCTTACAGGAAAGAAGTTCTTCACATATTATTCTGTTTTCATTTATCAAAGCTTAAATCTGTGTTAAAAAGTGATGTAGATAAATTACTTTCCAATTAACTTCTGTCTGAAGAACGGTAAAACATAGCCCTTCTTTCTTGTAGAGACAGGGCATAAAAGGAAGACTAGATAGCATGTATGGTAGTGTTGTATCCATTTGCTGTAATCATGAAGTTATTTGACTTTACTCATGCACTCTGAAGTTTAGATATAACAATCCCATGTAAGCACCAGAGATCTCTGCTGAATCATTCTTATKAAAGTATTTTCTTATTGCTCTGTGGCCGCGTAGCATTAATGCTAAAAGTTGCCCAGCATTTGCTTGGAACTCATATCTGAGGGGAACAATACACTTACGCACTTAATGCATTTTTCTTTTAAAGGAAATAAAATTTAAGAATGTTATTAGGAAACCACTAAACCTAGACATCAAGCTTTTATGCAGGTACATTTTGTATTTCGTTGGTTTAGAGAATACATGTTACCTRTTGGATTGTACCGTTTCTGAACTTAGCTCTGACAATGGCACTATTGTGCTTTACTGAGTCAATTAAATCCTCACTCTTAAAAACTAATGACAAAACAAAGAAACAAAAATCCTACTTTTAACATGAGTTATGAACTTACAGTAGTGTTACTTCATGGACTGGATCTTTGTGATACCAGAAACGTTGCCAATTGACTTGAAAAGGACTCTGCAAGCCTATATATGATCATGTTAACATATCCTGTTGAAGATATGGAAATTTTATTTTGAAAACAGCATTAAAAATAACAACAGTAATATGCCTCACTAGACTACTGTGGGATCATCAGTGCAGTCAAATTACTCTTTTTACTGTGTCGCACCCAAAGGTGCTTGGATTAAAGATAATATGTTTAAATGTGAATTATTAAAATTCACCTCTACATTTTTTTTTGAGAAAGAGAGGTGAACTAATCAGTTTAATTGGTCAACTAATATAAAAAAAATTTATTACAATCAGTAACTTATATTTCTCAATGGAAACCAATATAATATTTAGATTATTATTGAGATAATATTATTAGTAGAATAACTAATTCAAATTAATCATGACTGAAAATCTGATTACTGCAAAGAATCATGCTGCTATCATAGATYTTTCATACCTTCTCCCTTTATATTCTTACTGCAGCACCAAATTTCTCCYTCCGTGCACAGAATATACAGGATTTTCTGTTCCCAGTATCTTAAGACTGCTGCTTTGATATTATAATGCACTCTTTGTTGGCTTCATAATGACGAGGCCTCAATTAATTTTTATGCCTACAAAGAAGAAACTACAGACAAGGACAACAGTTTTTAATAATATTATTTACAAGGCACTAATGTTCAATTTGTTGCTTGTCAAAACATTGGAAATTATGTTCTTATTCCATGTTGAGTATAATTAGCTAATACCRTCCAAAGGATGTTCAGGTAGAAAAGGTATCTCATATTTTTAGCCATGTAGCAAATTTCATTATTTGTTTTCATTTGTTCTATCCCTTAGAATGCAAAAGTTCTATCTCCAGCATGTTTGAACAAAATCCAAGACAAAAAAGTTAGATTTCCCAAACTTCAAGAGCATTAAGGATCTGCATATGCAGAGATCTACACTATAAAGAACTTTTAAAGGAAATATTGTGAATTAGACTGTGCAAAATGAATTATTGGGCAAACTTTCCCCTGATACTAAAAAGAAAGAAAGAAAAAAAACCCCTCTTTCTAGAATTACTCCCTTTTYGAGCATTTTTACCCAAAGAAATAATGCATAATATGTCATAAATAACTTTATCTGTGCTARCTGATTCAGCTTACAGTTTATTTAATTGAGAAATAAGAATGTATTATTTTTATGGTTTTGTTTAAGTGGAAAAGGGTTTTACAAGMCCATAGTAAAAATTTTCCTTATCTTAAAGAGTGTACAAAGAAATAACAAGATGGAAAATGTGGATTAAACCAACAAAAATGTGGAAAAAGGATAAAAGAAAAACCTCAGGATGCACTGTATCTTCTAGTATAGAATAGCTGTGGGTATGATCTGTAGTCATATCTATCCTGCTAGTTGCATCCCTGCYAGGGAAGCAGGGCAGCCCTAGGTCTAGATCTATACACAAGATCTAGTATGTGTATAGATACATGCTTATATAAACATGCTTATATAAATATATGTATTTATTAATATTAAATTAATTTTAATTAATTAAATTAAATTAATTAAAYAAATTAAATTAAWTTWAWWTTAWATTATATATATATAATATAAATATATATATTATATCATAGGTATAATGAACCTAGGTATTGACTATTGAACATAGGTATTGCATGAACAGTACTTGGCCTTGGATCCTCTGTGGGTTCTATATGATTTTATGCATATATATTTATGTGTGTGTGTGTTTATTGATGGGACATTGAGGAGGGAACCTTTAATTAAAATATCCGTAATAATAAGACAAGCATATTGCAGCCCACTTGAAACGTGTTTAGAAAACATGAAAATGTGACCATATGTTGGGATGTGACAGAGGACATTGAGGAGAAAGGTAGTCAAATTGTAAATGGCAAAGAGAGYCACACCCGGGAGAAAATCCAGGAACAACCCACATTTATGCGCTAGAGGCAGCCAGTACACCAAAATTAAAGCTAAGATGGAGAAATTATCTGATACCCAGGTCACATTAATGAGCTCAGAAAATACAGGGGCTTATTTTGTTGCTGTTGGTGGTGGTTTTTTGTTTGTTTGTTTTTAATATGYGATGACCAAAAGGCTTGCACTCTATGGAATCCACCTCAACTGGATTTAGATGTCTAAGAATTTTCAAATCTTACTTTGGCAATTTTGTAGTTTCAAACCTATTTTAATAATGTAGGTTGACTGTATAGTCTCTCTGGAAATTCCTATACTCTCTTCAGAGAGTGAAATGATCTCTGGAGAGACCTACTTTACTTTACTAACCATAGAGAAACCTAAGGCATCTCCATTCCTAATTAATTCAAGTGCTTCATTTTAGGTGTCTGTAGGTAGCTTGGATTGTAATTTCCACTTTTACTCTCTTTGCATCTAAGGGCTTGTAACAACAGTCAAAATACAAATCATAATAACATAGTAATAGCAATCATCCTAAAGCGGGGGAGGAATATATATTAAAAAAAAAAAAAGGAACCAAGAAATGAGGCAGCAGGAAATGGGAGAAGATGTTTCATATCAGTTTAATGTAGGCAATACAGGCCTGTTAGGCATGTACCTGTCACACTACAGACCAGGTGAAGATACAAAACAGGAAAGGGACCCACCATCACAGCTGATGAAATCTGACCAATACATCACCAAGACTACAAGATTGTGCAAGAAGGAAATGAGCAAGATGAAATTTGATATTGAAGTTTAAAGGCCAGAGCATAGAGCAGAGAGAGAGATAGTAATTACAAACCCTGAGAGTTTTATGCATTTTGCCTCAGTTCCCCATGGATTAAAGGCTGAACCAGTCCACATAAATGAAGCTAAAATTCARGTTTATTCTCACTGTTCCTAGAATCATAGAACTAAAGACCCAGGTTCCTTTTCTCYTCCTTTTCTTATGCCCCAAGATGCTTATGTTCTTATATATAATATACTAAAGTTTTAATCAGAAGAGACCCTGACATCTGTTATCTAGGTCTTACTGATTATTAGACTTTTCTGAGAGATATAGAGTAGGAACCATCCAGACAAAAATGACAATTGAACTCTGGTATTTTACTTCTGGAAAAGTGCTTTAACTATGAGGATACAGTATAAAAGTATCCATCATCTTTTTCTATGACTGCTGCAATATGGGTCACAATAAATATTMGTGGTGAACCTTGGGCAGAAAAGATATGTTAGCTATTCAGCAAAATGAAGATAGTCRATCTATCTCCTGGGCACATGCAGTAACAGGATATTAAATAAAAAGTATCTTTTAAATGGAGAAAACTTCAATTCCTGTCATCCTGCCTTTTTTGAGACTGAAGTATTTCAGTACTATCATATCCACTTTGTTTAGTAGACTCTTTTTGCTTTCATTTTCTTCGTGCCTCAGTTTCCAAKATGAAGGAAACTCATTTGACAAGAATGAATTGTTTCCCTGCACAGGAAGAGAAAAAAATAAATGAATTCTGAATATTCAGATACCCAAAAAGAGCAGATCACACAAGAACTGAAATAGAGAGTTTCAAATGCAGTCCTATTTCCCATGTTCCACTCCTCTTATTTATAAAAGGAGAGAATAATAAAAAAGGGAGAAAAAAGGTAACAGGCAGAGCTTTCTGGAAAACTCCTTAGTAACTAAAATAATGAGGAAGTTATTCAGTCTTGCTAGAAATATTACTCAAATGATTCTGTCAAGGTCAGATCCTGCAAGTGTCATTTTCTATTTGCTACAGAAAATACTATATGTTCAAATTGCTGTGGAACTACCCCAGGGCTGGTAGAGTCATTGAATGTAACTTTTCAGAACAGTTTTATTTAACATTTCTATCTGCTTTTGTTTCTCCCTTGTTCCAGATGATTTTTTTTTTCTTATTCTTCCTTTCAGTTTATTCTGGTTCTTTGTCATTCCAAGTAAGTTTACTATGCTTAAAGATACATATCTTAACATATGTTTAAAACACGAGGGAAGACACTCAAAGCTGACCAGTCATTTTGTATGTGATACTCTATTTGCAAATGAAGATGGGAAAAGAGTATATTGTTTAAAACTAAAACTCCAAGGAGTATATTCCAAAATCAAAAGATACATTAAAAGATACAGAAAATGTCTATCAAATGAAAAAAAAAACCACCAAAAATATTTGTGTTTTCAAGTAGGCTGCATATGTTRCTTCATACTTTTACTCTGGAGTGAAAATAATCTGAATTTCCAAGGAACTGAAAAAGGGTTGTATGATGTCAGTTAGAATTTTGCTGTCATGCACTTGTAGAGAAGAAGCCTTGCAATGGGCACTAATTTATGTTAAATGGTAAAAAATAGAAAAAAAAGGATATATCCCCCTTTATACTACTTTTGGGGAAAGATCATATTTTCCAGAGATAAAAACACCCAGGTTTCACAGTACATTTAGCTCAATTTCTCTGTTGTAGCCTACCAGTTTAAGCTGCCAGTTGTCACAAAAATACTGCATCACACTACAATACACTCACTGATCCGTTAGTTATATTTCATCATCCAATTTCTACTGTATTTATTTTATCTTTTCAAAGATCATGTTTAAAAATGAGAAAGCATCGGTGCATCCACATTAAGGAGGGAAGTCTGTCCTTAATGAGATATAATCCTTTTACAGCTGTTATGATTTCAATCTTCTTTAAAGAAACATCAGTTAACCTGACCATTGCCCAGACCCCCCTTCACTTTGGCTACGGATGATAAAATTCTCGCATCCTAAATCACTGACATTGTGCTGAGGCATGACGTGCTGCCGAATGTGGGGCACTGCAAAGCTGAAGAGGGAGCAAAGGTCATGGATTAGAATGAATTAAGCAAACGTGGATTAAGAAAGATCAATGATCAGGGACACAGACTCATCAGGCTCTGTTTAGATAATCTGCTTGTTCATGCTAACATTTTCTTCCAACATTATRGCTGAAGAAAATGCACTTGAAGCTCTTTCTTGTCAACCCCTAAGAAACTATCAGTAGATCAAGCAGAAGAGATAGTAAACTAGTATCCAGGAAATCTAAAAACACTGCCAAACACTGTTATTGACCTCGATCCCCAGATACTATACATGTACCACCACAAAAAAAGACAGATCTGCAATCTCAGATGGTGAAACCTCCAGGTCAGTTGCTCCAGTTCAGTTGGTGCATTAGCAAGGAGGAATGGAAAGAATCAACAAATGGCATTGCACTTGCCTGTGGAAAAGGGTAACGGGAAAAATAAAAGTGAGTYGTCCAACACTGCACATTGCTACTGGTGACAGAAGTGTTGGCACAAGAGACCTGTCATTTCAGAGGAAATAGCTTGAAAAAAAAAAAAATCCTACAAATAGATCAGAAAAACCTTGAAACCTCTTAGGGCCACAGAAACTTCAGGAGAAAKTTGAAAAGGAGAAGTTCCCAAAAGCTACTCATTGACCAGAGATGTGAAAGGTGTGAACAGTAGTATTATAACATGAAAGACAAACAAGATTTTTGCTTAGMTAAGCAAAAAATTCTTGCATCCTAACTGACTGACATGGTGCCAAGGCATGACATGGAAGAAACTCATTTAATAAATACGCATAMAATACCATTCCCATTAAATATTAAGAATGGCCAATTTCCCACAGAGTAACCAGTGAAAAATATTTCCTTTCCTGCTAAGGAAGAAGATCTTAGAAACTGCATGCTGTAAAAGAATGTATTTAATTTCCAGTCATCGGATCGTAATTCCATAAGACAGGAATGGTGCCAGCACACAAAGAAACAGCAGAATATATCAAGAAGATATTAGAATCAGACAAAGAATTTCAAAATAATACTGGGCAGGTGTATAGGTCTATATCCACACCTTGTTTCCCACCAAAATAAAAAGTARCTTGCTTATCTCTTAAAACTCACCCATACTTAGAAGAATAAATGAACAATTCATGCTTACCTCACACTCATCTTACAAYTCTATCTTGCCAGGAAAATCTGGATAGATGTTGCTTTTGTTGGTTTTCCATATTTTGGTGCCCAATGAAACAACAGGGAATGTTTGAGTAACTTGGCACTAGATCTAAATTCAATCCAGTGTAGACGCACGTATTGGTACAAATCGAGGATTCATCCTTCCTGCAGCAATCATGATCATGAGGAATAGGTATGYTTGGAGTATCCATTCTCCTGGCATGCTTGTACCACAATAAGAGTCTGCAGGACTTCCTGAGGTGAAAGCTACAGACCTCTGTGTTCAGCACAGATGATAGTCCTATCCTCAGGACCTTTAAGAATCTAATTACACTTGTGGCTTCTACAACATCTTGTGTCAATGAGTTCCACAATTTAATTATGTRTATGATATGACAAAGCTCTTCCCTTGTTTAATTCACAAMTTTCATTGAATGCCCTCTAGATTTTGCAGTGCTGGAAATAATGAACATTTAATCAACAGTTTTCCATACATGTCTGATAAAAAATAAATTGTCTTTCACCAAGACAGCTTCAACTAGCTTGTTCCTCATCAGAATCACACAGAAAAGAACACACTGCAAAAATATATCAACATAAGAAGACTGCACAGTGTAAAAAAATCACAGTATTTTTGKTTTACATTGTTTCAGGAAGACTTGTTATTAGACAATTGCACAAGTAGATTGTAAATAATCTAGCATGGAGAATATTCTAAGATATGCATTTTTAAAAAGCTATTCTATCAATGTAAGGGTAGAATGACTCCTGTAAGCAAAAAGTCCATAATGTATATGATTAAAAATTCCTTTTATAATCTGTGTACTGCTGTATTCACTCCCTGATATTTAAGGGCACTTACTGAGAGAATGGAAGTGTTGTTACTATGAGTGACATACCATATGGCAAGCAGGATCAGCTGCAGCTTTGCACACTGTTGTCATTTTTTCCCTTGTACTACAGTTTTACATGATGTAATGTTTTTCTGTGATTGTTCAACACTCTCCCATTTAAGCAAGCCATATAATAAAATGGCATTTTATGGGGTTGCAGCTGAACCTGCTCAMCATAAGTCTGCATTTATTTCACAGATGTCTATCATGCTGTCATCCCACARGTGCACTCAAACTTTAAAATTTTCCTATGCCTCAGCTTCTAACGTAAGAAAAATGTATTATGCAAGATGAGGAAATGGCAGCAAAAAAAAAAAAATGCTGCTAAATGTCAGTCAACAACATAACATAGGTATGCAAAGGCAAGTAACCTTATAGGGTGATAATGTTTGCACTCTCAATAAAAAGTGATGTGCAAATGATAGTGTAAGTGCCAGGATCTGACAAGAAAATGCTCTCCAGGGTAAAAGTAGCAAAAATAATATTTTATTTTATTTTATTTTATTTTATTTTATTTTATTTTATTTTATTTTATTTTATTTTATTTTAGGATGCTGTTTTTTGGAAACCCCTCCTTAATGTGGAGAAAAATCTGTCTTTCTGAACTGGTACTCAATTATTATCAATTAACATTTTCTAAAGCTAAAATAATTCATGCCATCTTAATTGAATTTACAGCAGGGTTAAAGACAGTCCCATTTGTTCCATTCTTAAACAGTGCTAACAAAACAAAACAAAACAAAACAAAACAAAACAAAACAAAACAACAACAACAAAAGATTTTTTTCTGAAGTTAGCTCCCTGTGTTCCTCTGTTCTGCTCTGCTCTCCTCTCCATCTCATCTCCATGCCCTTTCTTCTATTCATAGGTCATTAGTGACATTGTAAAATAAGATTCCATTTCAAAGTCAAACTCTAATTCAGATCTAGATGAATGATCTGTTTCACTCAATTTCATTACTAACAGAGTAAGAAGGCAATGAAGAAACAGCTAATTTTATTACAGCTTCTGATTCTGAGAAAAAAAATCCAAAATTCAAGACTTGGAAATGTAGATTTGAATTTTCATTTGATTCTAGAGAAAAAAACATTTTTCTTTATTTATATTTTTATTTTATCTATATACTAATCAGGAAATAAATAAATAACTACAAATAAGAAATCTTTCAATTTCAAATTATATTCTTAATATCAATGACATAGATCAGGAACAATAAGTACACAGTCACAATTACTGTTATTTCTGATTTTCAAATAAGAATTTTAACATTTGGAAAATTAAAGATTTAGCAGTTGTAAAGATAAAAMAAATTAAGAACAAAATAAAAAATATGTATTTTTAAAATTGAATAATCTATTAMGTTTAATTTGTTCATAATTTTGAGRTACATGTCAAYGTATTTTAATATATATTTTCCTATATTCTGAGATCACACTGGTTTTGCTGAAGGTATAGTGTAATATTAGTTYCTTATTGACTGTTAGATTAACTGAGACTAGATCAAGTCTAATACTTTTGCTCATGTCTTCTCTGATCAATCATTCTTACAGACAAAATAATAGACAACATCAGTATTGTTTTATAACTAGAGATGTGRTTCGGTTTTCCATTGAAGTTTCAGTCTATTACTTGCTTTTCCTTTTTTATTTTTATCAATCAGGCCTACAGGAAAGAGAAGTCTGAAAAAAGAGGTCCTAAAGGAAAGATAACCCTTCTCCCTCATTTATGCATGTATTGCATGCCTTATGTTATCTACTTTAAGTACCCACCAGATATTTCCTGTCTGCACTTGGTTAATAACTAGCAAGCAACCTCAAAATAAATGCTTAAATCAGATCTTAATTTTTCTTTGTAAGCAACAAATATGATTAGTGGAATMTTTAGCGAGTTATCTCTAATTAAATATCCACAAAAAATATGCCAATGTTGAATAAACACCTCAGGTCTATTTTTTTTCCTACTTGGAAATCTGTAAATCTTTTAAAGAAAAAGGTTCTTAAGAGGAATTAGTTTTTCATTGGAATTTTGTTAATTTTATACAGTTTTTGTCACTTTCTTCTTTTACATAGCTTTATATTAATTTCCTATTGAAGGATTTGCATTTAAATAACAGCAGCTGTCAAKATTCATAGCTTAGGATATTGGCACAAATATAATAGAAAGGTACCAAAAARTCCATTGAAATTGAATAAGGTTGGGTACAAATTGCATTTTCCTCTTATAGATTTTATTTCTACTGGTGAGCTTGCTGACTATTTCTAAAGGAAACAGAGAAACAACTTTTCTTTTACAACAAGCTTCGATCCCGCATTTGTAATGCCAGCTGCAAACAGTGTCTCAGCTTCTCAGAACAGGGTGATTCTTTTTGTTCATTCTGATTTGGCAATTCAGTGAAACCTAGAGGAGCTGGAAAACAATGAAAAAGGGAAGACAAATGAGCTAAAAAATATTAAGAGGATGATCATGATTCTGAAGAAAACAGCCCTAAAATTGAAGTGATAAAAGCAGGGTACTTAAAAAATAAATATATTGAGACATGCCAGATGACTTCAAAATAATCTTATTTTTCATTTTATCTTGAGATATCAAAACAAAATTTCTCCTCTTCTAGATTATCATTAATAAACAGTTGGAATCTCYATTGAATAGAAATAATACTTGATATATCATTTTTCTAGTGATTTTCTGTTAGTAAAACATGTTTCTTAAATCTATACTTGCCCTTTGGTGGTTATACATCTTCAATAAATTCCGATGTCAAGATGTCATTTGTCATATGAAATTAATATTTTCTTAAAAAACATTTAATGGCCAAATATTTTGATTTTCAAACAATCTTTTTATAGATTTAAATCAGAAAGATACAAAATATGAAAAATTTAAACTAATACACAATCCTAAATAGTATAACCAAACTATAAAAATAATCATATAACTGCCATATAACTTTATGATGTGCACAGTATATTGCATATACATTTAACACAGAATAAAAGTGTGGAATAGCTGAAAATAAATAGCAATAAAACATTCAATAACATTATATATTTATACCAAGAGCACTTAAGTAAGTGGTCAGGAGACATCTCACCTAGCTTTAGAGGTCTATAAGACATGTGCATATTAACTAGTCATTTTCAAATTTACATTCAATGGAGATCAAGTCAATAGAGGATGCAATTTATGTGACCTATTATAGATATCCACTTTAGAACAATATGATTCACAGCCTAACAGTGCCTATTTCTCTGCACAACAACTACAGCTTATACAAATACCTCAGTTTTAGTTGTCAATACACATGTGAAAGAATCACCTTCTGATTCTTTACTATTTTCCTTACTGCATATGGATGGCYCAGAAGACTAGCTTTTTATTGTAGTAAGTTCAGATGCTGGACCACTTACTGGAATTATAATTAAAATATATATTCCACATTTATGTGGCAACACAAATCAAATTGCCCTATATGAACTTCAGCTGCAAGGAAAACTTACGGCATGCAACATATAATTACAAAGGAATATATAATTCACAGTAGATGGTTCTTTCATTACATGGTCATTCTCACTGTCAGTTTGAACCCAGGTTTTAAGTGGAAATTCATATAAGAACTGAATAATATGACTTGAAGGTCATGTCAAGGRTTATTGGAAAGTTACTTGTCTCTACATTTGCAATAAAAGCTTGATTTTGTTAAGCTATATACAGGATTTAGAATGCAATATGTCAAATTCAGAGATAGTCATTTAGCAACTATTATTTATGAATAAATTATATTCCACAAACTAYAGGAAATTTTGGTGAATTTAATATGAGATGTCTAATGGAGATTATTTTGCTACAGCTATGGTAGACATGATAAATAGTAACATTTAAACATTGACAWAAATGCTGCCATTAATAAAAAGGCTGAACTCTTATCTTGAATAGTTGTCAGGTAGTTTGCAAATTTTTTCTTAATTAAAAAAAAAAAGAGTAAAGATGACAAACAGATACGAAACAGAATGGGAGAGGAATAAGGCCTTATTTGATTAATGAATGAAAAGACAAGATTAGGGTGGTTCAATATTTAACACCACTGCATGACAGAAATCATGAGGAATCATCTATAAAATCATGCAGTTTTGCATAGAAAATTATCTAGGGATAAGTTCCTATTCACTAAGATGAAAGGAGATGAAAGCATGATGAAAGCAGAGAAAAAGTTTCTGTTCTTATTTTTCAAATATGATTGTCATTTATAAAATCAGTTGTTGTTGTTGTAGTTTTTTTGATTTTTTTTCCTAGCAAAAATATAAAAAGTTCAAGAAGAATGAAAAAAGTCAAATATTWACCGCTGATGTGACAAACTAATAAAGATAGCATCAAATCAAATGCAAATGTTAGTAGACATATCACTTTAATGATAGTTATAAACTGCTTTAAAACAAGAATTCCTTAGGACAAACAATTTTATCATCTAGAATATTATTTTGTAGAAGCTCTCTCAATAAATGGGAAGAGACATTTAAGCAGTCTGAAATATTAATAATTCAATGGCATTTGTTTATGTTTTGTCCTGAGTGCTTAAGGAACTTATTACTCCATCTRTTCTAGTATATAATTCTACACAAAAGAAATTTACTGAACTGAGGAAACTGGACTTTTATTTAAATGATTGAGTATGGAAACTACTAAATCGCTCACGGATACTCCAAGGTTTCAGCTCATTTTTTGTAATATACTGTCTCACCATGCTGCAGAAAAAAAAAAAAATGCAGAGAAACTCTGTTTCAGGACCTACTCGAGGAACTGCTTACAAAAAATAATAAAAAAAAATCCTATATCCTTCAGGATTTTTAACTAACTGAGAGGTCGTTAATAAAGATAAGGCACAAAATCCAAATATTAGATTAAATATTTTACAAACTGAAGCAGGAGGAAAGAGACACAAGATTTTTTAACTTTCATGCATTTTCTGGGAAGATGCATTCCTCACTGTTCTATATGATGCAGAAGACAAAATGTAAAGTTTTGAACAAGAATATGGTTCTGAGCCCACGTGCTTAGGATGTTCAGTTGTGTATAGAGAAATTCCAGATGTCAGTGTCCATGTCGTATTCTGGACAATACCTGCACAATGAGAGTAATATATCAGTATAAATGGATCAATCTACCTAGGCTGGTGCTGGAGTATACTGTACTTTATTTTCTCTTGACTAAGATTTTGAAAGTACTTTGTAAGAAAAAATCCTTCACCCAAATCACAACCAGAATCTGTCYTGACTCCAGTCTCAATACGTTCAGTACAGGACATTCAGAGCACATACACCCCAGATACACAAAGAATATGAAAAGCAGATGTGCTGGGATTTATATAGTTGTAAATATGATTAAGGCACCTAGATAACACCGAAAACATTTTATACCTTTTCTTATATTCTTCTTTTTTTTTTTTTCCCCTGCTTTATAGCTTATCTTCCTGTGCTCTCCAAACTGATCAGGTCATTATTTTTGACTAAAAATATAGGGAACTCAAATGAGGGAGACTAATAGAAAAGTGCATAGAAAAATCAACAGACCATCAGGCTGCCTTAATTAGTTATCTTCTTATTGTAATTTAGTCTGATGTGTGAAAAGTAACAGTAAAAGCATTACTTCTTTATGTACCTAAATACTAACATAAAAATATCATTAAAAATCTTTTAGTGACTTTCCTTTATGTCTCATAATTGAAGTAATGGGTGCTCTATAATACATCTACTGCGCTAGTACACATTAAGCAAACATTAGCAAAACCAGAGAAATTTCAATGGAACAGAAGAGGGTTATAAGCTTTTTTTTTTTTTTTTTCTTGCAGTGTTTCAGTCTCACAACAGCACTAAACACGGTTCTGATCCCATTGGGCCCTGAACCATGTCAGAAGAGTTTGCCCACCTGGCAAAAAATCTCACCCCACCCCATTGCTGCCCACTACACTATCACTCAGCAGCCTTCATCCCTCTCAGGTTCCTTTGGTGATCCGCCAAAGAAATCATGTGCTTTCCCAGAAAAATCCCACCGCTGACCATTACTGCCTCTCTTCAAAACAACAGCTACTGATGCATTTTTCCTACCACAGACACCTTTTCTCCGATGGAGCTCCTTTCCTGGCACATAATCTTTTCCAATTTACTCTTGTAGGAACTTTTGTCTGCACTGCAATCTCCCCGTAGCCCAGTAATAAATACATCAGTGTTGCCAAGATGTTTTGGATGCACTGGCTGCTTCCGTGTGTGGCATTAGCTCCATCCCACCCCTGCTGGTACTCCTTCTGTCTTCTGTGTAGATTATGCTGTGATGATCATTTGTTCCGTTCCTCTTTCCCATCTTTCCTCCAGCTGATGAACAATAAGTGCCCATTAGCGATAGTGAAATTACCATTAGAATAAGGAAAGTTGTCTTTTTTGTTATTATTCTTATTAAATAAGCCTCAGTTGAAGCAAAGACTTAAGCAAAGACTTCAGGATTTAGGTGTGTAAATTGCTTTATACCCATTTATCTCATGGTGTGTCAGGTTGTACTTGAATACTATCAGTCTMATCTATTTGAATAATAATACATCCAGTCTGAGGATTTTGTTTGTCTGTTTTTCTCCTTTTCCCATTCCTCTTCAGACTAAGGAATAGTGCGGTACCAGTCTTAAATGTAAAGACACAAATTCAGTTTTGATGAGTGCGCCATGAAAATTTCTTATAGAAAATTTCACTAGAAGAATCTCCATAAGATTATTTTAGATGAAAAATACCARCATCGTTCAAGAAAATTATGTTTTAATTTGAATAGCTATAAAGCAAAGCTAATAAAGATTGAAATTAACTTTTTTCTGTTGGATGTTGTGATCATGAGATATAATCAATTTAATTAAAATGGCCATTTTCTCACAAATTCTCTTGATTTCAGTGAACTCTCATTTCTCCACAAAATACAATTTTTCATTATAAAATATCAGACATCCCATTATAAATGTTTAAGCCAACCTCAGCAGGCAAACCAAGCTTTTTTAATGATTAAAAAAGGTAATAATTTGCCAGAGAAATTTTTAAATTGAAAACAAATTTGAAAATTTCATAGAAATTTTAATATTTAAATGTAAAAAACAAGGTACTTAGGCTCTCCTATAACATACTGGAAACTAATTGAATATGAAAATATGTGTGAAAATGGGTAGGAACACCTTCTCCACAGTTCAGAGAAAAAAATGCTAGGATATCTGTTTTGATGATGTTGTTAGAGGAAGGCAAACATGAGAAATGGCTGGGGTCTTGCATTCTGAAGGCAACAATAACAGTACTTTTTTTGTGCAACAGAATTTCACATTGTGTCTTGTGCCTTAGAAAATGATATCCTTATGAGCATGCATTGAAGGGACAGGTAGAGAACTGGGTGTCTCCATGCAAGTGAAGACTTATAAGACTATCTTCTTTTTTTCTTTTTTGAAAAAAAGAATAAAAGGATGAAATAACTAGATGACATGCAATAATTATTTAATGATCATTTTCTGAGCACCTTACATCTTCAAAGTGCTCTGAAACCAAGTAAATAATGTTTACATAATGCAATTAACATAATTCAATATGCAAAGATCCTGAACTAGCCGAATAGTTTTAAAACCAAAAGCCCAGATCCCCAAGCACACCTGGGAAGCAACATAATTCTGCAGTCAAATTCTACCCAAAACCCTGGAAGCATTGTATATATGTATATATATATTGTATATATACAGTGTACAATGGCAAGCAGCAGAATAAGGCATCAGGATAAATCATTTGGAAAACAAGAGACTCAATGGAAACACAGTGTTTAAATGGCTCTCCAGAAGGTTAAAATCACATAACTTGACACTCAAATTACTCATTCTAATAGACAGGGAAAAAAATGAACACAAAAAAAACTTTTTTTTTTTTTTTGGTAAATAGCATAAGATTTTTTTGCTAATTGATTCTTACAGCTTATTCACGGTATGATTCTGCATTTTAATGTACTTAGAAGTTCCAGTGACTCGAACAGGCGTAGTGAGTGCACCAGGAATGGAGAATAAGGCCTTTGAAGTTCAGTATCATTATTTAGATTTCAGGCATGCCTGGAGACAGCACTCAAGATTAATAAAATGCTTTGCTTCAATTAGCTCTGTGTCTCTTGCATCCCTCCCCAATTCCCTCTGCCCTTGTTTAACATACTCCCTTATCCCTTCACATTATCCAGACAGGTGCTCTCTGCTACTACAGCCTCCTGGAAGCTCTGCAGAGGAGATTCAGTGTGGGGAGGAAGATGGAGATTGGTTTCCTGGCTCTGATCTGGAAAAACATGATTGCTTGGGATAATAGGTAAATCTGTACACATGCCCATTTTTTTTTCTTCCACAGTATTGCTACACTGCTTTTTTAAAAAAATTCTGGGAAAAATAAAAATTAAAAAATCCCTAAAAGGTCTTGTAAACAGATATGCTCTCTTCTATATATGACAAGCACATCTTCCCAATCAGACCTAGAAAATGTAAATCAAAGAAGTATTATTTCTAGCTGATTAATTCTGGGGGAGGAAGCAGCCAGTATAAATGAAAGAACCCAATATTCTTTTGTATGTATGAAAGAAATCTTTATTGTAGTGGGACTCAGATTTCTGCAATGATTTAGTCTGGTTTTTCAATGTAATAAGCCCCCTCATTTCAGATTTCTTTGAAAGCATCTTAAGAGCATAATGCAATGGCCACTGAAAACTGACTCATCCTGCAAAGTGGGGGTAGGAAATTACAAGTTTCACATAGAGTTMAATGAGAAAGTCATAAGGCCCTGCTCCCTCTCCCTTGGGGTATTTTCCTTTTTTATTGTCAGTACTATAATGGGCAATCAGTTCCTGAAATGGTGCCCTGCTGTCTAGATGAAGCATTTATAGGTTTTTTAAGCAGTCCATTTGAACACTGCAGAATAAAAAGTCAGCCCTTGTAAGTTCAGGTTTTAGGGCCCTGATCCTGCAATGAACTCTGTGTTGGCAAACCTCCTGCCCACTTTGAATTCAGTGCAGGATCAGGGTCTCGATTTCTATTTTTCCCACTACAATTCAGCCCTTTATTTATCACAGCTGGAAACAATATTACAAATAAAAATGCTTTTAAAAAACAGAGCGTCTATCTCTGTTAAAAGTTAACTTTCCTAGATTTATACACATATATTTACATAATAATCCCCTGAATAAAGATACTTCTTCTAGTGAATTAGGTCATTATTATAGAAATATATAAATTATCATAGATACTTTCCATACAGAAACACCAAAAAAAAAAAAAAAAAAAAAACCAAAAAAACCTGTTCAAAACTTAAAGGTAAAAACTCTTCTACTGAGGGCCTGTAAAAGTAGATCCAAAAAAGAACTTATGGACCTGATTCAGCATAAGATCATAAGATTTAGGTCTAAAATTAAGTTAAGAGAAGTGAGAGATCACTAATGGTCAGTCTAATTTGTGATTAGTGTGCCCATATGTGCTCATATCTGGATATTGAAGATATAGGTTCATTTACAGACACATTCTGATAAAAACTAGGTTTAATAGGAGGATATAACATCAGTGAGCTATCCACTTCCTCAAAAAGTCTGAATGTGTTGCTCTGGCAAAAATACTTTTTTTTTTAATGTCACATTAACGCATAGAACTCTTTTTTTACAGGTGCTAGAGGCCCATTTCCCGTCCTGGGTGGTCAAGACTAGCATTGTCCATCATCCTAATGACATAGACATGAAAAATGGCATATTGAAGCTGTCTGTTGAAATTGGAGAACTATGAAGCAGAAGTCATGATATTAGAAGAAGAAAGAGCAAAAATTTAAGTGACTCTGTCCTGCTAGTTCTGGCACTTGTGGCAAGAAAATGTCAAGAAATTCTAGTGAAGCATAAGCCCATACACCAATGCAAACTGGGAGTCAACCAGCTAGAAAACAGCTTTGCAGTAAAGAACCTGCTCTGACTTTGTGAACAAGTGGATGATCATGAGCCAGCTYTGTGCCCTTGCAATAAAGAAAGTCAATAGGCTGCATTAGGAAGAGAATTGCCAGCAAGTTGAGGAAGGTGATTCATCATCTCTGCTCAGATTTGTTGTATGATGAGCCCAGATTTGTAGTATGAGGAGTTCTGTCTGTAGTGCTCGACTTCCCAGTAAAAGAAAGATAACGCCTGACTAGGGCAAGCCAAGAGAGGGGCCATGAAGATGATTAAGAGACTGGTAGATCACTCATACATGGAGAGAGAAAAGAGCTGAGACTGTTTAATTTGGGAAAAAAAAAAGAGGGCTTTTCTCTTAATGTGCATAAACACCTGAAGGGCAGGCGTGATGAGGGCTAGACCCTTCTCTAGAGCTGCCCAGCAACAAGTAAATGGGCTCACACTGGAATACCTGAAATTCCACCTGAACAACAATAAAAAAGTTGGTTTTGTTTGCTTTTGCAATAAATTTACAATAATTTATTTACTAAATATTTTCCTTCAGAAAGTTACCTGAGTTCACTATTGTATATTCATTCTTGTTCTCAATTAACCTTTGTCTCATGCTAAAGGAAAAAGAAGGCTAATAATACCAATAGGTCTGAGTTTTCACAGAAGATTCATTTTACTGAATACCTTGAGAGACACCAAGGACTTGCATCCGTTGATAGATTTAATAGTTTATGCACCCACCTATCCCAAATTCTAGCTGGCCAGCTAGGAGCCAACTACAGTTCCAAAGCTGAGTGGTGGAGTTAACATAGCACTAAGCCCAACTTAACCAAGTATCCAGACACTCCTGAGAAAATGAGAGCTCTGGCAACTTTGCAGTTTTGAAAGGCTTAAGTATGTGTTTTAGTCACTCCCTCAAGCCTCAGTGAATAGCTCTATTCAGTAGCAGGTGATTGTCTCTAAGAGCAGGACCTATGAACGCTGTGATAGAGAGTTGTTAGAGACACCCTACTGTGACTGTTTTTTTGGCAAGCCTCACGGGAGACTTTGGCAGCTTCCCTTCCTCTAAAGAGCTGCTGTACTTCTGCATGGATGCATTCTTCAAGCAAACTTCTATTAATGCCAAGACTAAGAACATGGAGAACTGATAATAATTATTGTTTTCACTGCAGGGTAACAGGGAAAAGCAGCAATATTGAGCAATGCCGTGCTTTCTGTGCATTTTTTATTATTATTATTATTATTTTGAAAATGCATCTGTTTGGTTTAGTTTGAGGAAAGAAATCTAGATATTCAAAGACATTCTTAAAGGGATGAGAATCATATTTTTATTATAAGTATGTTCATTTTGCAACGGTTTCTAATTTTTTATTAAGGTGTTATAAGGATAAAGTAATTAGAAAMTTCCAGTAAAATTTTCTGTTAGTTYCTGTGAAATATTGTGTTAACCATTTTTGAACAAAATAAAATATATTAAAATATGTGGAATGTCTTAAAGATCACATTATTTGAATCCAAAAAACACCTACATTTTTTATATGATTCCATTACAAGCTTGGCAGAATGTATTGTTAGCAGGATATACTCATATTATTTCAAAGACAGAAAGTGTTTACTTGCTTGAATTGTAAGTATCTGTCTATAGTATTTCTGATTCTTGTTTTCCTATAGTATACTTCATAAAATTTTAATTCCAGGAAGAAGGGCAAAATAAGGAAAGTGTGATAAAAGAGGAAAGAGGAAACTATGTAAAGAGTAAGAAATGCAAAAGCAAACCCACTTTCTATTCACAATATTAACAGAGGAAAGTATTCTAAACTTTTATAGTACGGTTTAGCACTTGCAAAAATCACCTTGGCCAGGTATCTTCCTAATTTCTACCCATTCTCTGGGGTTAAAAGTTGATGGGTAAGAATAAATGAAGTCCTATTGATTATTCACTTGCCTACAAGCAGTGGTTCTTTATAGTACATTCTCTATGTGAACTTTGATAATAAAAATGAGGGACTAGGAAGACCTATGCATGTGAGGARAAAAAATATACCTCATATAGATACTAAAATGGTTTTTGTTAAGAAATGCTGAAGATCATCTTTCCCCAGTGGTATCTCCAAGACAGTAAAACTTTGTCCTGGTTTTGCTCTGCCACACAACAATATCATTGGTATTTTCATGGGGAATTCTTCTTCCTCTAGAGTAAACAGAAGTTAAGTATTTTCACTGTTTCCTTTTCATTTGTTAATGTCACATCCCCCATATTSCCTTCAACAACCTTTTATTTTCAGACAGTGTAACTAAATAACTTTGTCAAACTAAACTCTGTGCTGTTGCCTACAGACTGATATGAATATTTCTATTTCAACACTGCAGAAGGGTTTGCATGTATACCTTTGATCTTACTGGATACAAGTTAATCCATTATAACGTTCCAATGACATCCTCCTACTACATATCTTGTCTCTCCTACAGTCACTTTGAAGGAGTCACTAAGATMATACTGGAAAAAATCTCAGAAGTAAAAGGGTTAAAAATGAGTAAAATCCAAAAAGCCATGTCTGACRTCTCCCAAGACTGTGTCCTGCTTCTAAGAACAAGGAATATTACAAGATTTCTTGTCTTAGGATAGTGGGACATTTCCATCAGTTTGGAAGATTTAAATACAAGCTGAAATTTCAAATTCACTTCACGTTCTTCATATGGTGGCATTATTATTTCTCTGTTTCTAATGTTTCTACTGAAAACATTATCTTATACATACCAGGGTTCTAATTGACTTTTGAGGGAGCTGCCTCATGAGGGAGTATTGTTCCCTGACAGACTACTCTAGCTAGTTCTTTCTTCCACCCCTAGTTGATTTAGTTCCCAGTTTGTTGGTCTCTAAGAAAATGATCCTGGACTTGACACAATCATATTTCATTCTCCTTCAATATTCCAGTCACCTATATTACCAAAATTTTTCTGTTAGGAGGCCCTTCCATTGCACTGGTGATTCCTATCCATTCTCTGTAATTCAAGATATTTATGCCAAGGTCATCAGCAGTATATAAATGGGAACATAAAATCACGATAACTTTTTGGATTCTAACTCTTTTTTCTTCTTTTAACGCAAGTCACTGATCCTTCCTTATCCATAGGTTCTACCAATCCTTGGAACAGTTCCCATCTTTTTTTATTATTAGGCAATTTTCCATGTGGCATTTCTTTCACCTTTCAAAATTAACAGATTATGCTCACCACATTTCCATCTCCATCTCACCCAACTCATTCATTCATTCATTCATTCATTCATTCATTCATTCATTCATTCATTCATTCATTCAGCAAACAAACAAACAAACAAATAAATAGAAAAAGAAATGGGGTTAACTTGTTAGTGTATACTTTTGGCAAGCTCATGTTCTGTTTTATCTTATGTGGTAGTTCATTTGAAGTTAGTCTTTTCTTCACAATAAGGAATCCATAATTGCTTTGATCACTTTGTTTTCCCCAGTTCTTCAGTATAATTGCTTTCTTTTCCTAGTCTTAAATTTTAGAGCATCTTTGCATTTTCTTTTTTTAATTAATTTAAAAATCCTGGTAATGAGTCATCATGACAGAACTTTCAGACGTATCTTTCTGGTACTTTTTTTTTTTTTTTTTCTCATCTGCTCTTCACTCTGTTTGCCTTTACAAATACTTTGAGTTCTTTGCTTCTTCATTAGACATTGTGACCTGGTTACTTCTATCAGTACCGTCTTTTATTTAATGCTCAATATAACTATTGCTAACAAAATAAAAGACTAGTATACTTTAGATCATACCTAAAGTACTTTTCATCCAAAATTTGAAGCTTTTGTGAAAAAAAAAAAAAATGTAGTGAGAAAAACCTTTTTCTAAGGAATGAGTCCGTACAGTTTTCATATAAAGAAGTATTTTCAAATGTTATCAGACAGTGATTGAAATCACCATAGAAATTGTCTTGTGGAAACACTATTCAGGTACATAGTCGGTGGAAGTTAAGATATGTCACTGCCTAGATGTTACTGAACTATTCTGTTTATATTCAGCTTGCAAAATTTAGCATCTTGCAAAAAGGAGAAAATACATGCTCTTTTTTTTTTTTTTTTTTTTTTTTTTTTAAACACAGAGGGAAAAGATCCAAAATCAGGAGCAGCTTATAAACAATATCTGAAAATCTAATATTTTGAGAACCATTGAACAGTGTAGAAGCTACATCTACATTAGGAAGAACTATAATGTTATGGGGGTGAACTTGCAGAGTCAAACAGTCAGCTCAAAAGATCTATTGCCTTCAATATAAGCATTTTAGAKAGCATACTTTAGTTGCAATCTTGCAGTTGTACAGCCTGACTGCTTGTTAGTGGATGGAATATGCACTCATGGCACATCCCCTGGAGCAATGCAATCTGAAACGGTCCAAGCCTCCCAGACTACTCCACAGCGTGAACCAAAACATCCAGCTTTCATCAGATAGCACTTAACACACATACTATTAATCCAAATCAAAATGTTAATGTTGATGCACCCACACAAGACTCAAAAGAATAAGGTTATTCTAGATTATTCTACTAAATTTATCAATATAGGAACTTTAAAATAAAACTTAGATTCTTAAACTCTTGCTCAAAAACTGCCTAAACCCGGGAGTTCCTCAAACTCCTCTTTAGCCAAGGTTGTTCATTCTTTCTTTATTTTTTTTTGTCTGTTTATTTGTTGGTTTGCAAGGTTTTCTGATATCTTTAAATCTCTTCTGAAGATACCTAGGACATGCTTAACCTTCCCTTACTCCCCGCTCCCAGCCTGGACTGAATCAACTCTGTCCAAATACCTTACACTGCATAAACAGCATTGCTTTGGTAGCAGGGTGTTGCAGGAGTGACCTGTGAGGGGGAGTGGAGCCTGGGGAGCGGATAGGAAAGGCATCTCCCTAAATGTTTGCTTAATTCTATATTATTTTTTCTTTCTTAATAACCAAATCAATAAAAAAAGTTAATGCAATAAATTAAATGAAATTTCTCCAGTCAAGACTGTTTTATTCATACAAGGCATTAAGAGGTATTCTTTGGCCTTCCTTGCACAAGTCTGTTAAAAAAAATAACATGAAAAGTCTCCCTAGAGGTAAAATGTGACTTCTTGTATAGTGAATTTGACATGTAATGAGAGACATCAAAGTAGCATTTTTTTTGTGCAAACCTACACCTCAGAACTCTCAATTTTTATCAGAGATATGCCTGCTACACCCACAACTCTTATGACATCCTGAAAACAATTGTCTCTGGATTTGTGTTCGCTACTTATATAAGTTATGAGAACTAATGTGTCTCATTCTTTTCACAGTCTTATATAAATTTGAATTTTGAATGTTTTTTACTTGACACCTTTCATATAATTACTATCTTGTTTAAATATCACTGTGCTATTGCCTGAGGGAAATGCAGTAGAAAATCACTGTGTTCAATATTATATTCTCACAGTTTCATCCTCTCTGTCAAACTGAGGAATTCTTATTTTAATTCTGCAGGGGATTTTTTTATGTTATTTGCTTGTTCATTCCTAATGTAGATGAATAAGTTGTTGGCTATCTACTTACAGGATATTTCCTGTGTCAGTTAGCCAAGCTTAAAATGGATCTGTACACTTTTGTCACTGTCACAGATAGCTTTTTATGCTGCATAATAATGAAAYGTAGAAAAATATACAATAACATTTATTCATGGCTTTTTCTATTTAAATGATTGATAGTCAAATCATTTGCTGTTAGTTTGACGTCTGATTCTTAAACTTAATATAGATCTAACTTGAGGGGAAAAAAAAAAATCTACGCACATACTGCAATTAAACTTTTGCTTCAGAAGAACCTTGAACAAATTTAAAAGTTGAGTGCTGAGCATGAACTCTACATTTACATACAGCAGCTACACAGCAACAGCGAACAATGCTAGAGTACTCAACAGCAGGGCAAAATGGGCACAGACTCCTTATCCATTTTATATTAGCTTGTCATTAGAAGAAAAACATGTGGCGACTGCAAGAGTACAGACCAAATGTAAGTCTGCACTAAATAGGTTTGATTCAAAATCTCCAAGCTGTTGTGAGAAAGGCAGACTCCTGAATGAAGTTCAACCTTGGCCAAGCAGCTAACTGTATCTCAGATTTAGGTTTCTTAATTCAGAAGGAAGAGAATACTTAGACACTTCTTTTTGTTATGTCTGATTTACTGGTCTCGTGATCACCCTGCACAGTCCTCTGGCTTTTTTCTAGTCTGATCTTAGGTTCCCAGTTCAGCACAGTGACGTTCATTGCTGGAATACATCAGATGACTTACACTGACTCTGAAGCCTCTCTTTGGAGCTAGTTCCCAGCCTATAACAAGCACTCTSGGTCTCTATATCCAAAGGTTTTGACCACTGATATCTGGATGTCTCAATCATCAATTATGAGGTGACTAATGATTTCACTAGTAACATCATCACAATAACTAACTGTTGCCAGAGGGCATGCATATTAAAACCAAACTTCTGACAGAGTTAAAAAAGTAGGTGCTGACATCATTAGATTTGAAATTTATAAAATAGGCAATACTTGGTGTGTTCCATAAAAAAAAAAAAAAAAAAAAAAAAAGCTAAACATTTCTGGTGTACTTTTCCCTAAGATGATTTCTCCAAAGAAATATCAGAAAGGTTAGGATTTAGCAGATTTTCAGCTAGGAGATATTTATATAAATATAAACATGGAGGTTAGCTTTTCAGCTCTTCAGAGTTGGTTTACTTGTTTTTGCTAAGAAAAATAAAGATTTTTAGCTATATATGCATATCAATTCAGAGAGAGATCCCTGGTTCAAAGACAAAATACTAGAAAACTGCCATGCTTCCATTTCCAATGTTTTGCTATACTTGGCACCCAGATGTATAATTTTTGTCTTAGTTTACCTGGGAGAAAATAAATAAATAAATAAAAATACATACTAATAATATATGTAAGTACACCGTACAATGTGCCTAGGGAAGAGGGGACATTTGAATGAAATTCCTCATCCAAATAAAGCTACACTAGTGGTAAACATACACAGTGTTTGTGTGGCACTACCTGAAATTAGCTCTACATCCAGCTGGCTTCTTCCATACCATAAGACCCTTGGCTATGTTCTCCTCACAGTGCTTCTCCTTAGTCATAAAATACAATTATCACTTTGAATAGAGTCAGGGAAGGGTCATGTCTGAAGGGTGTTTGAAATAATATGAAGACTGTGTGGGAGCCTAGCCAAGTAATGCTTTTATAGCAGGAAACTAGTGATGTGGTTGCATGACCTGAAGTGTACCTGAGGGGACATGGGGGTGTTTGGGAGATAATAGACTGCTGGGAGATGACCTGAAGACCTTGTGAGAGAAAAGAGTGTTGAGGAAAACCTAACGCAAAACCAAATACTCTTCTGTTACAAGGATATTTCAAGGAAAACATCCCTTCAATTGTCCATCTACTTTATTTCTAGAGAGCTCATCAGAGCTGTTCAAAGTAGAGCCAGCAAACAGATCAACAATTATGAGCATCAGAGATGCAGTGCTTGAATTTACTCCCTCACAGTCTTTTATTTAATGGTATAGACAATATGCTAAAAGGTCATCTAGTGCATTCCCTGCTTCTTGGAAGATGTTTGTCTAACCTGGCCTTAAAGACCTTGATGTGAGAGGTTGCCCAAATATCATGCTCCAGTGCTTCAATAAATAAATAAAGGATCTTCTTGTGAGGCTTGCTTGCTGTAAATTAAATGTGTACGCAAACGTGCTGTCACCACAGATGCTGAAAAACAATTATTTGTTTCCTTGGCAAAGGTTTTTGTGTTTAAATACTTCTATGTATATTACTATGTACATGTATTTTGTTATATCAAACAATTGAGTTTCTGCAAGCTTTCTAGCTCTCTGATCAATGAGAGAGTGAGAACAACAACAAGAAAGAAAAAGAGAGAGAGAARAAAGGAATGAAGGAAGGAGGGAAGGAAGGAAGCAAAGAAGGAAGCAAAGAAGGAAGCAAAGAAGGAAGCAAGGATGCAAGGAAATTACTGTGGCCTAATGTGTAGCACATTCTCTTTCTTAAACAGACTGCTGCAGTCTCTAGCATATACTTCATGAAATACTTGAGAAAAACAGGCAAAAACAGTTTCAATATGAGCAAATGAAGATTTTATAGCCTGGTAGTTCAAGATGTCTCCTAGTAGGTGATAGATATAGACTTAATTCCCTTACTCAAAGAGTAGATATAAACCTTAGCATGTCACATCTCATCTGAGTGCTGTAACTATGAATACTCTAGTTAAAAACAGAGTGACTCTACTTTTTCTGTTGAAAGTCTTTTAAAAGGCAAACTCAAGCCTAATTTGGCACCTGTCTGTAGGATTCAGTTTTGAAACTTGCATCAGGAAAGTGATCTGTACAAGAGGCAAATAGATCTTCCCTTTTCTTCCTACTGCTCTTATTCACCATCTCATAGTTCAGTTTGCTGGTTGACTTTTATCCCAAGTCTCACATACCCTCTGCATGGCAGAGCAATAGGCATCACACTCTGCAACCTGCCAGCAGGGCTACTAATAATATCAATTTCTGTAACAATTACTGCTCATTCATGAATGGAGTCCAGAAGCCTCATTCTTGAAGAAAGATTRCCACCATGGCTACAGCAATTGTTTGAGGTACGAAATATGAAAATTTGAAATATGAACCTATAATCAAACAGCAACTTATCAAATTGCATATTCCCAACAACATTTGCAAGACTTGTTGCAGAAAGGGAGTTTGAAGCTATTGATTTTAAACTCGTATTTTTGGAGCATATAGGAACAACGTAAAAAAAAAGATTCTCTTCAAAAATCTTTATTCATTGGCATTCATGTCTTTAAGCTTTCTGTATGCTGTGATAACATGACCTTTGCATTTTGCATTGACCACCAGTCTTGTATTCAATATAATACGGTATTTAAATATTAATGCATTAAATCATATAACTATTCTATATGTTAGATATTTTGTTTCATTTTTTTCCCCTTAAATGATATTGGAAGGTTTACATCTGAAATAAATGTGAAATATGTTCTTGAAAACTTGTACTAGATCTTTATAAATATTACAAAAAACAATAATTTTGCATCAGTATGGTGAACAAGTAGCAAAGTGCCTCAAGAATATAAATTAAATGTTCTCTGGAAGAACTGGTAAAGGTTAAAATTCATCATTTTAACTGATAGGCTTTCTTTGGGAAATAACTGACACAGAGAATACAAAATACTATGTTAATTTTGTGCTTCTTATTTTTTTTCCTTGTAAAACTGTATCTCTTTGCTTATAAGAAATATTTCCTTTTGTTCTAGATTTGAAGTTTCCTGAAATGCTCATCTTTATACACAAATGGCACTTCATTCCATTTAAAATGGAAACTTGTTATATGAATGAAGTTAATATCTCTTCTTCTGACTTCTCACTTTTGTGATTTAGGTCTTTTTAGGAAAAGACTTAACCTGAACATGATATGTAAACTGGTTGTGAAATCCCCCATTTACTATCACAGTTTCCATAGTGATTTTCAGAATTTAACAGACTAGAGGCTAAACTAGAAAAAATGAGAATGAATACAATCTATGCTAGAAATATCATCAGTATCTAGAAGCACCTGTTTACTCCAGGCATTGCACCAACGCCAGTAAAACACATCTTTTATTTTAAAGATCTAATCATTTACAAAGTGAAATAATAGTCCATTTCCCGCTTTATTTATATGGGAAGTTGAATTACAGAGAGATTAAGAGATATTCCTTTTTTTGCAGTCATGGAAATCATGTAGTCATAGGTAGAACCTAGTCATAGGTAGAACCCAGATCTGTTGATGTTCCTTCCACTGTGTAAGACAGACTTCACTTTTCCATCAGGTAATTTTACTCCCTTTAAGTTGCTATTCAGCTGCAGAATAACCTCCTGTGTCAATCTGAAGCTGATTTGTTTGTACATCGAGTATTAATTCGGGGAGTTTATCTAATTCCAAGKAAGATTATTTCATTCCACCGTGTAATTACTTCTGCCTCACAAAGACACTCACTGCACTTTATCAATTGGAGATGAGGAATAGTGATTTGCCARTTTGTAAACTACTAATACGATTACCAGGTAGGKTCTAGATCTGTGCTAAACATTGCTAGAARTCTAAATATCACTATTTTCAAATATCTCCAAATTTTATCCAAAACACAAACATTGCCAACCTTGAATGTGGGGCATCCTCTCTTTACCAAGAATAAGCTCTGTATTAGGCCCAGTAGGTTGGCACTGGCATTTCAATAGGCTAAGAAAGAAGCAGCAAGTTTACATATCCAAGCACCATGTGAAGAGACTGAACCATAACACTGCAGGTTAGGGATGGATTTTGCTTTTCATTTTCAGTTCATTTGCAGTCAGACATCTCCCCTTCTCAAAACTCTCTAAAAGTTCACCACAAGAGACACAAAGAAACTGAATGTGCTTGTGTGGAGTTCATGCCTAATCTTTACATGAGTTAAGAATTATTCCTGCTCTCATCTTTCTCTCTTTTTTTCTTCCTGCAGACTATTCAGATAAGGATTTTCATTGTCACTGCACCCACTTTACTCTGAATAAAGCAGAGTGCATGAAAAAGCAAAACTCAGGAAAGAATGACTTGCAAACACTGATTACACCACTAGACTTGAATTTAAAACTATCACACCAAGGACACTGTTAATATTTATCCTCCTCTCCATTGGCCAACAAATCAAAATATTACTTGATGTCTCAGGTCAGTATTGGCTTCACTGTTCCATTTTGATTTATATCCTTTATTAATATCAATGATGCTAGTTAGCTTTAAGACATCCTAAAGGGCAGTCTACTAGTTAAACTTCCAAATGAACCTCAGGTCAGCTGTTTAGTCCTTGGAAGTTTTGCTGGGCATTGACAGAAGACCTTTTCAATCATGACAATGAAGTGATTTCAGATTGTCCACTCCAAGAGAAGTCAGCTGAAGTACCATCTGCTATTTTGCCTTTAAAACTCACCAGTCTCCTTTTCAGAGGGAGTCGTTTAACATTAGAAATTATGTTTCTTTTATAGAAGCATGATAGGCTGATGAAGAAAACTTTTTGTTTTAATAATCAGCAGTTTCTATGCTGTGACATAATTTTTGCAGTGCTCAGGGCCTTTTACAAATCAAAAGGAATCCAACTAAAACAGTAATTAATGTCAAATGACTAGTCACATAAGGCCCTATTTAATTAAAAAGTTCTAATCTTTGATTAAACCTCCTCACACGTTCTTGTGATTGCAAACTGTTGTCTGAAAAGAAAAAAGTAATTGGGTACATAATCTAATGTGCCTTCTAACTGACACCTGCTAATTGTCTCAGCAGCAAAAGGCAACAATTTAATCTAAAAAGTTTAGAAGTGTATGGTGGGGGGGTTAATATTATGTGTTCCTATTAGGATGATCCAGCTCCAAGAATTTTCATCTGTCTAAGAAATTTATTTCATTGTCCTTCAACAGCAGGCACAAGGGATATGATTTACTGACACATTTTTCAATATGTATTTAATGTCTCAAATGACACTTTTCATCTCTAAAAAGCTTTCTAAAAATTACCTAATGTATACAGKAGCTACTATAACACACGTTTCTATACCCACGGTTTACATGAAGAACTGCAGAAGGAACAAGCCACAGAAATGACTACCACAATCACTCTGGCTAACTCAGAATTTCATCTGGTGAAGCACTTACACCTTTAATGTTCTTTAGCARTGCGATGCATGAGCTCCCTCCTCTTTCCTGCCCTCTTGGGATCTTAGCTTCAGCACTGGCTGTACAAACAAGACTGTTGGAGTGAAGAGAACCTGCTCGCACTGAAGTCTGTAGCAAAATAGCTATTAACTTCACTGGAAGCAAAATTTTAAAGCAACACTGCATCAGAAGAAGGAAGATGCTTTACTTACACTTTTTTTTTTTTTTAGGTCTGTGATTTGATAAAAGTTATAGTCATTACTCTGGCTGTGTTCATTAAGCCATAGGCCTAGACCTATGGCTTAATATAATAATATATGGCTAGATCTTCTCTGCTTTCTTAGACATTATCAAATATTTTCTACAGTTTTTCTGAATTAAAATTATAACACTTACACAAATAATACAAATAATACAAAAATAATAATTACATAAAACTTCAAATATTTAAGTGTGATTGTTCTAGCCAAAATTCTCAGCAAGTATTTTGTCCATTTCATGTCTTATTTTAACAATGTATTTTTAAAAGCCCTTTGAAATGTGGAATGGAATGTTTTTAGCAATAATGCCTTCTTTTTTTCTACCATATATTTTTAAGTCACACATAATTAATCCAGGCAATTGATAGGCACAGTACGTTTGACTATAATAGGCACATTATGTTTGATTATGTGTATATATACATATATATATGTTATCATGCCCAGTTGAGCTTTCACATCTTCACTTTCTAAAATACTTTCTTGGACACAATCATTTTAAATTCACTAGAATTCTCAAACAAATTCAGATTCATCTCAATATCCACAGCCTATATGCTCACAGTATAAAAATAATATCAAATCACAGTGTTAATTATGAAGGTTTATGTATGCAATGACCAGAGCATTTCCCAAGAGATCTGGAGAAAGCTATCAACAATATCTATTCTCTTGTCAAAAATTTACCTTCTATTAAAACATAGGCTTTAAACAGAGGCTATAGAACTGTTGTATCTGCTTTACAAAGAGCAAAAACTGTAGCGCAGCAAGCAGAAATAACCTACTCAAATCACAGGGCCAATCAATAGTAGAGCCAGTAGAACAACCTGTGCCACCTGATTTTCATATTGCTGCTCTGCTACTGAAATATAAAAATAGCTACCTATCAATACAACATGTGCGTGTAAAGACAGATAAAGATTACAGATGATCTAGATAGCTTTGTGGCTTCTACTGCACCAGGTTGGCTGCAGTATGCCSATAGAACAATTAGAAAATATGGTAGGAGTCCTGCATGCACTTTTTTTTTTCATGTAATCATCGACATTTTAATGTCCGGGTTGGGCTCCATGGCCAAATTATATCTTTCCTCCAACTGCAGTATCTTCAGTTATCCAGTCTTCTTTCCTATATCTGCTTTGAAATTGTGCTGCATGCCTTCATTATATCTCACCTTCTGTGACCTCCTAGCAACTGCAGCTTTCTTCCCTCTAATCTCCCACCTCCAGTCCATTCCAAACACTACAGCCAAGTTTAGCTTTCTTGCTCACCACTCTGATCATGTCACCTTGTGTCTCAGTCTCTCAGGTGGTTTTCTGTCTCATTACACTACAAGGTCAAATTTCTCCTCTGCAATTTCAAGGCTTTGCAGGAGTCTGCCTTAGCCTAAAACTAGGCTGAATCTTTTCTCTTCTCTAGCTCTCGATCAGTCCTGCATATCATGTACCTTCTCACCTGATGCATGAATTTTATTCACCAAAACAGTTTTTACTATCTAGAATATCTTCTCTGCTCTATTTTGCCAGCCAACCTTACTTTCTTCCTTAAGGTCCCTTCCAGGAACTCCCAYGCCAACTCACACCATTCACCTTGTAGTCTTGTCATTTAAACAATACTGTGAGCTAAGTAAAGTTGTARAGAAAAAGACCTCATGTTTGTTTGATGAAAATGAAGTACCTCAACACGTGCCAAATGTATGACTCAGCAATCATTTTGTTTTCTTGTCATTCCTTTCCCTTCTAACCAGTTTGTTCTGCATTCCATGCATATTTGGTTACAAGTACTTTAGGATAAGACTCTTCATTTTGAAAATACCAGGCATTTGTGAAGCATCAGGTATAACAAAGACATGGAAGAAATAATAATTGTGGAACTGACTTATGTCATATGGCAAACAATTGTACACAGTATGTAGCATTTAAATATATTTAGACTAAGTAGACAACAGAAATCTCTCCAAATCTCCTTTCCTCCAAATTTATATTCAAATAAAGGAAAAGAAACAGTGTTTATACATGTATAAATGGATTAGCTTTACTTGATAAAAATGACTACTTTACCAGATAGCCTTTCCTCCCTTCAATGATTGATCACAACCAGTTAATACTGTTGGAGATAAGATCTCTTTGGAGATCTTCCAGACCTGCCTGGATGCCACCCTGTGCCACATGCGGTAGGTGTCCCTGCTGGAGCAGGAGGGTTTGACTAGATGATCTCTAGAGACTCCTTCCAACCATAACCATTCTGTGAYTCTGTGTGATTCTATGATTCTTTAATATTTATACCACAACTTGGACTTTAATATGGAGTAAAGCATACTTTTGCTTTTCATTAAGACAAGGCCACTGACAGTTTGCTGAGTTCTGTCTTTCTCAAACAAACAAACAAACAAATAAATTCTTGAGACAGAGTTATTTCTGAAACACGTATGTTGTTTCTTAATCAAACAGCTTCTAGTGCAAAAAGGCAGTCACACTTAAAAGAATATAAGACGAAAAAAAAGGATCATAGAAAAAAATAATAGACAAGGACTAGATTGCTTCCAAATGTTGGGAAAAGGTCTTTGGCATCAATTCAGCCTCTCAAAATAAAAATTTGGGAAAGAAATAAGCTAACAACACAACAGCACCCTTTATTCCCAGGAGCTGTCTTGGGTAAGGAGCATTTCAGCTTCTTTATCACATAAATCTTTCCCATGATTCAGCTACTAAACAACTAGATTCTACAATCTGTTATCACTGAAATGAATCAGCGAATGAACATCACAGATGATATTTTAATATCAGATACATCCAAGGGCAACTTCTTTCAGTTTTATTGACAAAAGCACTGGGAAACAGAGGGCAAAACTTTCAGTAGCAAATCACTTACTCCTTCTTCTAAAGAGAATGTGAGGCATGCAGTTCATTCCTTTTAGCTCAGAGATGAAGAGAACTAAATAGAAGAAATTAAAAAAAAATGCTTAGCAACACAAAATTTTCCTGTTGATATGTCATTAATTTGAGAAATTAGCAGAAATGCTTTTTAAACTATAGTATGTTGACTAGTTTTAGGGCTGTAAGAAAATCCACTAACATTTCCAGATCTGACACGAAAAAAGAACCAACAAAGGAACAAGAAAAGAAAAGAAAAAAAACTCCTTAATATATTAAGATAATGAAACAACAGAACCAGTAAAAATATGTCATCATAAAGTGATATAGAAAATTATCTCTTTGAGAATTCAATGTGCTTCATTGATCTCTAGCTGTCTAAATTCAAACATGTATTTACAATATTTATGGTATATAGAACACACATTTAGAAACATAGATGGTAATATATAAGAACTTGTCATCTATCTGCAATAAAAAATCTGGTAGAAGTGTACTTAATATTCTTTCTTTGAAATATAGCAATATTAGAAATATTACATGGAACATCTACGTATTGCTAGAATATCTAATACAATATCTAATATCTAATATTCTCACTAAAGATATCAACAATAGCAGAAACATGTTGACATCTATAACGAAAACACATCCTTTTTCCCTGTTAAATTTCATGACACTTCTCCGTGTCAGGTGTGATTGCATTGATCCTTATAAAAAAGAATTAGAGACCCTGCTCTCCACTCTGTGGTGCTAGTGAGTCAATGTTGACAAGAAGTCTAAATGTTTTGATTGAAATTACTTTATTTGAAAGACAATTCATAATCGACTAGAACATACTATTCTTTGTTTTTCAGCATATCTCTGTACCAAACTAGAGTGATGTCTCATTGGGGKAGCCTAGTATATTTACATGCCAAATTTAAAAAAAAAAAAGATCACATTACCTTTTAAGAAGACAGTTTTACTCTGGCTGATATGGTAGAAATCTTATAATTTATTGATCGCAAAATAAATCATTGCTGTGCCTGTCTATATTAAGCTAAAGAAGTATTTCAGTATCTCAGTGTTTTTGCTGACATGGAAATCAATGGCAAAATTCTATCTCATTTCAAATGGACAAAGATAACTCTCTGTGTTAAGTCCTAGAATATCTATATCCTAGATTTTCTTTTCTAATGAATTGAACACATTTATTCAAAGCAAATTATGCAAAATTATTTACTGCAAATAAACAAACTATATAATTGGAAGTGAATTCTCATTTATGCTTTTACAAAAAGTGTCAGACAGGCAAAAACATTAATGTAAAGAAATTTTGTCATTTTATTTGCTTTTTAAATATATCTGCCCTTACGTCTTAAAGTTAATGACCTAGCAAGAGTACTAGTAGTACATAGATCGTGATTCCTACTTTGTTTGTTATTGTTATTGTACTCTCTGTATTTGTTGCTAACAAAACATATTATTCTTCAACCCTTACCAAAAAAGAAAAAAAGAAAGCATTTAGAAAGGCTGACTGTCTCTCCATCTCTATTCCTACATGTTCTTCAGGTCAATATTCCAGATAATTATCCTGGTGCACTAGAAATGCTATTTTCAGTACATAGTCTTGACATCTGCTTTTTACTCTACAGAAGTGAGGGGGCAAGGTGAAGGTTTTATCATCTTTATATTCTGAACAAAGAATATAAAAATGCTTAAATTCCATAAAAAGGCCTGCTAAACCCAATGAGAATTCTGTTCTTCAGTTCAGTAGGGTAAGAGGCCTTAATATACACGAAGTTGTTACACACAACTTTGAATGACTTAATTCATTTTAAATCCACACCAGTCATACACAACAGCAAGTCCCCTAATGTATTAATATTTGATTAACTATTTATTAATCATCTTTGTTCCCTTTATGTGATCAAGTTAGAACACTATTGTTTTTMTTTTTACAGCACTGACTAAAAACAGTGTGTATATTAGAACCTGTCAGAGAGCTTCTACTTCAAATAAGCATAATTAAAAAGATCATTTTCATTAAGCAGAATCATACAATTATGTTTGAATCTGTAAATGAATTTTGTTTCTTAGTAGAGGTTATATACTTTGTGAATGTGGACCCTTAGTCTATTGCATAGACATATTAGTTGTAAATTTGCACTATTTCATAGTTCAGACTCTTTGGGCTAGACAGCATAGACAACAGTTTTGTCTTTTTGAGGTCCTTCAAAATCTACTCAGTATTATAAATCTATGTGTGTATGTATATAATATATAAACATATGATATATAATTATGTATTTAATGTAGGGTAAGTGGCATTTCAAATGCTTGAGCACAGTTCCCAAAGCCAGTTGTTTGAGCTAGTTGCTGTTTTCCTGCAAGGCATAAACAATGATCTCTGTTTGGAAAAAAAAAAAAAAAAAAGTATATGTGTGTATATATATATGTATATATACACACATACATAAATTTAGAAGCTCAGATTTAGGATTCTCCTTACTCATTACTCAAAAGAAAAAAGATAACAATTAAAAGATGTTTGAATTTAAAGCTAATTGAGCAAATAAATATCTAAGTTCAACAAATTTTGTTTAGGAGTTTGCATTTTGTGTGATTTTGGCATCATCTGGATCAAGTGATCACAATGTGATCACGGTGGTGGTGGCTTAAACTTGACTGTACTTTGATAATCCTCTTCTGGSAAGTTTTGGCAAGTATGTGCTTTGTAAAGCTCTGTGAGCTGTGAGAGAGAGCAGAATCAGGACGGCATCCATAACCCTGCAGTGGCAATTTATATCTACTGAAGAAGCGAAATCTGTACTCACATGACAGAGMCGTTAAAGAACAAAGACAATGCTCAGGAACGCTGTTTTCTTTRAGAAAAGAAAATAGCAAAGCAATTTAAAATGCACTTCTTCCACAGTTTTCTGTATGATTATGTCTTGTAATAAGAGCTCCAAAATGTCTGAATTCAGACATTTTTGAGACCTAGCATTTTTTACACAGCTTAGGTCCCTGACACCACATATTAGAAGTGATTTTGTCTTTCTTTGTGGTCTTACGTTGTCGTCTGTTCTCTGTTATATGGGCTCTTTATGTTTCTCTTCGTGGACATTCACCACTGCAGCATGGGAGAATCTTTTATTAGYGTACCAAAAAATAAAAATAAATCTGTCTTAATTTTGTCCTGACATTCTTGCTTCAGAGAGAAAAGTATGGTTGTTGTTTTGTTTCAATAAATAAAAAATACTAATCTATATTTTGCTATATATTCGTATTAAAGAAATCTAGAGGAAGAAAAGAGCTTTGCACCTAAAGCAGGAGTTTGCTGAGGTGTACAACAGTCATACGGTTTCACGTGGGATGTCGTTTCCCTGTATCAGGTCTGTCCACTAAAAGTGTCAGTTCCTCCTCCAGATAAACTTTATATTTATGGCATAGCATTCTGCTGAGACAGAAAAGCGAATCTGTCAGACACAGTCTTCACCTCAGATTCAGTAGTTTCAATACTCTGAATCATTAGCACCTTCAGATAAGAGTGAGATGCTGAACTTAACTGATATACTGTGAGACAGGCTTCAAGTTCTCCCATGTCAGCCAGGAGCCAGGGCTGCAGAGGAGATGCTCTGTGGAACTGTGTCAGATGGAGCTTCCTCAGCCCCTTCAGCGGAGAAGTGATGGTATAGCTGACACCAGGTCATCACTCGCCAGCATGAAACAGTGTGTTAATGCCCCCGGAGCATTTGATCTGCATGCTTGCATTTAGGCAGTGAATTTTACTTCTTCAGTCAAGCTTTAAACAATAATTTGAAAACAAACAAGCAAACAAACAAACAAAATTTAATTTAGGTTTAATAGGAATTGTGGAATGCTAAACATAAACTAATTGTTAGAGCATGCCMAAGATAAAGAACAGATAAGAATCAATTATACAGTCTCCAAAGCAGAATAAATACATTTAAAATAATTCTCTGCTTTATTAAGTGACTGATTCTTCAGATCAACATTAACAATCTAGAATATAATGCAAAAAGCTACATAAATAAATATTTTTTATAATATAGTGGACTCCTCTTTTTTACACAGCAGTGGACAGATTCAATAGAACAGGAAAATGCCCCAAATTAAGCACTTACTTACCCAAYGTTTGTGCAAATTAAACTAAAATTGTACACAATATGTGCTTTGTACTGTTTTATTTTCAATCCAGATGTTATCTCTAAATGTATGTAAAACTGTTAAATCTGCCAAAGAGTCAAGATATTACAGTAAAACAGAAAAGTGTAACAATTAATTTATGCTAATCTACTGACATTCTAAATTACTTAAGAGTATCACCTACAAATACATTTTCCCACACGAAACTACAACCTATGTTGGTATCCAATAGATAAAACCTGACAATAGAAATATAATTTAAGATTTATATTTGTATGGTTTTTTGATKATTTTCTTTCTTGTTCAATTTGTAATATGAATATTCTAACAATATTTTTTTTTAAAAGATTTTTGGAGTGACAAGTGATTTTAGGTACTCATAAAATGCCTTACAGGACCTAATTTTCAGGACATGGGCACTTTGCAGTTTGAAAAATCAGAAAACAGATAAATTGACTAAGTATTTTTGTGGTCTCAAGGATACGCTGCTTTGTGTTTTAATTTTAGGATCTCCTTTTGTTTCTGCAGCATATTAAAGATTTTTTAAATGAGCTTTTTATACTTTGGTTATTACATTTTGGAGAGTTGCTGAAGAATTATTTTATTTTCCCCTTTTTTTTTTGTTTTTTTTTGGTTCTGTTTCCTGACTGATCACTTATGACAAGACTGTATGATAGCAATTTGCCTGCAGAATCGGGGATGCATGTCAGCATCATCCCAGAAGCAAACCCGAGAAGGGAATTATGACTTTTAGAAGCAAAATTTCTTCTCTTACTTGCCCCTGGCTCTAAGAGGGGGGCATAAACTCCTACCGCTCTGTGCCGCTAGCCAGCTGTCAGGTCAGCTCATCTCAGATGGCCAACGCATTGAGGGGATGAAGCCAAAGCCCTGTGTGTCCTCCAGCGCTGGCTGCCAATGCCCCGACAGGATGTGCATCAGGGCCGTGCACCGGCTGCTGTCATCACTTTCCTGCCTTCACTGTGACCTACAATCCAAGCAGCCCATGCCAGGGAGCAAGCCCGTGAGTCTCCCTTATTTTTCTGCATGCTTGTGATAAGAGCGCCTGAGAGTCCTGCCCTTGTTTGCTGGTAACTCCACTGCAACCAGTTTGAAGGACTCAGTCCAATAATGCAAACAGTGCTAAGCATCCACTATCTGGATTGAGGTAGGCTAGAAACATTAGGCGACGAGTCAGATCTCGTAATACCTAGGAGCACTTATAAATTCACAGGAGATTTGGTCCTCACCAGACCCATCTCACCATCAGAAAATGAAAGGAAGCTTCCTGCACGTAAATGGATCGTATAGCACCAACAGACACGTCAGACTTTGAAAACCTCACGCGCTAGACAGCCATGCCTTGCTGCTAATTGGTATGTTTTTCTTTAAAATGTGAAGATTCTAACCTTTTACTTGACAGRTATGTGGGTAAAATGCCACGTAACATTTTGAAAGCTTACCTACAGCCTGCTGTTTACGAGCCTTGTTTATGCTGGCGCTCACAACAGCAGTATACAAATGGGAAGGGGTAGCAGGAACAAAACTGAATGGCTAGTTTGAAATAGTTGTGGAAAGGAGGGAAGAAAGATTTTCAGCTCTGGAAAGTCCCTTTTAAAAAAGTAGACATGCACATGGGCCACCTGAACTCAATAGCTTATCTAATTCCTAATTCTGTCCCTGGGCTTTTTGAGGTGGAGAGCAGAGGGAGTTTCACTATCTACTCGTTTTTGTTTTTGTTTTAATCTTATAAAATAGCAGCTAGAGAGCATAAATGGGATTCTATTTCTCTGTGAGAGTTAACAGCAGAATTGCTTACAGTATTGCAATCAGTCATGTTTAAAGTAGAGCTACTTAACTGCATAACTGACTAGGGGAATACTTTGGAAACAAAAGGGTTGCAAAAACAACACAGTCAAATATAGCTTGCAGAATTTTTAGTATTAATGTATAAGAACTTTCATAATAAAAAAAAAAAAAAATCCTGACTTAGAAAAACTAAAATGACAAAAATATGGAAATATTTGTTGCCTTTTCTGCACTTCAAGTTTTCTTGAAACGAATTTGTCAAAACTTTATCAGGACCCATATTGCATCCTCCTCTATTTTTTTCTGACTTTCCTGACCTTTCATATCTTCAGGCATGTTCTTCTCAAACTCTGATTTTTCTAAGCTTTCTCTTTACTAGCATTTCTCTTCTTTTTCTGATAGCATCCCTGATTTCCATTTGAAGTGTCTACTCCATGCCTAAGTTCCAATAGCATCCTAAAATACCATACTCTCACTACATACCTTGCTCAGTGCCTAATGTTGAAAATACAGGTTTCATTACCATCTGCATCCATTTTGATAATGATATGTTCTGTGAACTCTTTAATCTGCATCAAGTTAAATTTCAATGTATCTGTGGATATTAATATCCAAATCACTAGTGTTTTTTGTTTGCTTTTTTTTTTTTTTTTGTAAGATTGTTCCAGTTAGATGTTCTAGTTAGCTAGCTATTCATTTTGACTGTTACAACTGGTTTGTTTCATCTTCACGATGCATGTCAGTTGCCCACATCTTGAGATGCGTCTGCCTTCTCCTTGAAATGAACACTGCCAGCATTCCCAGAAAAAAAAGAATTGAATCTCAAAGACCAGATTTATATTTGAAAAAAAAAAATTAAAAATCATAAAACTTCCCAAAATTAGTCAGAATTGAAATATGCAGATGAACATGGCCTGGCTCACGTCATCATGCCAGGTCCATTCTTTCAGACGTGATCTCCATCCTGTAATTCTGCATTAGCAACATGTTCCTCATAGTCCCCTCTGAAAGCACAGGAGAAGATTTTCTTCTCTCTGACTCCGAAATTCGAACATCAGCTCAGTCCTCTAGTCTTCCCAGAAGGTTTTGCATATTCGTTCACTCTTATCTTTTTTCTCTTTTTTCTTTTTTCTTTCTTTTTTTTTTTTTCCCCCCCACTCTGCACTTGCGTAAGTTTCTTCATCTGTGCATCTCTGTTGTTCTCAGAGAAGGCACAATCTTCCTTCTTTTTGGAGAGTTCAGCCTACCCCAGACAGGAGCAAGTAGACAAGCATCTATCTTGTCTAGTCACACTATCTCTAAAAACCAGAACCTAATAAGAGACAGAACCTAGAAAAGAAGCAGTAATCTACAATAAATGCAGACAAACTAAGCACCCTTACTAGATCAAATATTTCATAAACATTAACATTACTTACTTTTTTTAATATATAATATTGAAAGATGTATGTGCTCTAATTGTGCTCTAATTTCTGATATACTTTTCACAATTTACAAAACAGATTTCAATCGATAAATAGCATTTCAGTGAAATTCAAACATATTGCTGAAAGTTACATCAACTTCCTATGAAAACAAAACTGAAAGATTAAAAAAGAAAAAAAAAATATTTACTTCAGAAAAGTAGGTAAATATTTGAGAACATATCCTGCATTTCAAAATATATGCCATATTTTTCCATCATATATTAGAAAACCTAACATATATATTTACACAGTATATTCCTAACTTTTATCTATTATGACAACACAGTAAGTCGTATCATATGATCATATTACAATGATTTCTCATGCACCCGGGATTGTATCAGGTTATAATATGTTCACTTAAAATGTAATAGTTAAAATATTCTACTATTTATAAATATTTTTAATATTCTAGTATTTCTTATTCCAGTAGGCTGCATAAGAAAAAAATAAAACCTTTTGCTTATCACCTGAGCGTATCTATTGCTCATTCTTCTCAGCAACCTTGCAACCTATGATCCTATTTCAAACTAATTGCCAAGTGGACAGAAACTCCAAGGGTGATTGTAGTCTTAAAATTTCATTCCAGTTGGTGGGTATATATAAGTGCTAAATAGATACCATTGCCAAGAAGAAAGAAAAGCAGCCACAGCACTCTCGTCTGAGCAGCTGCTGCCTGACCAGGCAGCCTCTCCTGGTCGGTCAACCAGCCATGCACATCTGCAAAGCAACCATCACTGAAGACATAGTGGAGAGCTGCTACTAGCTGCATTGGGAAACTTAAAACACACACCGGTAGGAAACCAGTTTTGATTAGTTCCTTTGCTTGGAAGCAGATTGCTGGAATTTTTAAGTTATTAGGAAAACTTGACCTTTGTCTGAAACCTACCTTCTTCTGTCTCAAAGTGTGTCTTGTTCATACTGTGATAAAAGAATGTGACACTTTGGTATTCTGTGCTAAGTGATTGATAGGTAACATGCCTGAAAACAGGCTTGAGAACTCCAGTCGTAGGCCACTTATCTGTGGCCTATCAAGCCCTCCTTTCTCCTAAACCTAACGAGTCAAACTTCTCTTTAGCAAAATGCCAAAAGTGTAAATATGATGCTCCCCAGCTGGGTGAAAGCAGTAGTTCTCCACTGGTTCAGCAACAACCTCGGGCTTATCTCTTTCTTGCCATACCCCTTTCCCTGACATTTTTAAATAGCCACATGCTTCACTTCAGTGCCCTTTTCCTATTTATCTCAGTTCTTGGTTCCTGATCCTCAATTACTCTACTAACATCATCCGTTTGACACATACCTTCTATAGCCTTTACCTACTGCACTCTCATCCTCGCTTTCTCTCTTTTCCTCCACAAGTTTCACTCCTGCAGGCTGAGGTTTAAATTGACATAAAACTGCTCACATAGTCACAGAAGTCATTTTTATCTATTATGTCATTGACACATCAAAGCAATACCAATAATTTGAAGAAATGTTATTTTAATTTACATCAGTTGTACTGCTTTGTCATTATGGAATGAGTCACATCTGTGGAAAGGTTTCCATTGATTATGTTGAGTTTCTGGACAGGACTTCTTTTACATTCTTCTAGATACCATATAATTTCTGCTTTTAATTGCCATTTCAATTAATTTTCCCAGTACAAAAAGCAAAACTTGGCACATAATAATTTCTTAACGAACAATCATCCTTTTAATATTTTTGGAAGTTAAACAGATGTAGTACCTTCTAATCCTCACACATAGTAACTGATCTTAATGACTGTATGTTTTTAGCAATTGACTTGCTTCATTTTTAGTTTTTGTAAGAACTCTTGATAACAATCATTTAGTGTTAGATACTTTTCACTCTTAAAGAATCTCTGTTGGCACTTCAGTACATAACCATCTCTCATCTTCATTACTAGAAAAAAAGAAAAAGAAAAAAAAAGTTTGACTTGTTGACTTGAGGAAATCTGTTTGTTTTCTATGAGGACTGTAGCATGGAAATTTAATTTCTCTTCAATATTCTTATGTGTTCTGTTTTTTGTTTTTTTTTTTAATAGCTGGTCAGTCAAATGACCCACCGTCTTTATTACGACTTCCCCATTTTGAAAAAGCATATGTTTGTTTGTCAGTAGATATTCTCACTCTTTGATATATAGATTCTTTGTTCTTCAAAATCCCTTCTTAGCTTTTCTAATTTTACTTCCTTCTTTTCAAGTTGATTGAATTTGGACTTTCCTAATGATACATTTTAGGCTCAAATAACTTAAGTATTGAACCTTGACATTTAACTATATTGATCTTCTCTTTGCCTTCCTATTTTCTTTTATTTGTTTAGGGACATTTGTTCTGGGGCTTCTGTGCTGTGCTTAAGTACCCTTCACACTTAGACTAAAGATTTTCATTTCAACACTTTTGATGGAAGATATTTCTTATTTATTCATTTTTTTAAAAAAGAAAGAAAGAAAGAAAGAAAGAAAGAAAGGTTTATCTTTCCTTGCTGTGGATATAATATTAAAGTCTGATTTATTGTGAAAGATTCTGAATATAATTTTACTACGCTCATGATTAATCAGTATTTTTAGAAAAGTTGTTTAGACATAATTCCTGTTAATGTCTGTTGTTTTGTTTGATGTTAGGCTACAGTTTCCAGTAAACAAATATTTAAAATGCAAAAAGGAGCTTTCCAAAGCACTATTTGAACAGTTCTTATAAAAGGGATTCAAGTCATTTGTTAGGATTGTTACACTGTCCTTTGCTTCTTTGTTGAGCTTCTCCTATACAGTGTATTCAATATGTTTTTCTTCAATAGTAAAATCCTTCTTTGTGTGTACTTTGGGATTTGTAGCCCTCATTTTATCTATTAGTTTCTCCACAATAGAGCTTTCTCTCAAAACTGTTAACAAGGTTTTCAAAATTTATTTTTGTTTTGTTTTGTTTTGTTTGCATTGTGCATTTTTTTCACTAAATAGATGCTATGTACTGAATACACAGTGATATGGTACAATATACAGGTATTGCCGGAATTCACTGGAATTACTCACGTTTTCTGTCTGAGGCTTTTCCATGTGACAAATACAGCAATTTTATGCTGAATGTAGACCAAAGTATGATACCACTCTAAACCAAATCAAATATGCAGTGTGTGCTACAGATTTCAAGAGAAAAGATATGCTGTAAAACCAACCAACAAATAAAAAAAAAACTTGCACAAGTGGATTAAAATCAATAATGTCATTTTGTTATTATGAACTCTCTACTGTAACAACTTTAGCCTGGTAGATGCACATATTCATATAGAGATACATTTTTTTGTTGGCTATTTCCAGTTAGGTACCTAAATCTCTACTGAGGTGAAGGGCCACAATTTTTTAAAGAGGTTAAAATGATACTGTTTCCAAGAAATCATTAGAAATTGTCAATAACCAACCACATCTGAAAATGAAACTAGACAGTGGCTGCATTGAAGTTAGCATTGAAAATCACAGTGACTTCTAGAGGGTTGGGGAAGGGGTAGGATAAGGATTTGACTTATAACTACCTCTTGATAGCAAACTGATAACAAAATAGATTTAAAGATCTAGCACTAAGATTTTTCTTTTTGATTCAAGTATTCGAAGTATGTCGTTAGTGGCAATGTGATGACAGGAGCTGCAGGACACTGGACGAAAACGAGGCACATTTTACAAGCAAAGACTCTACTTACTTGGGTTATATAGCATACCCCTTAATATAAACTCCTGAACAGCACTTGTTTTACGAACTGCAGAGTGCCCACAAAGGCATTGACTTCACTGTGAACATAGAGTATTTATTGTGTATTGCTGAGTCATATTAAGGAAAAAAAAATAGAACAAAACAGTGGGATTAGTCTTATCAAAAACAGAAAAGAATTGTTAAATACATCTTTTATCTTTTTTTAATGATAAAATCAAAACATATCTCAGAAACATATTACATAGTATATGCCACTGTAATAGTGAAATGACTGTTTATCCTGCTGTTGCTCCACCTGCTCCTTCCTATGGAGAAGTAGAGATAACATTATGTGCACACACATGTGCACACATATACGCAGAATATACCCCAAATGCAGCAGTAACTGCAGCACGCTAGAGGGAGCCATTACATAATTGCAATGACCCCCTTTAATTTATTTTTTATTTTGTTTTATTTTGCTTTTCCCCCTATTAGCAGAACTCTCATACCAGCTATCTGGACATCCTGAGACAAGCGCGGCAGAAGGAGGAGAGGAGAGCGCAGGGCTCAGGCGAGAAGGAAGCGCGGTCCCCTGGTCACTCACCGCGGGGCTTCCTCGGGCGCTTGCTCCCCGTGCTGCTCTTAGATGTGGCTTTCAGAAATAAGTGCCTTAGCCCGAGTACGCTGTTTTTTCCTCAGCTAATCAGAAGCCCCGGAGCTGGGAGCGTAGCCCGGCTCGTAAACAGGCTCCCGATTCCGTCTGTCTGTCGCTCTCGCGCGGAAAGTTGGCACGTCTCGAAGTAGAGACTTTACGGCGGCGCTAATGTACGTGAAGTTTATTTATATTCTGCGCTTTAAGACAGCGCTGGTTCCATAGCGGTGCCTCGCCGCGCGCGGCAAACTCTCCATTTCAGAGCCAACGAGAGGTCTCGGGGGCTGCAGAGGGGTCTGGAAGGAGTGGCTCATTTGAATGCATAAATTCGCAGGACTCTCTCTAAGTTGAAGAGCATCGTAAATAACGCGGAGGGCGCTGGAAAGGTTATCCCGGCGAGTGAGGAGCGCGGGGAGCCTTCCCGCTCCGCGCGCAGCGCTCGGGAGCGCCGCGGGCGGGCGGGGTTTCCCCGCGCGATCCGCGCGCCCCACGCACCGCAAGCGGCGCTCCCGAGGACACGACACTCACCTGCCCCCCGGCGCCTCCGTCCCGCGGGGCCCCGCGGCGTGGGGCGCCGGCGCGGGGGGGAACCCGCGCGGGGCGCGGAGCGGGCGGTGAGTGGTAAGGGCTGGGGGCAGGGGGGCTGTTGCGTTTGCTCGACGGGTGTCACTGCGATTCTCGACTCCACCAGACACGGACGCCACGCAGAGCCCTCCGTGGGGCTCTCCCCTTGCCGCGCGCGGAGCTCCCGGACAGAGGAGCGCCGGCCTCAGTGCCGCTTCCCTCTTCATATATATATATATATAAAGTATGAATATATACATGTATATATAGAGAGGATCGTGGAAGATTTGTTAATATTCCTTAAAAAAAAAAAAAAAAAAAAAAAGCCCGGGGGTAGAGGGGGGAGGCGAAGAGGAGGCGCTGCAGCGCGGAGGAAGGCGGCACTGCAGTTTGCAAGCAACAAGCCCTTCTCACATCTTTAGTCCCCATCCCCATCCCCATCCCCGTCCCCATCCCCATGTGTGTTCCCCCACCCGGCCCCCCGCCCATCTAAGCGATCTAATCAATGACACCCGAGCGCCGGGGGAGGGATGGGGATGCGGGGGGAGCCCCGCGCTGGCCCCGCCCCGCCGCGCTGCGGCCGCCTCCCATTGGCGAGGAGGCGTGGCGCCGGGCGGCGGGCGGCGGCAGCGATTGGCTGGCGAGGAATCAGTATCAATGTTTAAGCGGCGGCGTGAGGTGAATAGAGGCAGTCGGCGAGCGGCGCTGGGCGAGCGCGGCGGCGGCGCGGGGAGCGCGGCGAGTGCTGCAGTGAGCGGGGAAGGGAGGAGGAAGAGGAAGGCGCGGGGGGAGGTGGAGAGACGCGGCTCCAACTGTTGAATTTCTTTTTTTTCTTTTTTTTTTTTTTTTTCCTCTCCTCCTCGCTGACATCTCCGCTCGTTACCTGCGGGGCGGCTGGTGCCATGGATTTGCCGTACCGGGGATCGGCGTCGCTTTCGCGTGCTGCCTGGCCAGGACTGGCGACCGTCTCCCTGAGAGGGGCCACCCATCTATGAGGCGGAGAGAAGAGATTTGTCTTTATTTTTATAACGGCCCCTCTTGCGCAGATTGCAGAATTAACTGTGTACTTTGGGTCCGGACTCAAAGCAGGAAAAAAAAATCAGTGCAGAACTGAGACTTGGAACTAGCTATGTGTTGGGAACCTGTGATTTTTCTTTTTTCTTCTTTTTTCCTTTAATATGACAGCTCTTTAACTATTTCACACATAGCACTGAGGGAAGGTGGTTAAAAACACTCAGCAAAGCAGGAGACAGACGCGCCTCTGTGCCAGTGAGTGGATAACAGCCTTGTTTTCCTGATCCTCAGTCTCCTGGAGAAAGAGGTATAGTAAAAGTGCAGCTCAATCTGACACCCCTCTCTCGTTCTTTATTTTTCTCCCCCCTTCCTTCCAAAATCTTAAATCTGATATATATATATATTCTGTCTGTAGAGTGAGTCAGGAAAGCTCTAGGAAGAAGCTGCAACTAATGTCCGTAAAGGGAGGAACATGAGGCGATAGTGAATGTGATTTGTTCCACTGGATCTGACTCATTCAGCAGGCTCAAACACCTGCATTTCTGGATGTGTCACTCATTTATTTGTGTCTCTTAACTCAAAATAATATTTAGTTCCTTCTCCCCAATATTTTCCTATATCTCTTGTTAACTGGGGAAGGGAGATTGTAGCAGGGCTTGTATTGCTGCTCTTCTCTCCTAATTTTTTTTCCTCCTCTCCACATACACACAAACCAAGATGCCCAGAGAGGCTGTTAGAGCTTATAAGGGCTGCTAAGACTCCTCACACCAGCCAAGGAGCTGCCTAGGGTTTAATATAGCAAATTAGCCGATTAAAATATCTGCCACTTTATTCACCACTGAGGTTGTTTTCTGCCTTCCTTTCCCCCACCCCTAAATGAAGAGGACCAGGAGGCAGTGTCATTGGAAGGAGATGCTGAATAGAAAGAAAAGAGAGGCACTTGACAGCGCAGCCCTCTGAATGCAGAGACTGTTTCCCTTTTAGCGAGGGACTAAGAGTGTGTGTGTGTGGTGGCTTTGCTTGCTCTCCTCCTTTCCTTCCCCCCCACCTTCCTGCTCTTGCTCTTTTTCTCCTTTTCCCCCTCAAATCCATGCATCCAGCCATGGGTTGCCTGTTGATTCTCTCCTGACTGGAGAGAAAAGCAAACTGGAATTAAACTGCAGTGAGAAAAGTGCAGCTCCTCAGCCGCGCACACGCACGTAGATGCACAGTGAGAAAGGATGTGGTGGTGGCGGCGGCTGCTGGCCTGTCTTAAAGAAACCCAAGTGTGCATCTGATTGAGCAGAGCCTGTGATTTCTTTCAAAATACATATTTGCTCCTGACGATGATGATTGACTGGTGGGTTTCTTAATTCTCCCCACCACCATCCTCCCCCACCCCCCCACGAGAGTGGGAGGCTGGTAGTAGAAGGAGAGAAAAGAAAGGAGACACTTTTTTTTTTTTTTTTTTTATTTTCCCATTTTGTTTTCTCTTTTACGCTGCAATTCCCATTCCCTTCTCTCCTGGTTTGGGAAGGAAAGAGTGAGCGCCTACAAGACAGAGGCGGGGGGGGAAATACTGATGGCAGCAAGATGCAGTTTGCTGCCGCGAGCAATGCAAGATTAGATCTCTAAATGCAGCAAAACACTCCCTGAAAACCAACAACCCCGCGGTGCAATCAGACATTTCACTGCCTCTCRCTGCACACGAAGAGGGCTCCAACAACAAGCTGAGACTTTCTTCCTCTTCCATCTCCCTCCTGCCCCCCCCACCCCGCTCCACTCCGTCAATCGCATCACAAGCAAGGAGCAGCAAATAAGCTTTTTCCTCCCTGCTCACAGCCCTGTGGCCACCCCCTTTCCCATGTATAGATAGATATATCTATTAAAAAAAAATCTTTTTGAACGTTTTTAGAAAAAAACACTGCTGCTGATTTTTTATTTTTATTATCCTTTGTACAACGGAGATTCAAGGATCAGAAACGCTCTGCCTACTTGGAGGACAAGATTTTTTCTGATTTTTTTTTTTTTTTTGTTGTTGTTGTTGTTTTTAAATCCTCCTCCTCCCGCTGCTGAAGTTGGACAGCCGAAGTACCCAGGAGAGGGCCATAAGCACGGCAAAGCGCTTACTGAAACGCTGCCAAAGCTGCTTCATTTCCCCCACCTCCAACCGCCTATTTTGCCCCCCGAGTGCTCCCTCTCTCTGAGCTACATTGTCCATTTGCTGCCTCTCATCCTGTGTCTCTCTGGATGTTTTAGAGCAACAGGTCCAGGAACTTAAAATATAGGGGTGGGGAGAGAGAAAGAGGAGAGAAAAAAAAAAAAAAAAAAGGAGAAACGAGGAGGAGGAAGACTAAACCTGGTGCTGGAGGCAGAGAAGACAGGGACAGCCCTGGTTGCCGCTGCAGCTGCTGCCACCCCACCCCCTGCACGGGGATGTTCCTTTCCATTTGTTGCTTCTTCCTCTGCTGGGCTCCTGCCCTGTCACTGAAGAACCTGAATTACTCGGTGCCCGAGGAGCAGGGAGCGGGCACAGTCATCGGCAACATCGGCCGCGATGCGCGGCTGCAGCCAAGCGCGCCGGGTGGCGGGCTGCTGCCCCCGGAGCGTGGCGGCGGCCCCGGGGGCCGTGGCACCAAGTCTACCTTCCGCGTACTGGAGAACTCGGCGCCGCACCTCCTGGACGTGGACGGCGAGAGCGGGCTGCTCTACACCAAGCAGCGCATCGACCGTGAGGCGCTATGCCGGCGCAGCGCCAAGTGCCAGCTGTCGCTTGAGGTGTTCGCCAAYGACCAGGAGATCTGCATGATCAAGGTGGAGATCCAGGACCTCAATGACAATGCGCCGKCTTTCCCCTCTGACCAGGTGGATATGGACATCTCAGAAAATGCTGCACCAGGCACCCGCTTCCCTCTCACCAGCGCTCATGATCCAGATGCTGGGGACAACGGGCTGCGTACCTACCTGCTCACCCGTGATGACTATGGTCTCTTCTCTCTTGATGTGAAGTCCCGTGGAGACGGCACAAAGTTCCCAGAGCTGGTGATCCAGAAGCCTTTAGACCGTGAGGAGCAGAGCCACCATACCCTGGTACTGACAGCTCTGGATGGTGGTGACCCACCACGCTCGGGCACTGTGCAGATCAACGTGCGCCTCATTGACTCCAATGATAACAGCCCCGTGTTTGAGGCTGCTTCCTATGTGGTGGAACTGCCAGAGAACGCTCCACTGGGCACTGCCGTCATCGACCTCAATGCCACTGATGCTGACGAGGGCACCAACGGGGAAGTGCTCTACTCATTTAGCGGCTACGCGCCTGAACGTGTCCGTGATCTCTTCAGCATAGACCCACAGAGTGGCCTTATCCGTGTCAAGGGCAACCTGGACTATGAGGAGAACGGCCTCATTGAGATTGATGTCCAGGCCCGAGACCTGGGGCCCAATCCTATCCCTGCACACTGCAAGGTCACCGTCCGCCTCATTGACCGCAATGACAACGCACCCACCATTGGCTTTGTCTCCGTTCGCCAGGGAGCGCTGAGCGAGGCCGCCCCGCCAGGCACTGTCATCGCCCTGGTGCGAGTCACAGACCGCGACTCGGGCAAGAACGGGCAACTCCAGTGCCGGGTGCTGGGCGGTGGTGGCGGGCCTGGTGCTGTCCCCTTTGCCCTGGAGGAAAATTATGACAACTTCTACACCGTGGTCACTGACCGGCCTCTGGACCGTGAGGCACAAGATGAGTACAATGTGACCATTGTTGCCCGTGATGGGGGCAACCCCCCGCTCAACTCCACCAAGTCCTTCTCTGTCCGAATCCTCGACGAGAATGACAACCCACCTCGCTTCAGTAAGAACCTCTATGTGCTGCAGGTGCCTGAAAACAATATACCAGGGGAGTACCTGGGCTCTGTTTTGGCCCAGGACCCTGATCTGGGCCAAAATGGGACAGTCTCATACTCCATCCTGCCTGGGCACGTTGGTGATGTCTCCATCTACACCTACGTTTCTGTCAACCCCACAAATGGTGCTATCTATGCCCTRAGGAGCTTTAACTATGAGCAGACCAAGCACTTTGAGTTTCGTGTGCTGGCRAAGGACTCAGGTTCGCCACACCGTGAGAGCAATGCCACAGTACGTGTCACTGTGCTTGATGTCAATGACAATGCGCCTCTCATCGTGYTACCTGCCCTCATCAACGACACGGCTGAGCTGCAGGTGCCTCGCAATGCTGGTGTGGGCTACCCCGTGGGCACCGTGCGTGCCCTGGACAGTGACTTTGGGGAGAGTGGGCGCCTCACATACGAGATTGTGGAAGGCAATGAGGAGCACCTCTTTGAGATGGACCCAACTAGTGGTGAGATACGCACCTTGCACCCCTACTGGGAGGAGCTCAGCCCTGTGGCTGAACTGGTGGTAAAAGTCAGTGACCATGGCAAGCCCAGCCTCTCTGCAGTGGCCAAGCTCATTGTCAGGGCCTTGGCTGGGCCCCTGCCCGAGGCTGGCGAGCCACAGGTGAATGGCGAGCAGCATCGGCGACCACACTGGGACTTGTCGCTGCCCCTGATCGTGACCCTGAGCACTGTCTCCATCATCCTGCTGGCTGCCATGATCACTATTGCCGTGAAGTGCAAGCGAGAGAACAAGGAGATCCGCACCTATAACTGTCGCATTGCCGAGTATAGCCACCCTCAGCTGGGAGGAGGGGGAGGCAGTGGCGGGGGAGGAGGAGGCAGTGGCAGTGGAGGGGGCAAGGGCAAGAAGAAGAAGATCAGCAAGAATGACATTATGCTGGTGCCCAGTGAGGGCGAGGACAGCCGGGGCCCCCTCAATGTCATGAACGTGGTGAGCAGCCCATCCCTGGCCACCTCACCCATGTACTTTGACTACCAGACCCGCCTGCCCCTCAGCTCTCCCAGGTCTGAGGTGATGTACCTGAAGCCCGCCTCCAACAACCTGACTGTACCCCAGGGACATGTGGGCTGCCACACCAGCTTCACAGGGCAAGGGACTAACGCCAGCGAGGCTCCCCCGAGCCGGATGTCCATAATTCAGGTAGGAGACTTTTAGAATACCCTGGACCTCACTTTAGACGCTGGTTTAACTTTACCTTTTTGTCTGCAGTGAAATCTGCTGTAAGGCAGCACTGAAGGGAACAACATAAGTCACTTAAGAGAGGTGTACTTAAAATAAAAGTAGCAGCAGATGGTGTTGGTGGGTCTGTTTATGCAGTCATGCTGGTGTTTCCTGTGTGACTCTAAAAGTATATCTGCCCTGAGATAAGTGGAGTTAGAGCAGCGTAAAAGAGGTGCATGTGAGAGTGCAGGCAGGCTCTTCATACATTTGGGGGACTTTGGGGTATTTTCCCAGACGACCATCAGACAGAGATGGGCTCATCTTCAGATTTCGYTTTACTTTGGTTTGGGGTGGGAAAGGGAGAGGGCATGTCTGAAGCAGTCATGTCATCTGCAGTAACTAAAAGAACATAGGAGAAATTCTACACACTGAGGACATCTAATGCAACAGTGTATTATAGCCTTCTGATTCTGTATGTAAATATGAGCTTTCTTCCCAAGATGTATGTTTTTAATTTATTTTTTTTAATTTCTTTATTCAGAATATATAAAAGTAAATATTTATTTTTGACAGAGAACAGAATCATTTGGGCCCCATTGCCTCCTCCTCTCCCCATAAACAACCAAACCTTCAACGTTGAAAGTTTTGCTTAGTTAAGTAGGAAAAAGATGTGTGTGGTGATTCTCTCCTTCCCCCAAATGTTAACAAAACTCACATCCTGTCATAAATCAGCAAAACAACTAGTCAGATTTCCAGTAGCCTGAATCAATATTGATTATTGCTTTATAGTGAAAGACTTACATGTTCTGTTTTCTACCAAAGCTCATTTAGAAATTACAACTGGGCTGTGTTTTGCTGTCAGTTGTATCCACACCATCTTACTAACATTTATGAATGTGAGAAATGGCATAATTTGGACTAATTTAATTTTTAGCAGCTAGTTTCAAGTGCAGRCTCAGATGATATATTCTGGAGCAGTGAACTTGCAGACTGAAAGTGAAGGCAGCATTTGGCTCCAGTTGATTTGATATGAAGTATCACTTCATGATTAATGCATCTTAATGTTCAAATGCTACAGGTATGTTCCAAAGTGATTTTTAACGTTTGGATTGAATGCAGGCTCTGGATAATGACTATTAAATATATTTGAAATGTCATATCTGTTTTGTCCTGTGGTTCTCCTCATATGCTGTTCTGAGTCATAGGAGAATGAGCTGAGTGTATCAAAAGTGACACAGACTCATTTTGTGTACGCAGCTAGTGGGGAAGAAGTTACACTGTAGAAACTTGATGTACAAAAAGAGAAAATTATAATACCTTTGAGTTGTCATACTGTGCAGTCTGTGAACATCGAATGTTCTAGTTGTTGGCTGCATCTGATTGTATAAACTTAATAGAAGTAGCTGCTAGTAATTGGCAAGTAACCAAAATTCTAGCATTGATTGTCCATAAATTGAATATATACAATAAAAAAAAGACTGTCTGTACAATGCCACTGTGAACTAATCCTCAACCCACTATTTAYTGAGCTGTGTCACATAAACAGTTTCATTTTATTCCTATCATGAATTTGTGTTGCTATCAATTMGGTGAGTAGAGCAATACTTAAAATCAGAAATTGATTTTAAGAAAAAGTGACACTTYAGGAAGGAGCTTAGGTTAGGACACAACCGAAGATAGTTTGATTTATAATTCATGCTTTAAAAGACAAATAATTTTCAATGACACCTGTTTAAGTAATGTCAACTTTTTTTACTGTAAAATGGAGTAGTCAGAATGCTATTTTTTTCCAAATCATAAGTGTACTAGTTACTAAAAGAAAATTATACTTTTAAACAACCATGTAATGTCTTTTTTAAGCAAATAATTCATGTATTGATACTACTGAGTAGTAAAGATTCAATTGTAGTGTAAAATCCCTATGGAAAATATTATTTATTTATTTCTTTTTTTTTTTTTTTACAGTGTTCACTGTATAATATCAATCATGATTTTTTTTTCCTGAGATCTCTATAAAGCTAAAAGAGGAATTTCCTCCCTAAAAAAGGTGTGTTGTGGTTTCTCTAAGAGTTCCTGATATGGCAACTGTAGCGAATATTAACCATAATTCCTTCTAGTACATACTGGCTTAGTACATATCTTTTTTTTTTTTTTCTTTTCCTTAGTGTCTATACAGAGTGTTCTGGCTGTTTAGATGGTCTGTGTAGATTAGGAAACATTCCTTTTTCACTACTGAATGTCCTTTTGAATGTATTATTARCAGAATATCTTGTAATTATATTAAAAGAACAGATACACTGTATTACATGCAGAAGTTGGGCGCTACTTAGGAAAGACACAGAATTMAAGTACTCAGATGGAGAAACCTGGTCCTTTTCACTATATTTTTGTATTATTAAAATATACTTTTTATTCTCTATCTCCGTATCCCTAGAGTAAATTTTATATAAAATTTGCATATAGAACACAGATGCTACTTTGTGTCTGGTACTGTTCTTCTGGATCATGTAAAATTCAAACTGCAAACTTATAGAGAAAGAGTAAATGATGAGCCCTCTCTCAGGATCTAATATATCCTTGATCGCTTCAGGAAACCTGTTTCTGGAAGAGTAAATTGCAGAGTTAGGAATCAAAGGTATAGCCTGTAGAAAAAAAGATACAGACTCCAAACAGCTGCTGTATCATCTCCTTTCACTAATCAATTGGAAAAAAAAAAAAAAAAGTTTTCTTTTAGCTCTAGATAGAGCTAAATAATTGTGTAAAGATTCTTTGGCAAATATTCACTTTTTTTCCCCAGATATGTTACTGAACCACGATAATCCCACACTATATAATTCATACTGCTGAACTGCTTTCCTTCACTCTCATTTTCTCAGCAAGTGTCTAATGACAGAGTTCTCTAGCAGGAGACAGTTATTAAAACATATATATTTAAAATATGCTGTATTACTTAGTTCATTCAACTGATTCTATAAATATTTAAAATCAAATAAATAATTGCTTTCTCAGAGAGATCCAGATTTTCTCACTCTGATGAGGAGTGCATAACTTTTTTCTGCTTTGCAGTAAAAACCATTGAAGTCRATAAAGCAGGGCATGTTTTTCTTATTTCTGCTGAATAGTATTTTATCCTACTGATAAATCCAATTTAATTATCCAATTAAAATCAATGAATACCTCTGGAGTAAAGTGTTACTTAGTGACCACAGGTTTTAAGCTGACAGAAAAGGACCAGCAGCTGAATAATATACAGTTTGATTATGTGTAAGAGCAGGGTAATCCTGTCTCTCTTAAAGTGACTTCTTTTATACCCTAGTCACAAGTTTTAACAACTTATGTTTACTCACTTCTTTGTAGGAATTATTTGTGATTTTTTTAATGTCATTTTTTTGAAACTATGAATTTCTCTGGCATAGTAATTCAGTGATTTAAATATGCATCCACTATATGTGTAGAATTTTGGATTAATAGCTAAGGACTATGAATATTTAGAGCATTAAAGACACTTGCAAGTGCTTAGGGCCTCTGAAAATAAGAACATTTGTGATTTAATCTAAATTTAAGGTTGATTTACACAAAGAACAGTGATTAGCAATGTGCCGAGAAGTTAGGACAGCTACACATTGGCATGTTTCATCATTTTTAACTTCAGAAATCATATTCTAACCATATTTTAGAAACAGTACTATGTAYTCCAAAAGGCAATTCAATTAAAAATATTTAGTTATAACCAAATAACTAAATATTTAGTTATAAACTCTAGTCGTCACTGCCAGATTCAAAATTCTTTGGAAGCTTGGAATCACTTCCGATCCAAAATAGATATTTTTACTGTGGAAAAAGGAGAAAACTTGAGACCCTGGAGTCTCTACATGTCTGAAAGAAGGTTCTTCTAGACCTTAAAGACTATTTGGTTAATTCTGTTCATCTCATTCTGGTGAGTAAATTAAACCAGTTTGCTCATCTGACTTTGAGAAACAGAATTTTGCTTTATGTTTGAAGAAGTAGACATAGAATAAAATATCATGTATAAGCATATGTGTATATGTTCAAATCATTCTTACTAAGAAATTCTGTGTTTGTGATAATATAGGAAAATCTTTAGAACAAGCAGCTGCTTCTTTTCCTTCCGGTTTCCAGCAAACAAAAGGAGGGGTGAGATCCCTTAAATAAGCAGGCTCTGGAAATTGATACTTTCAAGTGTAAAAAGCTGTCTGTGTATTCAAGTCACACCAATAATCCTGGAGATTATTTATCATTACACTTGTGATGCAGCGTGGAGGGATTTGTAAATACATCAGCAGTGAGACAGGAGTGAATATAGCAGAAACAGTGGTCACAGCTTTTATTAAACAACAACAAAAAGAGACAAAATGTGTTACAAGTAGCTCTCAAGCTGAGAATTGTCACATTTACTCAATTATTTAGTCATGTGGTGCTTTAAGATAAAGTACAGATCACTCTTAATACTTCAGGCGCCTGATGTTTATGGTGCGTCTGCAGATTACCACTGAGTCCCAGTGCCGCCTCATCATCAGGTGTCTCATAGTATTTAAGAAGACAATCTTGGGAGAAAGTAAAAACATAAAGTATATTCATGCTGCTCTCTATTAGATATACTGTTATTCCATGGTTTGCCTGGAAAAACTTCATTTCTGAAGTTTCAGTGTTCCAGATTTGCAGAAAGAAGAGAGTGACTGCTGCAGGATAAGGGGAACCAAATTGCAGAAGTTGCATCTCTTCTCAATGTTTTGAATTCATTTCTCATAAGAAGTATTGATTTTGATTGCCATCTCCTTGCCTGCAAATGAGGAACATTACTTTTTCTCAGCAGAGCTAGTAGAAGTTAGTGTTACACTAACTAGAGGAAAATGAGGGAGTTCTGCGCCTTTGCAGGTTCACAGGTTTGTACCTTATAAATTTATCAGCAGACACTAATTTGTCATCTGATAAAATTTTGGAATGACCGGACTAAGATATGTTACAGTAATTTTTCAAAGCTTATAGTAAGATCTGAAGTGTAGTGTAAAATAATTCCTTTCAATGTGTTAAATGTGTTACATAGTTCTGTAGCTTTAGATTTATCTATTTGTTGAAGTCAATGGCAGTGCTGGCTGTGTGGAAGAGTTGTGAGATGGAACCTTTTCTATGTATTTTTGAAAAGTATTCCTTTTTTTACCTCTAACATGCTCTGAATGTATGACACAAAGTACTTCCAATTCAGGACAAGACCTGACAAATTACAGCTCATTATGGGATCCTCCRCCGCTGCTGAAATAGGAAGAGGAAGCAGGACTGGGCTCCTATTTTTGCCATCTTCTTATCAGTATAGTTTACACAGCAATCTTATTTCAAAAGGATCAGTCCTGGTACACAGAGGTATAGGATAAATTAAAAATAGAATGGAGGAAAGACAATTTAAGAGATTGAATTAGGAAAAACTGGAATTATAAGAAAGAAAATGATATTGCTAGAATATAAATTCTCATTAAGTAGTAAATTAAAAATTATATCATTTCCATAAAATTTGCTTCCTTATAAAAGAGAAGTATAATGCCAGAAGAAAGTTAGTGCAGTTAAAGACTTGAGTCATGCAATATTTACTGGTCCATAGCTTTCAACAGCTCCAAAATTTGAACTTTCTCATGTCTTAAATGGATGTTTTCATGTGAATATGGGTTTGACAATGCAATATGTACAATTGATCCTTTGATGAGTTGACTTGTAATAATCAATGGCCAAATTTTTGTTATCTTTTCCTAGTTAGTGGCAAAGGCACAGGGCTACTTCTGTTACTGTCAATGGTATAATTCTGACTTCGTCACTGAAGTCAATGGTTCAAATTGCTACTAAGATTTTTACTGAATRCAGTTAAAGAGAGTGGGACAAAGTGAAGTCTGGTTTCACATTTCAGACCTCCAGAGTTTTGTTTAATTTATTTTTTACAGCTTCTTTATAAACAACTATTGAGGAAATTGAATTTTAGAAGTTTTTATAGCTATGATTTGAACAGTAACATGATCAGGTGTGCAGCTGAAAGAAGAAATAAAAGTCTCCATTGAGCCTTTTGCTGAACATGATATTTTCAYATATTTATAAAGTATACGGACTGCAGCATTATTCTTAAAATTCAGCAAACACTGTTATATAATAAATCATTAGATACATGTGAATAATTTTCAAATATTACTTGGAATTAAGAAATAGAAACATACTTGCTTCTTTAATGAGACAAATGTCATCAAAAAAGGGAGCTTTTGGTGAAGTCACAAAATTTGACTATAAGCAGTAGAGATTTGTTTTTAAATGGAATATCTCCTATTTTTTTGCAACAATTTTTCTTACTTTTTGTTATGTTCCTCCTTAGGAAATGTTAACTTACCAGGCAATATTTACATTTATTTTATTATTTTTTTTTTACTAATCCTGCTTAATTTCCCTTTCCTTTAATATTCTTCCAAAAGTTAAAATGCCTTACCAATTAATTCTAGGTTTTGCAATGCACGACATTCAAACAACATAATCGGCATGTATGTATTTGATTTTTTTTTTGTTTACTGTCTGAAGAATGCATATAGAATTAACAGCRGTAGTTTAGAGATATCTCCTCAAGATTGAGGAGAGCCTGCACATATAAAGAAAAGATTTTTTGTGTCTAGTACTGGTATTTCCCAACAGGYTAAAAAAAACCCAAAATCTGTGAAAGGAACTTAAACAATGATTTGTTGACCAGAGCAGAAACACAGCTCTGTTTTTATCTTTAAAAGTATAGAAGCAATCCTTTGATGGCAAAAGGTCAGAGTAGAACGGTTGGGACAAATTCTTGCTGCAGATAGCCTGAGCGCTTGATAYGCTCAATTGTATCACTTCTACAGCTGTAAGAAGAGAAGTGGTGAAATTAAAGCCAAAGGGTTCAAGAACATAGGGAAAAAGTAAAACTCTCAGGGGACTGCAGGCTTTTACCTAAACACGCACACACACAAAGAGAAAGAAAGGAAAAATTACTAAGACAAAAGCGGCAAAAAATTATTATTTAAGGAAGTTTTTTTTTTTCTTTTTGAATAAGAAGATTTTTGTGTACTTCATTTCACTTATTTTTTGAGGAGGAAATGGAGATTAACTGATTGGTGTGGCTTTTGCTGGTATGATGGGATATAACTGAGTAGTATACAGCCTGACTTAAATCTTAGCCAGGGTGCATTCTAAGCCTTTGCAGTACATCTGCCATGGACTTTTTAGTACAACCTTTGTTTTTTATTTTGCTGTAGACATTACCTTTAYAGAAGAATCTAGACTAATAGCTCTCAATTCTATGAGTCAAAAAATACTATAAGATGTTTATATAAAATAGTGTTAAGTGCTGCATTTGAGAACGAGCAAATACATATGAATGCTGCTGGTAATTAGGATATTAAAAAGCAGTGCTTTACATAACCTCCTTAAGCAGTCATATATTTCTAGCTAAATCCCAAAGGCTGCTGCGTACAATTGCTGCTTATTAAGGTCACAAGAGAAGCATCTCTTTACTGAACTCTTCAATGAGTTATTGATGTTACCTTTACAGAAAGGATAATATAAAATTGGATMATTTCTCTTTTAAAAAARRWTTTTTTTTTTGTTTTTTTGGTCTAGAGATGTCTGRTCTAGTCTCTGAATCTCTGTACATATAAAGAAAAGAAATTATTCAATTGCTTCTTTTAATTATTAGTGTGACAGCATAAAGAACCATCTGCATCTCAGTTTCATGCAATGAGGAGGATATTTCGTCTTTCATCTCTAAAGAAAACCAGTCCCATGCTGACCTACCATCGATTTAGCATGCTAGATGAGTAAAATCCTCCCGGTGAATACCATATTTCACATTAGTCATAGACCTTTCTAGTGATTTGGCCACTTCTGTATCGGACCAGAGTACCTATGGTTCGTAAAATACTCTTTCCAATWATAATAATGATAATAATAACAGCAGTGTCTAATGATATCCGTATTCCATGTTGAGTGACTGCAGGCTCCAAAGCATGGCAAAGAAGGACACCAAAGGAAGAAGGAAAAAATCTCATGACAAGATACAAGCACATAATTTCCATTGGGTGGGTGGGACCTCTGATAGATGGATTGTACGTTCTTCCTGTGATAGACATACAAAATTAGTTTTAGGCAGTGTTTCAGACAATCTATTGATGTATGTGTGACACGCGTATATTTGCCTGTACTAGTTCTAGTGACACTATGATTACTGATATTCGCAGTCTTTGCCCTGGAAGGTTTCCAGGCAGTTTTATTGTATTGAAATGGCTCGTACAGTCCATTGAGCATCTAGCATAACACTGTTGAATATGATTGGCGCGTTTGCATATATTTATTAAAAAAAAATCAGACAGTTAAACTGCATAATTATGGGAAAACGAATCATAACAATAAAAGACCATTTAAGTTAACAAGCTTTGTGATCAAAGGATAAATACAGGTTGGATAAATGAGACTCTAGATGTAACTAATCTACATAAATAGGCTTTGGTCTGATTAGAGGAAAGGAATATATTAAAATAAGCTAAAGATATTAAAAAGCATTTCACTACAGTAGTTTTATAACATCTAGTTTCATATCATCTCATTTTTAACATTTCTACTCAATAAAAATAGTGGTGTTCAGTGATAAACTCCTTTTATGTGTTTTATTTCTTACTTAAAAATGTTTRCACTGCAAAAAAAGCCTAAAATAGCATAAATAAACAAAAATAATATCATAAGTTTTCATTCTAGTTGAAATATACTGTGTGTCAAAAACCTTAAACATTTTTTAAGTCTTAATTTTATTTTTTTAATGTTGCAGTGCTTTTTTGATTGATTTTTAATTAAAGAAAAACATTAAAGGGAACATTTAAAGGACAATTTCTTGTTTACTGTCTTTATCAGCAGAGAGCAGCCTTTGTAGTGTTTGAAAGCTGGTGCATTAAAAATCAATTTCAGGTCTTCAAAGCTATAAACTCTTGCTTGCTTTGTAGATATATACTGTTTAAAAAAAAATGGAAACACTTGACAATTGAATTTAAAAACAAAAGGTAAATAATAGCTTCATCAAAATTTTGAAGGATTTTAATGTATTTTTAATAATAGTTAAGAATTTTTATAGAGAACTGACATGTGAATCACAATTTATACCTTGCAAATGCATAATTTGTTCCTAAAGACAGTTATGTATTCTTTTATTATAAGCTCTGTTTTAAACTTCTGTTGATATTATTCTGTTACGTTAAATGACTGCCATGATTTAAACACCGATCATGTCAGTCAGTGTCTTTACTTACTAAATAACTGCCTATTTCTTTGCTGATTGCTACCCAGTTGCTTCTGGTTAAGATCACTTTGCTACAATTTATTGACAAAGAGAATAATAATAATAGTAATAATGTGAGCTATAATGGGAAAACTCATTTACATTGGTACTTAATACTACTATTTAAATTCTATAAAACTGTAAAGGTCACTTAAAAAACAAAAAGAATACCTTTGTTTTAATAAGGCAAGTCAGATTTAGCACTTGGACTTATCACACTTATGATATGATATTTTTTCCACAAATCTAAAAAGAGCAGAATCATTTCCTTAATCAGTACATAAATAATTTCAAGGCCTATRGAAACTAACTTTCTTTTACATGCATAATTGCGTTAGTATTATGTCTCAGAGGGCATGATCCTTCAAATGCTTATTCAGTTAATATTTTAATTTAGGTCAATAGAACCACTGAATAGATCACTTACAGGAGCAGAGTTGCTGATATCTGCAAGCATATTCAGAATTCAGCCCAGAATCTGTTAGTCTTTAATAGCTGAACTGCTCCCTGTTGCTTCTGTCCTTTGCTTTAAAAATGTTGCAAAGCTGTAAAAGCTGTTCATTTCACTTAGCCTCAAACTGCATTCTCTRGTACTCTATTGAGATAGTCCTGATGTCTGAATATTTGATTTTTTTTGCTTTTTTGCCTAGACTTGTGTAATTTGATATGCAGATTTGAAGATCATACAAACAATCCTGCTTTGATGATCATGAGCAAGATTATCCAGGCACAGCTGTAAAGTGCCAAGTGTGTTCTTTTCTGATSTCTTCGTCACTTCAGTGGATCAAATGACAATAAGAATATAGTGGAATTTAGAGTGCTCAGAAAAGAATGAATTTAACTTTTTTTTTTTAATGGCAATCAAGAAATCATAGATACTATTTAAATTTCTAGACTATAATTCAGATAATACAACTCTCTATGAGTGTGTATGTGCAGGTACATGGAAGTGGAAGCAGCATAGATCCAAAAGAACCTGCTAAAAATACATATCTGGGTTTATATATATATATATATATATATATATATATAGTATATGATCTGTTGATCAGCACTTTTCAGTACAGAAATCTAGAAAACCTCAAGTTTGGAGAGAGATTCTGTTTTTTCCTGAGGCAAGAATATGGCTAAGGAAGGACCTCATTTTGTAGTTTCTGGTAGAAGTTTTACACCTTGCTTAAAACTGTGCATCCCRCTATCAGCCTTCAGGACTGAGAGTAATGATGAAGAGGGAATATAAGTCATATGAAATGTGAAAATAATCATCACTCAATCACCTCTATTAACAGCATTAGGTATTAAAAAAACATATGATAATTTGCATCCYTTGGCTTCAAGGTAAGGAACATATCAGTCAGCTCTGTAGCTTCAGGGTGAAAAAAGACAAGTAAACAAAGTGTTTTATGAGATTTCTTTCAAAGCATAGTCTTCACTTTGTCTAAGTCACTGTGCTTTGTCTGTTTGAAACACCTGTAGCTTCTTTTCAGGCTTAGCAGAATAGAATAGTGGAAGAGGCAGAACTAAATGGATGGATTTATTTTATTATTTATTCATTGGCCATCTTCCTCAACAGTATACGTCTCGTTATCGCAGTAAAATGACTTGATTTCTTACTAATAGTTTCTAACAAGTGTAAAATAGTAATTTTAAAATCTTTCATCTCCTCATTTGTTTCAAACAGACTTCCAAAGTATTGACTTCCAAAATTTGAACTTTTATTTCAGTTCATTTGTTCTTTAATTTCAAATMATTTGTACTTTAATTTCAGTTCATTTAATATATATGAACACCACAGAGACAGAACCTCATCATCCTCCTTTGCTTTAATTATGACAAGAACACTTTGGGAAAGAGTAGCTAGATTTCTAGATTTTGACCAACCTGTCAACCTACTTTACTTGAATTAAAGTAGAACAAGATAAAACTGCTTCCATGAACAAATCTAAACTTAAGGAATTTTGGCTAATATTGGCAAATATCTTCAGATAAAGGTAAAATGCTTGTTGTTTTACTGGTCTTGCTGATACAATTGAAGAAATGGGGATGCATGTTGAATAGCCAGAGGAGAAGAGATTATTTAAAATAAATGTTTTGTTCTAATTTAAGTTTTGAGCCATAGGTTCCTATAGTATTTTATAATAAACACAATTACATAGTAATTTGGGTTAGAATGCATGCCCAGTTCCCCATCTGAAAACCCAATTTGTTGCTACCTGTGGCTATTCCTATTAAAAAAAAAAAAAGAAACATAATTACTATGAGTCTCAGCAGTCTAAGAGTAAATTTTTGCAATTACAATACCTCCCTTGGGCAGATGTGTGAAAATGGCAGATTAATTCCTGCCAGTATCTGTCTATTTCTYGTATATTCTTAAGGTTCTTAGTAGGTTGGATTATCATTATATTAGTATTGTTTGATATGCTGTTAACCCCTAGTTTAAACTRCAAATCTTTAAAAATAGAGTTTTACCTCAATAAAGTTTTACCTTGGAAAACACCTACACTTAAGTTTGATACACAAGACCCTAGAATAAGATACTAATTGTATTTTCATGAATGGTGWTTGATTTTCCTCTTGATCTTTGTATACTTTAGAAGGGCATGTCATTTGAGAAGATTTAAACAAAAACAACCAACAGGCCTAAGTTTATCCAGTTTTAGAATTTTATGATGATGTTAATAAAGTTGTGAGTGAAGTGAAGGCCATGCTGGGCCCTTAGGATTTTAAGTTTCTTGKTTTTTTTGCAAAATCACAATGGACTGGTTAGGAAAGAACATCAGTAAGTCAAGATGAGGCCCTGAAGCCACACAAGCAAATAACTTGCCATGTAAAATAATGCAATTCATCTTCTAGTGAACTCTTCTACCTGAATAATAGTTTGCAAGTGTGTGTATAGCATAACTGGGTGCATAGATTATGGTCATAGATTATGGTCTGAAAGATCATTTTGTGCCCATGAAGATTTCACTCCATGTTGAGTCTCACTGAMGTTGGCATGGCTTCATGTGGGCTCATGGTCCACCTGCAGGGAGCAGCAGCAGTCTGTGTTACACGTTATAAAGTTGAATATTCAGGAARAGCGGTATCAGTGTGTTATGTTTCCCCCTTTTCATGAGATTTTTTTTTTTWAAATTTTTTAYGCTGTTCCTTCTGTGCTCCTTCCACATACTTAGAAAAWGTGGTTTGTTTTGTTTTGTTTATTCCATACTTACTCTGACTTGGTTTGTGGGTTTTGTGATGTGAGTCTTATTTAGAGTAGGTTGCTTTAACTCTATTTTCAAAGTTCATGATAAGCAAACAAACAAAACTGTGCACTGCTTATTTGGTGCATTTATTTTGTTTTGATAAAAGTGCTCACATGTTGGCTGAACTTCCTGTAAATTAAATATAGAGATAAACCTGTAACTTAGTCTATGTACTCTAACTAGACACTCAATCAAATTTGAGCATATACATTCACTCTCTCTAGATCTGGTGAAACCAATAGCAGTATCCTAGGTGCTGGCAAGCCCAGTATTGACTTGGAAGTTAGAAAATTGTTTTTCATGAGGCTTGCTCCAGATAACTTTTTTTTTTTTTTTTTTTTAATGTGCATCTTCTTTATATTAAAAGTGGAATCTGATTTCAGAATCCAAAAAAGCTCTAATAAGAAGGATAGATCAAAATATTGGATTTTGTTTGTTTACCTAGGCTGTTAAGAATTTCCACATCCAACTGTGAAATTATTGAGCCTGCAGAGATGCCTGGATTGCGGTCTATATGAGATTATCCTATCAAGAAAGACAACTCTTCTTTTCATRTTCCATCTTCTGAATCAACTTAATATACATAGTTGTGTATAAAGTCTTTGCAGTAAGTCACTGAAGTGACAGAGATCACTAAAATGACAGCACAAAGGCTTACATCAGGAAGTTCTTAAGTTTCTGTCCAAGWTTACTTGACCATTGCTATTGTATTAATGAGGTGTTAGATCAACCTTTGCATTTTATGAAATACCTTTTGGAGGCACATGTGTGCTGCTGTTTTAAAATGTATTTGGGGACAAAACTTCTTGCTAAATTTGTGCAAGCCTAAATTATTTATCTTATGTCATAAGTAATAAATCAACTCATCCCTATTTTGCAGTTGAAAATCTCCTTACCCAGGGATGTGAGGCTGCAAAGTTTCATAATTCTGCCATAAATTCAGCCATTATTTAGGCAGATTATTTAGTGATGTGCCTTTCTCTAATGCTAAAATGAAAGAGTTACTCCAAAATATTTGYATGAAAGTAGGACTCTGTATCCTGTCACAAAATGTTTATAGAATACCTTGTTGGGGTTGTTGGCTTTTTTAACAGAATGGTRAAAGTTGAGAAGTTGAGAGTTGCATGATCTAAATAAGAAATCAGAAGGAAATAAGTGGGTTCTAATATCTGTGATTTTCCTCCCCCCCCAACTTGACAGGAATCATTACTTTTTCAGAAAAGGATGTAAGGAAGAGGCAGGGAATATGATTTATAGTTATAAAAGAAAGGAGGAAGTTTAGATTTATCTCTTCTCCAGACTGTCAGCTCGGAAGGAAGCTTCAGTGTCCCACCTTAAACATGTTTTCTGTGCGGGCAGTGTGGTAGAATCAAGTCCTGCCGTAGTGAAGACCATATGCTGGCATAAATTAATATTATGTTTAAGAGATGCATCTTTTTCATATTTTTCTTTCTTCGCTTTTATAATCTTATTCTTGATTCTTTGCAGTTTTCTGCAGCATACTACATACGTATCTTTGGGAATGTAGCACCCAGCGTAAAGACTCACTTATCCTGTAATTAAAGAAAGCAGACCGATCCAAGGGCTATTGAAACCGATTTGAAAACATCCATTGATTTCAGTGGACCTTAGGTCATGGCTTGTGGGCATTTTACTGTTGCCTTTTGTGAGAATATAAGTTGCACAAAATAAGGTAAACACAGTGGATAAATATTAACACAAACTTAACAGACTTAAAATATTCCCCTTATGGTATGTTTTCCCCTCATGAAATATGAGTTCAAAACAGTTTGCKGACATTAGAAGTCCATCATTTGATCTTATTCCTCATCATATAACATTGAAGCTTTTATATACTTGCTCATAAAAACAACAGTCTTAAGAAAAGGACAAACCCAACAATGTTACTGGTTTCACTGATAATTTCTACTGAGTGAGAGCTTTTGGGTATGTCTCGAAATTAAAAATAAATTGCCAGGAGCTTACAACTGTATGGTAAAACCTGTGTGTATGAAAGAAAAGAAGAAATGCTAAGGTTGTTTTCACACACAGAAAAGGTCAAATTCGCTTAAATTGCTCCCTTAAATTTCAAGAGGGTTTTTTTTTTGTTTACTTTGTTTGCATTTTTTWAAAAAAATCTCCATCTAATTTTTATGCCTGACCTTTTAGACTTAATAGTTAATTTATAAATGTTTGAAAAATCAAACAAATTTTGCTATCAAAGACACTCTCCCAGAGGTATTATTGCTAAGAGTTTATGCTTAGAACATTGCGATAAGTGGTGCGGGTTTCGTTCTAGTTAGCTAATTGTAGTTGAGGCTGTTAGGCAGTAAACATATATCTGTTAGGAATACTAAGGTAGGATCAACATGATAGCAGCCATGGATAAAAGGTGCATTAAAGCATTTCAAATTCAATCATTAGGTTTCATTGCATCCATCTGCTACCAGAAAATATAATTGGTAACATGATTCATTGACCTTTAACTGTCATTTTGGACCATGCCTTTTAAATCTTTATTTTCAAGTTAATACCAGAGAGTTAATTTGATAAGTGAATGCCCAGTACATTTTAATGAAATTTCTTTTTTCTTAGAAAAAGGGTTTTTTTTCTTTTTTTCTTTTTTTCTGATATAATCAGGTTTAATGGTCTGTTGTATATTCTACTAATTCAGTCAAAGTAGTTCTTTAATATTGAATGTGGTTAAAAGCAACTAATGTTCAACTTCATTAAAGTTTCTATTAAATAGAAGGCTTGCTGAACTTTTGCTGTTTTTTATGCATGAACTACTACCTTTTATTAATTATTTCTAGGGGTCTCTGTTACGCTAAAATTATACTTACAGGTTTCAATTACACTAAGATTACACAGGGTGATAAAAGGACTAAATAAGCATTGAAGTTGTGAAGCATTTTTTCTTTTGTTCTTAAAATTTGTTTTATTTCTTTTCTTTTTTTCTGACACAGATGTTATGCTGGTTGGATGGAATGAATACATCCCTTAGCACTTCTCCTRTGTATGTGGCACACCAGTAGAGTGTCTTGAGTGTCTTACAAAATTACAGGGTTACTCAGAACAAGTAGAAAACAATGTGATAAATGGGAGTGATTCAGTGTTCTCTTAGAGATGATAAATTATTGTATTGTTCTGTTGTATGAAGTTTATTTAATAGGAAAAAAATCATAGAACTTTTTTTTTCCCCACACAGTAGGAAACAATTCTTGAAATATTTTTATAATATAGAAACAGATGTATGCAACCTAACCTTGTAATCCCATTTCACAGCTTTCCCRAATACTGGGGAGCTCAATAAATAGGAAACTGATTATATTGGCACTATAACTCCATTAATAGGATTCGGATTTGCTGTATTGACAAGCCAGTACTGTTAATATGATCCAGTATATTAAATTGACAGGAAAACTGGAGCGATAGAATGTATCTGCAGTCTAATTGACAGGGAAGCTCTTTCAAAAGGTTCTTAATGTGTTTTTTATTGACAATGTAGCTTCAGTAAGTACATATCATTGGTGAACAGTGTAAATACATTGGATGAAACTGTAGCGGTAGGTTCAAGTGAAGCAGTTATTTTTCTATTTTTCCATACTTCCATGTTTGCTGTGGTGTAAGCTGAATCAAGCTCTCTCTTGTAAGATCTTCACAAATCCCTCTTAAAGCACCAGTCTAACTGCAGTGCTCACAGGCATTTGACAAGTTGTGAATTATTTTAAATGTGTTCATCCTTTTTAAATGAATAGAGGCAATACAGAGCAATGCAATAATGTGTCATGAATTTCATTATGTTTATTTATTGACACTGTGATAGCAGAAGCAGAGCTATTGTACTTTCAGCTAGAGCTCTTTATATGTTGTGATATTTGGCACCTCTTTCTGTGTTCTGATCTTGCTCCTTTTCCAAAAGGTAGTTAATCTCAAGGGGTCATATTACAATTACATACCTATTTTCTTCCATTCCACATTTACCACCCAGATAGTGCTCATTTTCATTAGACACTTATATTTCATGTTTCTCTTCTCATGTTTTCAGACTGAGACTCAGAAAAGTGCTAAATAAAAGGGATCCATTGTGAAACAAACAGCAATTAGAGCTTGGTCTGGGAAATCTTGATTCTCTTTTCTGTAGAAGGTGGAGTTTTTTAAAATTATTTTATTTCATGTAATCTGGTCATCTCTCTCCATCTTTAAAGATAGGTTTTTTTCCCAGAGTCACATAAAAAAGTCTCTCTCAAGTGACCTTTCTAGCTTCTTCAGCTTTTAGACTGAATGCAATCATTGGTGAAGTGAGAGGAAGCTTGACTACCCCTACTAATTCTTGTAAAATCCCCACAGAGTAGCATTTTGTGGGTGCTGCAGAGCAGTTTTTCCAAACTGTTGGAAAAGAAAATTAGAAAAGAATTGTTTTTAGTACGTCAATGCAACTAAAATATATTACTGCAATTCCTTGAAAAGAATATTGAAGTAATAAATCAGTAATGATTTTTATTAACAGGACATGGTACTTGCTTACAAAAAAAAAAAAGTACACGAATTAGGCATCTATTTTGAGAGGATTGTCATTCCTGCAGCTACCTAAAGTACCTTAGATTCTGTTCACTGAGTCTCARTTTTCAGAAGCTGCTTTGTGAATTTGACTGAAGAGCTCACCACCTTTTTTCCTTGTAGTTCTCCTTTCCTCACTCAAGAGAAAGAAAATATGAGCCAGGAACATCCTGCAAGAGAGTACAGCAGCCTGATGATTGCCTTGTGCATCATATTGTTTTTGTAGCTCTGTGTTCCTTATGTGTTTTTGAAAAATGTTATATATCGTCATGTAAGAAATTCGTGTAACGACACTCACTGTAGGTCTTGTAACACCCAAATACATATCTCGCAGGAAGTGTGAAATTTTCCAAGTATGTTCTTGTCATATAAAATATATCCCAAAGACACTTCCCAAAGAAAAAGGGAGGAGCGCACATACAAGAGTCGTTCTATTTTTTTAAAAATACTCGACTTTATTTTGCCCTCCAAATAGCAGAATACTTTGTAAGTAATTTACATCTAACCTTTTTCTTTGCTACTGGTGGAATACCTTTTTCATAATGGGAAGAAGTCTTGCGAAGTCAAAAATTTACTTCTTCAGGCTAAGTAAATACACTCACTAGCAGTCTTATCCTAAGCAGTCTTTTGTGAAAAATTGCACTATGTTGAACACAAACTATTCCTAACAAAATCAAGACAATTGTCTGTTCCTTCAAAACTAGATTTGGCAGAATACAATTCTTTTGTCTTTAAAAGTGATTGCCATTATATATGTTCTTTGTTTCATAGGGGAAGGGTGAATACTTGGAATTAGGCTTTTCAAGAAAAGATACAGAAGATGCTTGAGTTAGATATTAAGTGGCAGTATGATAAAGGGGAGAGATGTTTCATTTCATTTTCTCCATTTAATGTTTAATTAAAAAGAAGTTAGAATCAGCAAAGACATTTTGCTTCATTATGGTTTCAGGTATGAACAGCTACTTAAAATAGAGTTGCATTGAATCATTTCCGAAATGTGATACTTGTTCTTGTAATTCTGAGAAAAAATTATGAATATTCTAGTAGTCTAATATTCATAAATCTGTTTAATATTTAAGCCCTTCTTTCCCTACATTTTAGAATACATCTTTTCCTAATATGACAATTATTTGGGGGGGCATAATTTGTCAAGTACTGTGTTTCATTCTCTCTGCCACCTCCTTTCTCTTTCTTTCTTTTTGCAGTCATGTTGATTTTCAGAATTACTTTSCACAGAAAAGCTAGTTACTGAATTTAAATTTGTATATTTTATTACTTTTCTCTAAATGTATTCACACTGTAGGAAATGAACTAAAGGTGGCTAAGGATCTTCAGAATTGCAAAGGAACTATGACTTTGATTTTTTAAGAAAGGGAAGAATGGGAGTGAGAAACTTAAATTTAAGTGAGACCTTTGTCTCACTGAGAAATAGTGGAATATCTGGGATCAGTTTGAAAAATACAAGGTTGCACTTCTAATCCACTTCTGACATTCTTTTTGAAACAAACAATATCTCAAGCAAGCAGAGCTCTTGTGTAACCTCTCCTTAGTTCTAAAAATATCAAAAACTTTCAACAAAAGTAATTATATATGCCTTATGTGCAAGAAGTTGGGTCAAACTATTTCCAGAGATGCAGTTTCCACTTATCATAGAATCATAGAATGCTTAAGGTTGGAAGGGACCTCTAGAGGTCATCTAGTCCAACCCCCCTGCACACRCAGGGTCACCTAGAGCACGTGGCACAGAGTGGTGTCCAAGTGGGTTTTTAAGATCTCCAGAGAAGGAGAMTCCACCACCTCTCTGGGCAACCTCTTCTAGGGCTCTGTCACCCTCACTGTTAAGAAATTTTTCTTTAAGTTCCTGTGGAATTTTTGATGCTTTAGTTTGTGGCCATTTCCTCTAGTCCTATTGCTGACCACCACTGAATTTGATGGTGAATTGATGTTGTCACATCTGAAGATCCTGTATCAGGAAAAAAAAAAAAAAAAAAAAAAAAGGTTTTTGTACAAGTTTCATTTACCTGTATTTTTCCTTTCTATTCATCACCATCTAGAGAAAAAAATGTAACATTGTTAAGCGGTAATATATTTTCTGAAAGGCAGTAACCTTTTCAAATTTTGGTGGCTGTTGAACTGATTATATGAGTCCTAATCTCTTTCAAAATGGCATTTTTATGATCTTCATCCTTCTAAGCAAGCTGTATTTCACATGTGTACTAAAATCCTCATGAACTTTTCTGCTTTTCTGCAACATAGCAATCTGTTAGTGTTCTTAACATTTCAAATTTACTCTGCAGTCACATATTAAGACAGATGTACGGAAATCTTTATTTATTTATTTATTTGTGAGGCTGTCATAGGAACCATGAAAAGCTATTTTTATTTAATGATTTAGCAGTCTATTCTTACTAAATGAGCTAGTTCTACTAACCGATGAAAAAGAGGGAAAAAAAAAAAAACAAAAAAAAACAAAACACAAGCCCCCCTCAAAACACATTACCTCTCTAGGAGAGTTATGATGTGTTAGATTAACACCACAGACCTTTTATTTTTCCAGTACGTAACCAGGACAGTGGACAATTCTTATTCAACTTTAGATTTTGTTTTAGGGACACATTTGTTTTCTTACTTCTAAAGAACTTGTGTCTTAATCACGGTTGACCTAATTCCCAGTCCAGCCCTCAAGCTTGAATCACAGAGACAAAAAAGATGTCTTTTACTAATGAATTCCAATGACTTTTAGAGCTGGACAGTTTCTGGGGTTTCCTTTGTGGAGAGTGTTGTTTCGTTTTGTTCTTCAGGATGGCAATAGTGCTGACATTTGAGTAATTTCTGGTTATTTCTCAAGTGATGATAGTTCCCATGCAATTCATGGTAGGGTATATCTCACTTAATTTTAGCTATTAAATTAAGCATCTTGCTGGTCATATAAATTCCCCCCATATATATTGGGTAGAGAAATCATCTCCAGAAAGCAGCGCATACCTAAAGATAGATGCCTGAAGTATAATGATTTATCTGTAGGCACCTACAGACCTGTAGTCTTCAGTTCTTACCAAGGGCATGTAGCTAATTAGCTTACAGTAGGTGCCTAACTTGGATGGCTATGTGTAGGCGAACCGAAACCCACCTTAAAACTGGGTGGCTGAATCTGTTGCATGTAAGAACTTTCCTAATTTAGCATTTAGACATTCGTGTTGCAGACATACATAGAAACATGGTTCTGAATTCCTGGAAAGCACTAGATTTTACGAGAACAAAGAGATTATTTCCTGCTGAGAAGTGTTTAAAGTGTTTTGTAGAAATACAGTTATATAGGGTAAAGAGATTGAATCAATGCATGAGCTGAAATGTGTAATATCACTTCCATCCATATTAAAGTATAGGAATTTTAAGTATATGACCTTTCACTTCCACTGGAATTGGAAAAAAATAATTAACAGAGTTAGATTTTCCTATATCTCTGCAACCTGTTGAGAATAGGATGTTTGTCTTTCTAGGAATCCTCTAAACAGCCTAGCCTTAAAATTAAATGTTTGCTTATTATCCCATTCTTATAGAGATATTATTGTATATGAAGTGATTGTCTCTCTGCTGCCTAGATCTCAGAGTGCCAGGTTACTGCTAATCACAAAKATGATGTTTTCGTAGTTCGTAGGAGAAGGCTTAATGCTTTTAGAACAGACGGAAAAGAACAGGAGCTCTGCAGCTGTACACAGCTACCAAGCATTTACATTTGTACTTTTGTTGCAATGAACTCATTGTAAGATGGCACCCAACTGTTTGTTTTGCTGCAAAATACAATATGAAGAAAATTGGTCAGATTATTATTGAGTTAAGGGCCATTAATGATTACCATGAATATGGAATTTCTCAGATGCAGCTCCCATTGTTAGGACTGCAGCTAAGATGCTGTTACAGCCTCTATTTTAGAATGTAAATCTGTGATAGTCCAGGGTGGGCCATATGCTTTTATTGCTACAGCAAGGTGGAAATGAAAAGTGCTGCCAGCTGACAGAGAGGACATTAGCAAACCATGTAATAAAAGTACATTTTAAGCAGACGCTGTGACTATTTACAGGGCAAAAGTTAGACTTAGGTCTCCTAATTAGGTGGCATAAAACTGATGAAAAGACAAACATTTTGCCTGACAATGACACAGAAAATGGAAAGGATCATTCCAGAAGCAGTTGGTTTTAGGAGAAGGCATATTTCTTTCTTATGTAAGTAAAAGAATGAGGTTAGTTTTCTTGGGCAGCGGTAGTGAGATAAGAGAACCCAGAAAATAGAAATGAGCTCTGTTTGTATAACTTTATATGGGTTGAAAAGTATGCTGATTTTTGAGTGTTGTACAAAATATATGTTTATATGCTGTGGATTCACTGCATACAGCAGTGATCTTAGCTTATAATTTTAAGCAGGGAAAAAATATGGGGTGCTTCTGAAATATGGGATATGATGTGTCACATTTAAGTGACTGCATGTGTAAGAATGCTGAAATATTTATTTTTGCATATCTATAGGTGAAATTATGAATACTTCTGGAAAGCTGACTTGGAAAAGCAGTCACCAAATACTGAGTTTGAACATGCTTATCTGTAGAATCCTGCTCCTGTAGTCTAGAGAGTGTTTTTTGCTTTAGAGTGTTTTTCTTTTTTGCTTTTCTTATTGCACTATTTAAGAATTTACTGTGTCCTCACCCTTTAATCCTGCTCAAATCCAAGTCTCCAGTTACACATAAATACTCAGATTTCAAAATGTTAATTTTTGATCTGGTAAAATGTAATTCAGAATTCTAAGCATAGGTGTTTTATAGCAGTGGAGAAAACAGAACATTAAGAATCCTATTCTATCATATCGTTTATCATAAAAAGAAGAAATCTCAGAGAAGAAATATCAATCTTATCAAGTTTTTTTTTTTTTTCCCCAGTCAATGAATGACATGAACTCCACAACTTAAATTAGAAACTGCTTTAAAATATGTGTAACACAAAGTGTGTTATGATTCTAATTTTGTACCAAAAGATTTAACCAGAAGTAGGAATAAAAGCCGTGTAAATATGGAGCCATAATTGCAGAATAGAAGATGATTTTTTATCGTCTGACCCTTCCCTATAGCACACAAGTTATCCATGGTATATAAACAAGTCTATTTTGCATATATGTTAATATATAATTTTAATAAAGAATTGTGGGTAGATACATTTTTTTCTAGCCACCAATTATTTTCCTTGGTGACTTGCACTATCTACTGAATTTCAAATGTAACTTCAGACATCTCTTCCAGACTCCAGAAGTCTAGCCATGCAAGTAGTAAATATTCCCACTTTCTATCTGACTATTAGAAGGAAAAAGGAAAAAAAAAAAAATGAAAAAAAAAAGAGAGAGCGCTAAAAAAAACAAAGCTAAAGAATGAAGTTGGGAGCGGTAGGGAAAACAAATATCTAGAAGACCACACATTTATGTAAACACTTGTTGTGCAACATTAAACCTTACCTTAGACCTTMCGCTCCATTAATTGAATGCTACTTATATGTTAGGTGCCATTGCAAAACCCAGAGCCTCTGCAAAGCTTAATGGCGTGATATGAAGTGATGCAGAAAACAGTAGGAGCTCTGTCGCTAGGTCAGCTGCAAGAAGTGACGTGTATGAATGTACAGTATATGGAGTTTTGTGAAAGATTCAGTCTCTCTTTCTCCCAAAGAACTTTAGCTGATGACACAAGGGGAATTCAGTTCCCCTTGGCAGAACTCCATGTTGGGCTGGATGCTGTAAATACTTCTGCGTCTACAGTTACTTAGCTCATGCAGCTAAAAATATACTCACAGCAGACTTAGTAGACGTATCTTCTTTTAAAAACTTCTTGTCTACAATAATCATTTAATGTTCTTGTTTGCATGTGGTTTGCATTGCTCAGATACAGCTATTAATACTGATGAAAATTAAAGAGAGAAAAGAACAGCTTTTAAAACACTATTCCTGTAGCATTAAAAAAATAGAATTTATAAACCACAAACATTCTGAATTTTGTTGTTGTTTTTGCGTTTCAAAAATATTATAGTAATGTATGAAACTGCATTACAGCAGTAAGGGCCTCAGAATCCCAGCAGATAATGTAATTATGATTGAAAATTAGTATTATTAAATAATTCACTTTTGTAATATGCAAAAGTATTTTTTTCTCTCGTTTTCAATAACCATCAGTCTTAATATCTAACTAATGAAAAAACATAAACAGTGTCATCTGTCAGGTTGCTAACAGAGAATGCCACTTACTAGAGCCTCATTGTTTACTTTAGCAGGTAATTTGTGGACCGGAATCATTTAATTGTTCTGAGCACATAATTACATGCCAGCATTTTCCAATTTAATTAAAATGTACAAATCTGAAGATTAAGGGAATTTTTGAATTATTAATCATTTCTCCTCTAGGAAATCTTGTTGCTCTGCAGGAGATTTGTCCAGTGTACAACTATACGTATTTTTTTCCTTCTCTTTCACAGACAGACAATTTTCCCGCAGAGCCCAATTACATGGGCAGCAGGCAGCAGTTTGTTCAAAGGTAAGGCCTATTAAATAACTTTCTCGGCTTCCCCATTTGCATTCTTGTCAAAATTGCTTTGCCAGAGAGTACAATTCAACTTAGAACGAGTAAATACAACTTTATCTTTCTCTTTTCTTTTTCTCTCTCTTTTTTTTTTTCTTTTTCTTTTTTTTCTTTAATATGTATTTCAGTAGCTCCACGTTCAAGGATCCAGAAAGAGCCAGCTTGAGGGACAGCGGGCATGGGGACAGTGATCAGGCTGACAGTGACCAAGACACTAACAAAGGCTCCTGCTGTGACATGTCTGTTAGGGAGGCACTCAAGATGAAAACTGCTTCAACTAAAAGCCAGCCACTTGAACAAGGTGAGTGAAGCCTCCCATGCTTGCAGAGTGTAAAGTTTAAGCAATCATTATAAACCTATTAGTATTGCAGTGGCAGTTTATCAGGGCAGAATAGCCCTCTGATAATACTATCAGAGAACACAGTAAATCTTGCAGCTAGCCCAGAGCAAAGAATGTTCAGTATCTTTCAGAAAAATAGGGGGAAACATGAAATGAAGCTGCAAGTATCCTTTTTTTTAAAAAAAATTTTTTAAATCCAAACTAGATTTAAAAAAAGGTGTGTGGGGGGGCAAATAGTACTTTTCTAAAAATATAATATACTAATTTTCTAAAAATATAATATACTTAAATTTCACTGTCATTGCCTGTCGTATATTATATAAACAGTCCTTCTGCCAAAGCTGGGTCTGAAAATTCAAACTAGACGGGATTGCTACAGATAAAAAGGATGCTAGTCTTTTCTATTCTTCACACAGTTCGGAGAAAAGGAAAAGAGACAACACTAGGGAAATCAGGCACGAGTAAAAATGGATAGATGTTTTCATTTCACGGTCATTTGTAATGTTGATTTCATGATTAACGGTAGTGTGAGAARTGTCAAATAGTAGCGTAATCTGATTTTCAGTATAGTTTCATTCATACCCTATGAAGGAATCAAAAATAAGCATCTGTAAAATAGTTAAATAGCTTATATCATGTGAATTGCAGTGCTCCCTAAAATTATTCATTCTACCAAATAAGCATGTTTATTTCCTCAAAGTCTGTGTCCAGTTCTTTTTTTTTTTTCCCAGGTATGTTAATTAATTATGAGATCTTTTATTTCTATAGAAGCAYATTTCTTGAAAGCTCCAGATAAAGCAAGCACTCCAGCATTGCATGTTTTTCTGTTTCGTTTTCTTTTGTTTGGTTGTTTCTAGACTGGAAGCTATAAGGAAGTACACCACTGAATTATTTTGAATTGTTTTGTATAGTTGCTKTTATTTTTGATTGCTGCATGGGAGATGATTCAATGATTAAAACACTGATAAAAGTGAGTAAGTCAGTCAGACTTAATGAAAATTTATGTTTATAATTGAGCAGAAATACTTCATAAGCTTTCTATTAATTGTTGATTAGTGGGAACTAGATTTTGCCTCTAGCCTGGTCTGGTCGGTAGTACAGTCATTAGGAAATACGTGCTCTACTTCATATTTTTGATCATGTTGCAATTGAAGTATATTTTTTTTTCTGGGCAGAATACTTAGAATGCTGTAGCATTAATTTATTCTGTATATATTGGAAGGTTGACCTCACATGAGTTGTTTTCAAACTCATAAATGCCAGAAAGATTATTTTTTCGTGACCTTTTGCCACAGCCACTCTTTGCTTATAATTGGACATTGATCTGTATAAAGATGCTATACTAAACTTTTTTTTTAAACTTCTTTTTTTTTTTTTTTTAGAAACTCTCTATGGATATAAGTTTCTCAGTTTAGTATAAGAAAAAGTCAAAAGTCAAAATCTCTGGATTGCTACATGCTTAGATAAAAAGCAAAGAATTCTAGAATTTTAAAAGTTGTGATTAGTACAATTGTTTAGTACTCCAAATAAAGAGGTTTTTTTTTTTTTTTTTTTTTTTTTTTTTTTAATAGAAAAGGCCTGTAGTCAGAGTTCATAATATTGCAGTTCATGCAATGGTATCAAGCCTTTTGCTGGTCAAAATGTAATTAGTAAGCAGATGAAGTCAACCATTCCTAGTCTTTTTTTTTTTTTTTTTCCATTGTAATTCAGAGAGCTATTTGCAGGTGTGCACTGGTCATCATCATGTCTGGATGAGGTATCCTATTCATCATCAACTGATGTAATTGGCTCATATTAATTCCTCAGGCTGTTATTATATTGAACTGTGAATATTAAATACTGTCAGCCGATGAACTGGAGCAGCAGGTATTTATGTGTTTTTTTAGTGAAAAARTCCAATAATTTAGTATGTGGGGATAAACTTTTTTTTTCCTCCCCCATATGTAATTACATATGGTAACAATAGCCATTTGCTTAGTTTTATGAATTCTTCCATTTCAAGTGTGTGGCAAGACCATTGGCCTATTTTGAAAACTGAACTTGTAGTGAAGACCTAGGGCTACAGATCATTGCAATGATGAATGTGGTGCAATGTTGTCTTCCCTGTGAAATCAGCAATTGCCTGTCTGATTAGGGAACTGCAGCCTGACGTAACTTTTCTCCTTTAAAAGCAGATAAACAGAATTGCTTTCTCTGATAATAAGCCAGGCTGAAGGAGGTTTAGAAACATAAGGTGTTTGATTAGGATAGGAGAATGGTTGCATTTTCTTAGAGAAAAAGTAATTTCCAAGCAAAGGAGATGGACATCTTGCCAGAAACAATAGTCTGTAGTAGGACTTGAAGCAAAATCATAAGTTCTGATTCTGTCATCATMTACTTGGTGTTCAAGGACAGGAACTCATTATTTTGTACCAAATTTTCAGGATTGTTCATTATTTTTGAAAGCTATTTAAAGTACTGCAACTTTTGTTGTTAGAAAAGTGATAGTTAGGAGAGGACAGCAGATCTTCTGATATTTTTGAAAAATGACCAGGATGTAACTGTAGAGTCAGGATCTTGAATTCAGCTTCCTAAATTAAAAAGTAAGTTTAGTCTGAAGTTTGAAATATTCTGTATGTAATCCCAAACTATTTTCACCAGTCCAGTTCTTCCCATGGCAGTAATAAGAAGGCTAGCATTATTTAAAACTATAGTTTTAAGCAACTTCAGTCTAGACAACTTGAAAATTAAATGATAGTCAAAAATTCTGTCTGTAGCACTGCAGCAGCTGCACGAGCAATCAAAGAGCAGAATTTTTCTTTTTTTTTTTTTAGATTTTCTTGTAGACAAGACATCTGATTTCCCTGTGTAAGGACCAAATCAATTTTAWGATTTGCATTAAAACGGTAAAAAATGCAGAATGAAGCTTCTGCTACTAGAATAAGTCTATTATTAAAAGGTTTAGCTGAAATAAAGAAACCTCCAAATAGCAAGTTTTGTCTGGTCCTGGTCTTAAACACTAACACAAAAGATTGTAAATCAACTACGTCTGTAAAATGCTAATAAAAGCACCACAGTTGCATTTGATAGAAAGAACAGACGACAGTCTGGGGATGGGGGAAGAGACTTGAAAAGTTATTGGGACAGTAAGTCTTATTTTAAAATAACTATGTCCCCTTTTAGTTATCTCAACCATATATCCTTCAGCTGTAAATTTCAATCCACTTTCTGCATAAAAAATATGTAGCTGTCTCTTAAGCTTACTTATGCTATCTGATTCAGCTGTTTTACGAAGCATCTTCTTACATATGCCCGCTGCTCTTTCAATAGAATGATTTTAGCTAAATTTGTTTTGTTTATCTCTTTTCTTTTTTATTATGTCACTGAGACTTTAACCCTGTCACTACTTAGCACAGTTTGAGATTGCTATTCTTCTTACAAGTATTATAAGAATTAATGTCTTTGATTACCTCTCAGGTAACCTAGAACTTTTTKTTTGTTCCTCATGAAATAGCATGTGGTATTCACACTGCATATTCAGATAACTGAGCAGTCTTTTTGTTTGCTATAGYTTAAACGTAGCAGCAATAATTTATACGTCTTGAAGAGATATCCAGAGCTGAAAATGATATTGTAAGCCATAAATGATATCTACAAATGAGTACTACAAGGTGCACTCTATGCTTTTCTTAGTGAAAAAGTTTATTGTATTATACAGAGGGAGGTTTTTTTAGGTATTTGTAAATCATTGTCTGATTTCCCCAAGGACTTTTTTCTTCCTTTTTCTTTTGTTTTGTGCTGTCTGCGTTTTCTATTTTTTTTAACATAAAGTTACTTTTTTCATTCCATTGTTAGAAATAGCCAAGAACTGAATTCAGGAGCTTCGTTGTTTAGTTTTTACCTTATTGTCTTTACTTTGAAAGGTTTGCTTGCTCTTCACGCTTGTATCCCATAGAGGGGGCATTCCTGCATGTGCTGTTGCCTCGTCAACAGTAGCACAGATCCTGAGAATAAAGGGAAAAACAGAAATGCCTTCTTGGAAAAAAGAGTAAAAGAAACCCTTTCAGTGTTCGTGTCGGATCCTCCACTAAGACACCAGTCTTCCCCACAGGCTTCTCTGTAGAAGACCACAGTTTTAATCTAAGATATAGATAAATAGTATAAAAGTACTGGAGTAAATTCTCAGGAAAAAAAATAAGAGATACTAAATACCATTGAAAAATATAATACTTCTTTCTTCATCATAATGAAAAAAATGCATGTTCATCACAATTGATGTAGTCCAGCATGCAACTGCATCAAAGTCTCCATGAATTTTGTTAACATGCTTGTACATGGAACGAGTCTCCAGTTACTTGTATGTTTATAGTTTCAGTTTACTAGCATATTAGATGTTTGAAATCTGCTGTCTCACATTATCCATCAACAGCAGAATATAAATTATTACAAGTTTTCTGAACTATCCATTGATTTCCTTGCTATAATTCTTGAAACCTTTAGGATAATTCAAATCCATTCTGTTTAACAGAGTGAGGATCCATCTAGACTGAGCAGTGCAGAAAGTTCATCAGACAAATTTCTGCTGCTTAGCATGCTCACCAGTGCTTTCCATCCCATTGGAGGCAATGGGTTCTTTTRTAAGCACATCGTTTAATGAGATAATGAAACATGAAGGATGTGGAGAAATATCTCTTTCAGTGTTCTCAAGAGCTGGTGATGGTCTCTGTTCAGACACTGAATGAGTCTGGGAGTCTCCTCAGAGCTGGTACAACCTGTGGAATATTTTGTTCAACACTGCTTTCATTGTTTTCTGCTACAGTTTTTTGGTTTTTTGTTTGTTTTTGGTTTTTTTTTTTCCCTTGCCTTGGACAAACCATCTCCCATCACACTCTCTCTGTGCCCAGAATCCGAGTTGTTCTGACAGCTTTTGTGCTACTTGCCTTGCTTTGACACTATCTAGGAATCTTTATGTTCAAGCCCTTCATCCATTCCAACTTAGTTGTCCCTAACATAGCCAGGTATGCCCCTAACATAGCCACTGTCTTGTATGTCAGGACTTGCATATGCAACCAGCATTCTTCACTTTTACCCCCGGACCAAGTACAACAGCAGCTTACTTACACTGAGAACTTACTTCTTTGCCTTATTCTGACCTTGTTTCTGCAGCTGTAAATTCTGGAAACAGTCAGACAAAGCCCACAAGAACTTAGATTTTTTTTCTACCTTTGTTCATTCTGTTATCTATTCTGTCAACTCATTCCGCTTGACCAAATGTGTTACAGAAGCCTAGAGATTTTTTTTTTTGACTCATTATAATACTGGGAATTTTAGTTTGTGACTGAAAACTTCTGTAGAAATGTAGACTTTTATGAAGAAAAGGGCTGTATTCATATTAGTTTATTAGTTTTGTGTCCATTCCAGTGCATTCAGCAATTCATTATGGCATTTAGACTAGCATCAGCAGTTCCTTCCTACTTTTTTTCTGTGAGTAGATTGCTCAATAAACCAGTAATACAGAATTTGAGAAAATTAGCAGCATTGTCATTGGTCTCATCCTTCTTGTGGAGTCTATTGTGAATGAGAATATTGAAGCTTCTATTGGTATTTAACCTTCAAATGAATATATTGCACATAGTTAGATGAGTAATCAGAAAAAAAAAATCTTATAGTCACCTCGGTCTTAATAAATGTATCAAGAAACATTCCTTTAAAGCTCATCTTAATAAAACTAGAAAAAATAAGTATTTCTGCAGACTTTCTTCACTGGGCTGAGCTAGGCAATACAAATACACTGAYCTCCAGTGTTCCATATTGTCTATAATAATAATGTATATAATAATATATACATAATACTTAATACATATATTCATATATATTATATATACATAATATATAATAATGAATATAATATATATAATAATATTCTGTCTTTGAACCTAAGTTAATGAGCTAAGCAGAGGAGTGCAATTCAGATGCCTGTTGTACAGATGATTGTCCAAATTGATTGTATGAGTTGATCAACATATAACATTTAGCAACAGATATATCATAAATCATTGTGTGAGAAAGAATCATAGAATCATAGAATGCTTAAGGTTGGAAGGGACCTCTAGAGGTCATCTAGTCCAACTCCCCCTGCACACGCAGGGTCACCTAGAGCATGTGGCACAGGGTGGTGTCCAAGCGGGTTTTGAAGATCTCCAGAGAAGGAGACTCCACCACCTCTCTGGGCAGCCTGTTCCAGGGCTCTGTCACCCTCACTGTTAAGAAATTCCTTYGCAAGTTCCTGTGGAACTTTTCGTGCCTCAATTTGTGGCCGTTTCCTCTATTCCTATACCACTGAAAAGAGACAAGCCCCAGCCTCCTCACTCCCTCTTTTGAGGTATTTATATACATTAATCAGGTTGCCTCTCAGTCTTCTCTTCTYCAGGCTGAAGAGGCCCAGCTCTCTCAGCCTTTGCTCATAGGGCAGATGTTCCAGRCCCCTAATCATCTTYGTRGYCCTGYGCTGGACTCTCTCTAGCAGCTCCAYATCCSTCYTGCACTGGGGAGCCCAGAACTGCACACAGTACTCGAGGTGYGGCCTCACCAGGGCTGAGTAGAGGGGCAGAATCACCWYCCTYGACCTGCTGGAGACGCTCTGCTTAATGCACCCCAGGATCCCATTGKCCTTCTTGGCCACGAGGGCACACTGCTGCCTCATGGTCAAYTTGTSGTCCACCATGACACCCAGGTCCCTCTCTGCGGGGCTGCTCTCCAGAAGGTCGTTCCCCAGCCTGTAGGCATGTCTAGGGTTATTCCTCCCCAGGTGCAGGACCCTACACTTGCCCTTGTTGAACTTCATGAGGTTACTCGCCRCCCAGTTGTCCAGTCTGTCCAGGTCCCTCTGGATGGCAGCGCAGCCCTCAGGGCTATCAGCTAACATTAAATACTGAGACAAAGGCTGCCCTTCTTTAACAATGAGAGATTTTCCATGTGTGGCTTCTCTCCATGGGTTACTCTGCACCCATACTGACAGCTTAGGAGCTGAGGCAAAGCCAGCAGATGAGGAAGGTCTGTGGAAGCAGAGGCTTGTCTTAGAAAAAGTCAAAAAAAGGATGTGAAATGGCATCCTACTGAGGAAGGGATTAGCTTAATAGCTCTACTACTTACTTCATTGACAGAAAATGCAAAATGAATGCAAACATTCTGGCAATTGAAGGGCCAGTGAATGCATTTTGCGTAGAGCCCTATTATTGCCACCTGTTATTACTGATTATCTTATCTTTTTTAAATGGYGTTGAGTTTAACCAAATACATATATATATATATGTATACACATGTATATATAAAATCAGGTGCATGTTTTATCATTTTTCAKATTATTATCATGATGTATCTAGTAGCAATGAATTTTGTTGAATAACATGTCCCACATTTAATTAATGAACTTAGTTATGAATTAGGGCAAAATTCTATAACTGACAAAATATAAAGAAATAACTTTTTGTGCCCGTGGACATAAAAAAATCTCATTGAGACACAAGAATTGATTATATATATTCAGCTCCACTTCATCTATGCATTGTTTGGTGTGTATGCTACATTTCTTCTTTTTTTTCAGGCAACTTCATTTTTCCCCATTATTTCATCTTGTTTTTTAATAACACTTTAAATCAATTGTTGAAATTTGTCTATTTTTGCTCTGTATCTTGTGTTTGCATAGGCTATACAAAGCATTACCACCAGATATATAGACATTTCTTATTAATTACTGAAAAGGTTTAAACTTGACCAATATAAGTATTAATACATTTCTGAAGTGATTTCTTTGATGTGCTTATTTATATATTAATGCATAATAGGTACTTCAAAATCACTAGCCTGTGGTAGCTGTAGCCCTGAAATGTAGGTGTAAATTGTAACATTTGGGTGTTATAGCTGTTGGTGCTGGGGTTTTTTTTGTTTTTTGGGGGTTTTTTTTTGCTTTGTGCTGTAGAAGCAACAAAGCAGAATATCCCTTTTCACTAGTCTAAGCCTCAGTACTAGCTTTCTGTACTCTCTGTTTTGAAACTGCTTTTGCTGGGGCTGAGCTCAGTCTTTGTACTGCAGTTTGTTCTTGGAAGTCTTAGAATCCATAAGTTATCTTTTTGCTTTATTCCCACAAGAAGAGCAAGAGAAGAACTTCCCGTTCTCTCTAAGATGAGGTGCTTCTATGTCAAAAGCATTATCTTCAGCTAACAATTGTTCTTTTCAGACTCTTTTTATAAATTGAAAGAAAAGTGGGGGCATGGAAAGATCAACAACTTTGGAAATGAGGAAACCAGAAAATAGATAGTTTTCATTGTTTCAGGCTTCATCCATTTCTCTGGGTTATAAATGGATGTTCTCTGTCTGTGCTTACTTTTGTTAATGAAAAATTTACAGCATATATTCATATACTAGAGGGATATGAGTATCACCAAAATAGTCTACACAGAAAGCCAATAAAATATATAGATATGTTAAATAGAGATATTAGTAAAGCTTTCACACATTTTGCCAGACACGTGGAAGGAATTTACTGTGAAGCTAATGCATGTTAGGTGAAAACCTGAATTTGAATTTTAGCTAGCAATGGCTTTCTGTCCATCTGGGGAAAAAATAAACATATCAACATAAATGTCTTAAGTAAGAGTTGGGAGTGAATTACTACATCTAGCAGTGCTGAAATAACACTAGCTATATTGTGTTTTTCTGAAACGAGGAGCATCTTCTAATTTTTGTGCACAAAACTCCAGTCCCTTCTTTTCCTGAACCTTTGTCAGTGTCCTGTGGTCATATCACTTTCCCTATATTTCTTCATTTACACAGAAGAGAAAGTGGAAAAACTTAAATGGGGCCAGAGTTACAGTACACTTTGGATAATCACACAACTCCCACTTCCAGTGTATGGGGATATTTTTAAGAAAGGTTTGGACAAATTCAAAAACAACAGAAAAAAAATGATGAGGTCTGTGAAGTGTGTTACGCAGGTGAAATTTTAAAGAATTGTGTTGTTTTAGAATTTATATTTATTTAAAAGAATAAAGACTGAGGGGAAACAATAAAAACCTTTATTTGTGTAAAAAGATGTTAAAAATGAAATTTTTTTTTTCTTTCTATATTTGTGGTAAGCAGAGCATAAAGTGTATATTTAATTGCAGGGAGAGCTATTTAGGTTAAATATGAGGAAGAACTTTGCTATAAAGATAGCTTAGTGCAGGAGCAAAGTATCTATGTAAGCTATAGCATACCCTTTCATGTAGTTTTTTTTAGATTTGTTTGTTTGAAGAAATGATTAAATACTTGTCTGTCTGTGATAATCCGGTTTTATTTTAACCTACCAGATCCAGTCCTGCTTTTTACGATTCTAATTAAAGGTGACAATGAGCTGTACTGTCCTGACTAAAAAATGTACTGAAAAGGAATATTTATTCCCACCTCTCCTATAGCCCTTTGTCTGTGAACATAATCTTTTAGGGGAAGAGTTAAACATATTGGAGAATTACAGAAAATGTGGTTTATGTAGGGCTTTGTAACAAGAATCCCTGGTATATCATACCAGTACTTCACATCTAAAGAGAACTTTGCTCACAGAGCTGCAATGTGATTAACTAATTATTGCTCAGAGAAACTTCATCTCATCCCTGTAGATGTGCAGCTACTGCCCATCCTTATTTACAGAATGGAGAACAGCTGGTTCCCAGTTCCTGCTGCTGCTTTCTCCTATTCCAGCTGCTGCACTTAAATAACCTCCCTTCCCCCAAATGGCTTTCATGTGGCATGAACGGGACTTAATGCACCTCTGTACATAGGGAACTTTTGATTCATATTTTATCGCATTTTAGTTCTATCTACAGGGAACACTGCATGTATAACAGATGTTCCCTGACTGCTACCSCTTCCTGAAGGTGACATGCCCCTTTTTTATATTTTTATCTCTAATATATATGAAACTCGTAGTGCCTGTGTGGTGCTAAAAAAATATTGCTCCATGGCTGCCCCATACAGCATGACAAGCTACGTTTAATTCCATCTATTCCATCTTTCCTCTACAATGTAGAGTGGAGAGAAGCCTATGTCCAGTATAACAGAGTCATAGTGTGGCAAGAAAAAGACAAAACAAAACAAATTAAATTTCATTTAAAATATGTAAATGTAATTGTTAAATTTAGTACCAAATTATGCTAGCTTTATGTACATATCTCATATTAATCAGTGAGGATGTTAATGTGAGYTTTCTGTAATCCTTCATCTTTTAATATTTTCTATASTGTATACTTATACACCAGGAATATGGTTAAAGACAGTATTTCAAAAGATGAAGCTTTTTTATAGTATGTCGTTAGTAGTGTATAGTACCAAATATATMATTTACATACATATATATATATATGTACATCTGTATTTATATATATTACTGTATTGTTGCACTAGCTACTTAAAAGTAACAGGGATATGCACTACGGATTTTTCTAGAATATTTTTCAGTTTAACTATGTTGAATACTATTTTGAATTACATTCTTCATACAATATTTTACCATCTGACCCTATTTTAGCTTGAACAAACAAAGGAAGCTTTTACAGGCAAACTGAACAAACCCAGTTTTTGTATATGAAAAATGCAATTTAGGTTGCACATTGCACACAATCCAAATAACCTTAAAAGCTGTGACTCAAATGCACAGAACAAGAGAAACAGAAACACAAATGGAACTAAGTCTATTTGATGCAGCAATAAGATTTCTCTAGCACTTTTGCAGTCTGTTTGGCCAATGGAAGTGGCTATTGAATGTGTGTGAACTATTGAATACTGGCAGTCCTAAAATTTATGTACTGTATTAGCTGTATTAGTATGTGGCATTTCTTTTCTATTGTCTGAAGYGCTTAGGTAGCTTGATTTGAACTGAGGGTTCTGCCCCTTGTCCTCATGATATTAAGTTGTTGCAAGCAAAGTTCACATAAAAGGAACTTACTTTGGTCTACACATTTATCCAAAATTGCTTTTTCTAGTTTAAAGAAGAAATAACATTTTTTTTTTTTTCTGCTCTGCTGAGGTACATAAAATTCATGCTTCACATTCATGATCATCCTAGACAGTGCCAGCTTCACAATCCTTTAAAGCAATATTCTACTCACAGTAGAAATTTTGCACCTGCAGTGTGGCAAATCTTGTGATGTGATCCTAGCAGTGTGTCATTTTTGGCTAGGTGGTCCTGAAAAGGGCTGATATTTTCTCTAYGATAAAGCTGCAAAACATTTTATGAAAATAGCTTATGTTAGTTTTTTTAACCTGATTTCTTTTTATATAGTTGACAAATATTTTTTCCAGAAATCAAATTAAAACGGTTTTATTGAAATATTTGCAAAATTTGTGTCACGCTTATAACACTTTTAGGTATTAGTCATAAAGCAGAAAAGTTGATTGTCACTCTCAGACATCTTTTTTTTTTCCTCTGTTTTCAATTCAAAACATTAAAAGCTAGGCATGTAAACTAATATCTAGATGACACTCAGGTAAAATACCCATGTTTATAGTAAAAACTTTTRAGGGGAAATACATGAGGTGGAGAGGAGGGAGAAAGAGGAAAGAGAAATGCAGCGATAGCTATACATATTGTGGACTTCATTGTGTAGTATGTTTTCTTTATYTTGAACTATTGATAATACTCATATTTTGCATTAAATACATGTTTGWTTATTTGTTATTTATTTTAAAATTTTGTTTATGTTTTTATTTTYATTTTATGCATTTTTGTACATTCACATTATTTTCTTTGTGTGCAGAGAATAAAAGATATGTCAAAATTACTTTTATTTTGACACAAGAAAAAACATTCACAGAAGGTTAGATAGTCAATTATAACTAGGAACCAACTTATCTGCAGGTTATAGCAAACTGTCTGAACCGCTTTCACTAATTCATTATTCAAATTTTTTTGAKGAGTTATTTAACTTCATTAATTAAGACAAAGCATTATTTAAATCCTAAATATTTCTTTAGAGTTGTGTTAAAACATGGTTTCAGAAGTTAATTTTAAATAACTGAAGATTTTTTGAATTTCGTCAGCTTTCCACAAGTSTATGTGACAAGAAAATATGGCAGTAAGTATATTAAAAAGAATATTGCCTTTAAGCTTTCTACTAGCACGCTTAAAACATAACTACCATATAGATGGTATATATATACCAACTTTCCTCACATTGAAAATTTGATTCTCCTTTGGTWAACGATGAATTTGTTAATCTTCTGTCAAATAAGAGGGTTTTTTTTTTCTCTCTTAAATAACAGGTATGATTAAGTAAGCCTAAACTGTAGCAGTACTTTCCATACTATCCATTTCCCTGACAGAGAGCAGTGAAGGCTTACTAGAGTACCACAGGCTTGCCTATTCAAAATGGTATAATCTTTGCTTGCTGTTATAAGTTAACTAAAGAAAACATGTAATTATTTTTTTTTATTCATGGCAGGACATCCTTATTCTTTTGCATGAGCTTTATACAAAAATAAGATACTTCTTAAAAATAGACAGGAAACTATTTTTATTTAGGGATTTTGTGTCTTTTTTAGTTTATTGACAAAATCCAGATCTTCTCTAGAAATCTTTTCTAGAATCTTCTCTAAGAGAACAGAGCAAGAGTAAAAAAACAAATCTTCTATCAAGAAAGAGAAAATATTCTTTCCAATATTATTGAAATCCTGAAAATACAGGTTTTTATAAATGTTAGAGATTTTACCTTTCAAAAAGTGATTAAAAAGTAAGATCCAGATTTTCTTCTAGATTATTTAATCCTCTGTAATTACAAGGAAACTGAAAGTCTTGGTTCAGGCGGTTTTATTTGTTAAGAAATGAAAAATGTTGACATCCCAAACCTCCACATTCTCAATCTCTGTTGAAAGAGATAACAGTCTGCAGGTCATCAGGAACCTTGTCTTGAACATTTCTCCTACCATCTTACCTACCTCTGAGCTGCTCATCCTAATTCTTTATAGTTAATTGGTTGAGGAACTCTTTGGAATTTGCGGGGAGAGAAATAGGCTCTTGTGGAGCATGATTCATTTGACCTATTTTARATGAATCATGCCCTCAAAGTGCTTGTTTCTCTCCATTGTCTGTTAGAGGTGACTAACTCAGATGTAGTWCAATAGATGTCTAAAGTTACAAAAAATGAATTGCAGATTGGTGTTTTTGCAGGAACCAGCTTTTTGCTCAATGGGCTTTGCTTTTCCCAACTTTTTTACCTTCTAGACCTCTTTCATTGCACTATAGTGTCAATAGTTCTGGTCCATGTTTATGTTGGCAGCAGCATCATTAACTTATTCCTCAAATCTTTTCCATTTTGATAGATATATGATATAGAGGTGGTGATTCTCTYCTCCACCTTAGAAATATGATCTCTGCATAGCTGTTGTCCTTTTTCTGTGTTTTCCACAATGAGATCAATCACAAAATCAATCACAGAATTAAATGACTGTGTAAGGCTCATAGTTTTTAATCCTTTGGCTAAATAATAATTTATTTTTATGTTTTCTTGAATCATTTTGTTCAAATAGCTGACGTCAGAAACAAAAAGAAAGAAAAAGGTGGTCAGGTGATCTTGGATTACATTACATTAAAAGTCAAAATAAATTAACATATTTATCTGCCTATTTAAGCTATTATAATTTTATGTTAATTAAATACCAAAGGATGAATAAAATAAATTAATTTAAGGATTAACCTCTAAATAAGATATCTGTATCTTACACAGTGTTAATCTTCAGTAAATTTTTATCATTCAGTGAGTTGAAGTATTTCATGATCTTATTAAACCTAACGTGTTAAATCTAAGACAGTTCTTGTATGTTCATTAAATAGTATCAGATTCTTAAACAGCTGCTAATCCTTGGCAAATATGTTCAAGAGTCAACTGACATTTCATAAACATACAGTAACAATATTATTAGGTCTAAATAAATATTTATTTAAGATAGTTGAGGTTCTGTCCTTGGGGTATKGTTGGTAGTTGGGGTATTACAATCATCATGTCACTGCTGGTGGTAAGGTCAGATTTATCTGAAGGAAGGCACCTGCCACTCTCTTTTTTGACTATACTGCCACAGCCAGCTGCTGGAGACTTAGAACATGCTGGCACAAAGAGGTCTCCTTCAAAACTTTTTTTATACTCTTTCCCTGAAATAGATACACTAAGCTATATATATATTGATACAACTRCGTGCATGTCAAGGTTTTCTGCCAAAATAGCTGTGTGAACTGGGCTTGTCATTTTTTTTTCCTTACACTTCTAGGTGACATAGCTTTGCCAGTAATACTTTACAGTATAGATTTGGTCTCACACGATGTAATTCAGCATCAACGTTATTAATGGTGAGCACATTCTGCTTTCTTACAAGGTTTCCACAGGTAAAGATTGAATGGCAGATTTCACAAATTGAACAGATTGTCAAGAATATGTCACATACCTTCTCATCTTTGAAGTAACCCTGTTACCAAATATTCTGCTCTATAAGGGCCCCTCAGAACTGTCTCAGAGAGAAAATCTGACGTGTTGTACATCATTCAAAGACTTTTGACTGCCTTTTGCTTTTGTGTTTGCTTTTTCAGCTTTGTCAACTGATAAATAACTAGTAGTGTAAACATCTAGACATCTAGATTTTCTTTTCCTTTTTTTTTCTTTTTTTTTTTTTTTGTTCTTTTAGAATAGTCAGTTTACTTGGTGAAATTTGGCCATTTCCTTTGGGTAGTATTTCTTTAGCCCACAATACAGGTTTTTATTTTACTTGGCTTTTATTTGCATTATTTAAATATTCTTAATGAGGAAGAGATGGAGAAAGAGCTTGTAATGAAAAAACAAGTGTTTTTAATGACTAGGAAGTTCTATTTCAGAAATAATAGGAAAGGTGATTAAAATTTAGATTGTATACTAATCTGAGCATTGTTATTTACTAATAGCTTCACTCCTCACTATATGAAAATAAACTTGTAATACATTGTTTTAATACTCTGTGGTGTAAATATTTTAACACTTTTTTTTTAAGCTGATCTAAGCTAGTGCTTAAAATAGCTCCCTGACATTCAGAATAATGGATATGAAAGTAAGAGTAATAAAAACTGTCGGAAGGTGCAGTGTAAGCACTGATTCAGCGACTACCACACTGATTTAAACATTTTGTTTAGCATGTAAGATACACATCTGTSAGAATTTAAAAGCTTAAATCCACTCCATCTAGGAAAGGTAAGGGCTGAGATGTGGAAGTTGCTGTGAGGTAATGAAGTAACGCTCGTCATCTAAGCTAGGGCCACTGTACATATGTACAGTGTACATATGCACTTCATTTATACAAAGTTTATATACATATATATATATAAGTAATGCAACTGATTTATCTTATTCCACAAAAATATTTAAATGTAACTCTAACATCTAACTTGAATTTCCTGTCACTATCCAGCAATGAAGTAAAGACTTTAGGACAACTAGACTCCTAGGTGAGGCAGTGATAGGTCTAAAGAAGAGAATGCAAATACATGAAAAAGACAAAGGTTTGCATCAAACTGGAATGGATATTTATTCTATTAATTTATCTGCTTGCTATCTGAAYGTTTGGCATCTATAATGTCCTGTGCAATGAGCTACAGGTTGGCACGTGTAAAAAAATTCTTTTGTTGGTCTAAAACTGCTACATGATAATTTTGCTGTCAGTCCTCGCTTTAGGAGAAACAATAAATAATTGTTTTCTATAAGTCTTCTTAGTGACATTCACGATTCAGATACCTCTTCATATTTTCCCTTTGTTCTGTTTTCTCCAAGCTAAAAAATGTTTAATCTCTTCTCTTACAAAACCCTTTTCAGACCTTTGATCATCTTCCTGCCCTTTTTTTTTTTCATCTTTCTAGTTCTATTATACTGTTTAAAGAAAGGAATGAACGGAACTGCATACAGAATTCTAGACACTGGCAAATATGAATTTAAACAAACTAATGTTTTGTGCTTTAATCTCTAATTCGTTACATAAGATTTCTTCTTTTTCCAACTATTCTCTTAGCCCTTCATGATCAGTGAGCACACATTTTCATTTAACTGCCCGGAATAAGCTGAGGTCCTCTTAGCGGTTCTAACTTTTAGAGTCGATAGCTTGTGTATATAGAGTTGGGATTGTTTTACACCATATACTTTGCCTTCATTTATTGACAGTGAATCTCCTGGGCCATTTTATTCTTGYATTGTCAATAGCATGACATCCGTTCTCTTTGCAATCACTCTCATTTTTTTCCTGCTTACATTTGCCATGTTACATTTGTTTGGCTGAAAGTGATACAGCGATATTTAAGTGATAGTATTACATTCTGATTTCGTAACTGGGTTCCATCTGGTCTGCTGACTTGCTACTGGTTATTTTAGCTTTTTTTCTCTAAAACCGACTCTATTAATCTTTCCGCTAAAGACAGATTTTCTGACTCGTTTCCACCCCCAAAATAGCTCCAGCGTGGGAATCTCCCTAGTCTCCTTCTTTGTAAATGCCAGTGTGTTTGGGGCAAAGGAGGAGAGGCTGCTTGTGACCTTATCTTCTTTCAACATTGCTTTATATGCTGATTTTCTGTCAGCTCGCTGATTCCCTGGCAGGCTTTTTCTTTTCTTTTTTTCTTTTTTTTTTTTTCTTTTTCTGGTTTTGTTGTAAAAGTTCTCCTTATTTCTTATTATATAGTAACCAATTTGTTTTCAAATCCTTTCCTACCATGCCCTCCCATGTTTGAACATTTAATTTGCTAGATTCCATCTGCTTTTCTCTTCCTAATTTGTACATGCTTTCCCCTTTTTTAAGAGGATCTTTTTACTTCTAATAGCCTCCTTTACTTTGCTGTTTCGCCATGCTGGCTATTTTTCTGTCCTTTTAAAGTGTTTTTGATAAGTGGTATACTGTTACTCTGAGCTCCTAATATAGTAACTTCAAGCAGTTTGTCATGCTATCTGCAAGCATTTAGTCTTTTAGCTGTCCTTTTCAATTTCCTTCTAAAAAGCTTTGGCATGTTCATGCAGTTTCCACTTTTGAAGTTAAGTGTTACTGTAGTCAATTTTTTTCTTTTTCTTTTGTACAAAGACAATGAAATTGAGTGTGTTATGGCCAGCTTTAAAATGTGGCATGGAGATAATTATATTTTGAACTTGGTACATTGAATGCTAAAAGCTAAATCAAGTAAGTGATTTTTATCCCCTTGTGAACTCTTTGACAAGTTACTCTAAGTGCAATGTACTTCATCATTCCTATATAATTTGTATCTTGCCATTAAAATTACAGCATTACACCAAGTATTTTCTTTGCATTGCCTCCGTAAAATGTCTGCTAGATCAGTTGCCTTGCTTAGGACCAGCTGTGGCAATGCACTTCTTTCTATAGACTTAACTTGTACAGAAACAAGCATTTGTTCTTGGTTTGGTTGCCCATTTTTGTGTGTCCTACTGGAATTTTATTTTTAAATGTTTTCTTTGTTATTCTCTGTTGAAATATGGTTAAGGTTCTCTCCTGCTTTATTATTATTATTATTATTGTTATTATTATTATTATTATTATTATTAGTTAGAGAGTACGGTTTTGTGATTTTATTATAGATGACACATTATCTCAAATTATGTGCATGTCCTGTGACTGCCATTTGTCCTGTCTTTAATTCAAAAATCTCTCTTGTAGTCATTTCAAATATTACCAGCCTCTTTCATTTACTGATTAATGATGTGATGATTCTCCTTCTTGGATAGGTTATGTCCACTGCAAAAATTCCTTAAATTTCTAATTAATATATGCCTTTCTATTATGTAAGTCAATTATCAAGTAGGTAAGCTGAAGCACTCAAAGCTGGAAACTGGAAAATGAATCTCTGCAGAAACGTGATATTGCAGAGATGTGATGTCATCTTTAATTTTTCTTCTTTGGCCACAACAGAAATACTGAAATTTAAGTAAAAATATAAGAATACAATATGTTTTTGGTTTCTGGAGAAAACTTTATATTATTAATGTTCAGTGGCAGCAATCAGTTTTGCATATCTAGTTCCTTCTCTGTTTGTTTTTTTTTTTTATTATTATTATTCCTAGGATTTTGGGGAAATATATTTCTGACAATTTTTGCTTTGTATATTAGTTATGATAAGCAACAAAAACAATATTTTAATAAGATTCTTATTGTTCTTTGTTACACATTTTTCTAAATATGTATCCTATGCCTTTTTTATTGCCCTTTTCTTACCCTTGGCAAAATATTTTTAAAGCTCTTTTGTAGATAATCATTATGAAACTCCCCTCAGGAATATAAACATTGGCTGTTATTTTTTTTTTCCCCTCATTCTAGTGCATCTTTTAATGCTTTTTTTTCCTACACTGAAGCATTCATGAAAATTTGTYCAAATTAACATGCATTAGTTAAATCACTTTAAATCTCTGTATACATATACTTGTTCAAGATTAAAATAAAGTTARTTTCATTGAGCCTAAATAGCTTCCAAAGTGCATGAGAGTAAACAGAATCAAGATCATTTTAATTCTTAATGCGAGTATCCACATAGTTGTTTAATATGATTAAACAAATCCCTACCCTTTTAATTGATTAGGATTAATTTTCCAGATTGTTTCTCCCCCTCATTCCACCTCCTGCTTCATACACCATTGCTTTCCTTTGGAATAAGACACATGTAAACTTGAAGTTGCATACTTTGTTTTTTCATTGGTGCACTGTGGATTTTACCAAAGCAATACCTTAACGGTGCTAGTCCACCTTAGTGCACGGCTGCCTGACGGACTGCAGTGGGGTCCATCTCAGTTGCTGTGGCTCCTAATTTAGCTTCYGGTTGCCCATGGAGTTTATTGCATCTTTGTGGCAGGATCTGGTCAAGGCAGAYACAGGAAATGTGAAAATAGCATGCTGGAAATATGTCTATATTCACAGTTCCTCAGATACTGTTGTTAACCCCTTCAAAGCTTTATTTTACGCAAATCGGCCGTAGTGTCTGTAACTGCAAAAGCTGCCTGAACGTGAAGCCAAGCAGCACAGTCTGGGTGCATACATACCACTAATCTCTTTTACCCTGCAGCACAGAAAAGTCATGTACTTCTGTAATTACAAGGCTCTCTTTCACACAAAAAAAAAAAAAAAAAAAGAGAAAAAGGGGGAAAGATGCTGACTTGACTCAACGGACGGCAACAGAAAGATAAAATCCAGGAAGAAAATTACACTAAGCAGAACGATCACATAGCCATGATCCCTGGCTACACTAACTTCTGAGTCATCTCCAAGAATAGCTTGGCAGGACACTAGCTGGCCCTGTCCAAAGGTGTCCCACATATCATTCCCACCCTATAGACACAGTGGGCAGAGTAGTTTAATAGTATAGAAAGTTCCCTTCTATGGCACTTTTATTTACTAATACAGATGTAGCCAAGGAATCCATAAGGAAGGAATCAATATTTTAAGCTCCACAAAGAATGTCACTCATAGCTTCTTAGAAAGGATAAGAGTCTCTCAGCTAGTCTGAGAGATTTTACAGTTTTTGAGTCAGTTCCATTATGTATTTATTTAAAATTCTTCCTCTAGAACCTTAAAAGAAAACCTCTTTCCATTTCCATTGTAGAGCAGATGCAGTAACAAAACCCCATTCTTGCAGAATATATGACCCAATGGTGTCCCTTTAATAGCTTGCTTGCTGAGTCAAACGAGCAATTCCTTCAATCCTGTATTCAGGGCTGTCTTGCTGAAAAGAACAAAACAAGTCTGAATGTAAAGCCATGGTACACTGCCCTGTCAGGTTGTACAGCTCAAAGGTAGACAGGGATACCTGCAACTCCGTTCAGCTGTGCTTGGATTCCACCGTGCTGCATGCTGAGAATTAGCATTATACGCTTTATTCTCAGTGGCGATTGCCAACCGTGTAACTCTTCAAGCATATCCTGCCATTTGTTTTAGCCAGCAGAACTGGTGTTGATTCCAAAGTAGCTCTTCCTGCTATTTTTTGTGGGAATATTGTGCTAGCAGAGTGAATTTGGGACAAATAAATAAAAAAATATAATAATAAAGAGGATTTGATAGTAGTGTTGCAGGAAGAGAAACAAAATGACTGTTTTCTTGTAAAAACACATGAGGATATTAAAATAATAACCTATTATTTCTAGTTAAAGGAAAAAAAGAATGATGCAGCACATTTATATTAGTAAATACACTATATTAAAGTCCCTACTTGACCCTGAACTGTCTTTCCAGRTGCCTCTTGCCACAGTTTGTGGGAGGCAGCCCTAGTATTTAGACACCCACACTGTGTGCTCTGCTGTTTGCTGGGACACCACACCTCCTTTGAGTTCCTCTGTTTCTCATTACCATCCTTATCTTTCCATTAGAAGATAAATTAGCTGTTTGGGATGGGGAGCCAGAGGTGAGATCTGTATTTCAGCAGTTCTGCACTGTTCAGGTTAGTAGAAGGATGGAAGAGTCATCAAACAGGCTCTGCTTTCCAGCCGTTAGCATACAGACTCGTTAAACTTTGTTTACTGATGTTTATTGATGTTTACTGATGTTTTTATTTACTTTCTTATTATTCTTGGCTTCCATTGCTTTCTCAGTTCAGGTTAGTAGAAGGATGGAAGAGTCATCAAACAGGCTCTGCTTTCCAGCCGTTAGCATACAGACTCGGTAAACTTTGTTTACTGATGTTTACTGATGTTTAACTTATGTTTTTATTTACTTTCTTATTATTCTTGGCTTCCATTGCTTTCTCAGTGTAGGAAAATCTGACCTGAGCCTCTGTTTATTTCATGTGATGTGTCTTTTCCATCAAATGACAGCCATCAACTGAGAACATTTTATCTCTAGTCTTGTGAGCTTCACACTCATGAGAGTGGCCTAGAGGGACACAGCTGTCTCATTGTGCAGTGAACAGAGAATTACCCTCAGATGCATCCTGCTCAGTAAAAACCWTAAATATTGTGACCAGGCTCTTGAACTGGCATTGAAAATAAATTGAGAGCCAGTAAAAATGTGAATTGTTGATATGGCATCCTGTGGGGTTTTTTTCCTTTTAACAACTAATTTTCTTGTTCTCATATTATGAATGTTTCCTCTACTCTAATTTCTACATAAAGCTAACTACAATAGTATGAACAAAAAATGATGAACACATTGATGAATGCTGTCAAATACATCTTAAAAAATGCTCCCAGGGAGATTGATTTTTTTTTTTTTTTAAAAAAGAGTAATTTCTGCTTTTATATCTGCATATCTAATGAGATCTTGAGAATCTGTGCTACCCAGCTCCCATGTACCATAAGGTACATGATTTTTGGAACAGAAGATATTCCAAAGATTTAGGTATTCAGAATATTMTTTTTCTCTGCCATCATCACRTACTACTTKTGTTGGGTGAGTTAGAATCAGCCACTTTTTATTCTTTAGAACGTGTGGCACCTTTGTGATGACACTGCTTTAGAGGTTATTAGCTACTTTGTCTTGATGTGTGCAACACGCAAGCAACTTGTGATCCCAAGTTGCATGGGGCAAATCTTCTCCCTCTTGTCTAGAATTCAGATCCAAGAAATCTCTATAGTGCCCAAATTCCTTTAGTAATGAAATTTATTTAGTTTGGTACACCCTAGGTTGGAGCACAGGAAGGTTAATTCCTGGAAAGGAATTAAAAAGAAGCATACAAATGTGTCTGTGAGAAGTATTAGCTCCTGGTAAGCATATGAACCATCACAGTCTCTTGGAGGTTAGAGAATTGCTCTTTGTCAACATACATGACATCCATTTTGATTGATCTAAAACAGCATAATCATGATTCCATCAGCATGGGACATTACTCTTTCACCAGAAAAAATAATAAGAACATTTTTTTKGGGGGGGCACAAAGAGGGGTGATGAGGGGAGTTGGTATTGAGAGGAGGAGGAATTGGTGTTCTTTTTAGCCACTTAACTCACTGTAGAATTAAATGAGTAGTAGCAAAAAGGAAGCAAGTGGGAAAGCAGTCAGACAGAATGCCTAGCGCAGCTGATCTGGATTGTTTAATATATTGTGCAGTCGCAGCCTAAGAATGGTAAAACCTTGTTTCTGTCAGCATTAGTGGTGTTTTTTTTTGGTTTTTTTTTTTTTTTTTTTTTTTTTTTTCACTTCTGGGCAAAAATCTTATTTCTCACCAATGAGGATGTAGAGAGTTACTTTAGCCTGATTTAGTTTACACAGTTTTCTGGAATTAGACACATCATAACATAGACTTTTTTTTAATGTACATTTTCATTGCTGCCACAAAAGAAAGGGTAAAATAAAGGTCTTTGCACGTCTTTTACGATAAGAGGTGTCCTTTGTATTTATGTATATTTATGTAGATATACATAAGATATTGGGTGATATTTCCAAATTATTTACAGTGTGTTGCAAATTGATATTTTATTTTTATTTTTAATGTAGCCTACTTGTTCTGAATGTCATATGAGTGAATACCCATTATAAATATGCAAAAAAATTAGGTATTAGGGTTTRAGCAGTAGATTAGGTTTTCAAATTACTTAACCAGAAAGGCAGCAAGATAAAAACCATCATTGTGTATAATATAAAACATAAAGGCTTTAACTGAACATATTTAAATTGCATCATATTTTAAAGGAGACATTTTAATTATAAATAATATTCAAAGAAAAGACCATTAAAAGTGCTGGTATTATTTATTTTTTATTGTTTTATATTTGTACAAGAGGACTAATCAGATTTCAGTTCCCATTTTGCTAGTAACTACATAAACAAATGCATGCATTCATCATTCAAGACTGAGCAAATGGTATATATTTCTCTTCAGATTTATTTCTATTTAGAAAAATGACTTTATGCCTTATCATCTTAAATTGGACAATTATAAAGAGGATATAAAAAAAAATAGCTTTTTCTTGCAAACCATAAATGGCTGCTGTTCACAGAAAGTTCAGACTTGTACTAAAGTGAAATTCAAAAGGACTTTAAGTGTTGCCGAAAACAAGATCCTAACATCTATGGCAGTCAGATTTTGCTAACCTAAAATAAGAGCAGATAAAGTGCACTTAATCAAATATATTGGAAATTTCAAGGCACTAACATCTAGCCGTAAAATTACTTTTTAGCAATTAGTATGGATAAAGAAGGCACATGTTCTACAGTGCATGAGGCTACTTAAYATCTCTGGTATAAGAGGAGATGTTGTATGAAAGAATTATAAATGGAAGCACTGCACTGAGAGTAAGCTTCTGGTTCCAGTAGGGTTACAAGGCTGAATTTCTTTCCCTTAGGAGAAGAAGAATAGTCAGGCATGACTGCAGTATTTGCATGTGCTTAAATTCTTCCCACATCTCCAGTTGATTGACGTCTTCAACAAGCTGATAATGACTGATTCCATTTGTTTTAAATGAGCGCCCCTGTCTTAGGAGATCTGATGTAGTCTTGTAGGAAGTGGGCATCAAGTAGTTTTAATTGCTTTTTCTCAGTTTTCTGTTTTTGTTTTCATAATTTGGCAGTCAGTAGAAGTATTTCTTGCCATTGTAGCAAAGTTTCTCAGTAGCACTTTCTCCCTTGATTTGAGTTCTRAATGCAAAGCCGTATATCAGTTTGAATAATCAGTATCAATCCTAGCTTGTCTCTGTGTGTGTTGAAGCAGTTAYTCGTAAACATAAAGAGGGGTTTTCATGCTGGCTTCCAGTATTTTAAAGCAGTAATTTAGCAGCTGCCTTGGACAGGACGAGCAGTGTGTTGGAAACCAAAGGTGACTGCTTCTGTTTATGAGATGAGTTGGTACTGCATTTTTATCAGGCTATTTGCTTTCCTTGTACTTTAATAGTTTTGGTCCCTGGGGCACAGAGMTGAAAAATATAGATTGTAGCTATCATGCCAGATAAGCAAAACAACTTAAGTGATGATGCAAAATGTATTGTCTCTGGTAGTCAGCAAGTAGAGAGTGGCTTGCTTAAAACAAACCCTGATGGTCTAACCGTGGTGGGCCACTCTCACCACAGTGACACCTGCTGAGGATCTGTGTTGTATTTATTTGCATTATAGTAGTATTTCTTTTAAAAAAATGAATTGCATATCTGTACAGAATTGATGGTTTTCAGGCAACTATGGCTGTTAATATGCACTCAGAATACTATATTCTGTTATAGTATTGGCAAGATTGCTGGAAAGTGGGGAGTGGTCACTTATCATAAGTCTTTATTTCTTCAAAATGATTGGCATATGATCTTTCTCCAGTAAGAATGAACAAAAAGGAAAAAAATAAAAATAAACCATAAGACCTGCAAAGTTCTACCTCCTTTCATGTCAGGCATTCATCTGGGCAGTAATTCATGGCATGAAATCTGAGATCAGGTTTTGATGCAGGCTTATTAGTAGCTTGGTTCCCGAGTCYATATGTTGTCAGCTTCCCGCAAACATTTATGCACTGCCTAATCTGCAGCAGTGAATGCTGCCTGCACAACGTGGCAAGGGCCAGGCTGCATAGAGTTCAGTCTGGAGCAAGGAGTAAATGCCACCTCCCTGTCCAATGTAACCCCTGCGGTCCGTACCTCCCTTTGGGAGGAGGATGGCTGTGGGTTGTGCTTATCTGGTGGAGGGCCCTTAGCTTCGGAGGGGATGGAGTGTGCCATTAAGTGAGTTAAAATGAAATACAATACATGGTGTAGAGCAGTCACTGTGTTCGCTGTGACCTCATCCCTGTGAGGCYGCAGCTAATCAGTGTTATCTGCCAGGGTCTTCCTCTTATGGATCCGCTCTTACACTTGGTATCTGCTCAGCAARTGACACATGATCTTTCATCTGCCTCTGCACCTCCAGGAAGCATAAAGTCAGGGCGACGGGGGCAGATGGGAGGAGAAGTAGACTAACCTTTCCAGCTCGCGTGCAGAAAGAACAATTTGTGTTTGTAATTAGAGCTCAGCAGTGATCTCTGTTTATTTCAATGTTACTCAGCTCGGTGTAAACAGAACTCAATTTTGACAACTGTTTAGCTCACGGCACAGTTTTAAAGTATTAAAGGATAATGGAAGACTTATTAGATTAGCTTTTGCCATGATCTTTTAGTGTCCCAGATAATTATTATTTGTGATACAGCTGAATGGTTTAGGCTTGCGTTATTATTRTGCATGCATTTCTCTGTAATACTTTATGTACTCTTGATGGGCACTAAAATATGCATTAGGAAGTATATACATTTAGTCAGATTGCACAGATATTACTTGTGTTTTCAAGTGCTTCAAATTGTTCTGTGAATTCTTTCATTTCCGTTATAACAGAATTGATGAGTTATAACGGATCAGATCTTAGATCCTGACTTTTCCCTTTAAAACAAATCAGCTCCATCATCATTATTATTACTGTTAACCATTCTGAGTAACACTTGTGTGACTTTTACCACATTCCTCTGATCCAACCATTTACATTACATATCTCCCCCAGCATTTTACTTTTAACATTCTCTCCATTTCACACACTTTTGGTGTTCTTGCATWTTTTTTCTTGCACTATCACCTTTTTTAATCTTCCTTGTTTAGTATTTGAGATCATTCCTGCTAGTCACATACTGTTTTTCACCTTTCTATTTGGTTCTTTTTCTCACTGCCTCTTATTACCTTAATTATGGCATGTTGCTTCTTTCTCTGATCTTATAATTAGCTTTCTTACCTTCTGATCACATTTTTCTCCCTCTATTTTGCATATGGCGTGTCTTTTTAATCTTTTCTCCACTTTACCCTCTATTTCCTTTTCTATWTTTTTTTCCTCCTAGCAAATGCCATTCTATTCGTTTGATTCTCTCTGATCAGAAACATTGCTTCTAATCTTATTTTCTATTTCCAGTAAGAATTTTCTATATTGTTTTGTCTTTGTTTACAGCTGTATAATTTTCTTATTTTAGAAATCTAACTTAGGAACTTTTTGACAGTTCTRTGGGACAGGGCATTTGCAGGTGTATACATGATCATCTTGGCCATAGTATTAGATTACTGAAAAACGAGAGCAAGAAAAAAAATAATTCAAAGTTTTCATATTTGAATAATTGCATTTTTGCCTAAGGTGAATTGCAAAAAAGGGAGCCTATGTCAGTGACTAAGTAGGTGCATTTAGCAAAATATAGATATTATTCATGAGTGAAATATAGTTGTATTTTCGTCTCAGTCTCTAAATGAACATTGGTGGATCATATAGTGAAAGCACAAAAATTGCTTAGGGCAAAGAGAACTCTGCCAAGGTTAATGGCCCCAAATCCTTTTTGCCCTAAACATCTTTTTTTTTTTTTTCTCTTATTTTTTAATATACTCTTCAAAACAAGAGTCCCATAAGAAAAACAAAACAGAAAAAAAAGATCATAGCAATTGCATTGGGTGATCCGTCTCACTATTTTTTGTTTATATTGAGATTTATGCTGCACACATTGCAGTGCACTACCATCCAAAAAATGTTTTGTTGCTAGTTTTGCKTATGTTAATTACCTCATCTTTATGGTTAGAGTTATTGTTTGTCAGACAGAACAAAGAACCTTAAAAGCCTCCAAGCCTTTCAGACATTTTTCAGTTTGGAGCCAAAAGGAATGTTTCTCTTTTTGAAGAAGTCAATCTCATGCAAAGGGCATAGAGTAAAGAGGAGATCTCTATAATCACTATGTGCCCAAAAAAMTGAAGGATTATAAATGTATATCCACACACATAGCTTACTAGWTCGTTGTGAACAGAGCAGGTAGTTTTCCAAAAGTCAACCCTTTCCAGCATCATTTTCATTCTTTTAGGTATTACTGTTCTTCCTTTGATACTCAGATCACAGGATTATGAGAGTTATGTATGAGTTATGTATTGTACTCTTAATAGGAGAGTGCCTCAAATTTAAAATCACACACTTTTGGTAACCTATGTCCCATAGAACAGTTCCAGTTAGAATTTGTAATTCTGATTGCACTGTGATGACATTTCATCTAAGAAACAAAATAAAAACGGAATGAGGGGAGATCACTGCTTGGTTAGGATACAGTTCTGTGAGAACACAAACATTTCAATTTACCTGGTAGACCACATACATGATTTAATGCTTCTTCATAGCTAGGACAGCTTTCTGTGAAAGAATATAGCCTTTCTACTTAGAATTTAGCCTAAATTGTCTCCTGGAAGAGCCTCTGTCTTTCTGTTGAGTAGGTATGTAGGGAGCATAGAGAGGCTAACTTTCTAGTCTGCATATCGAAGTAATGCCACTTTCCCTGAACACAGACCRTTTTATTATTTATAGTTGTACAGTTTCAACTGATGGAGCTCTCTGACTACAGTTGTGAGAGCTTCAGTATATTTTAATGGGTCATTCAGCACCATTTACCCTGCTTTAGCTTAGCTAAACTTGTCCATATTCCTTTGTGAGCTGATCTTGAACAAGTATCTCTTTCTGTGTGAAGGTAGAATCATTTTATACAGAAAAAGATAGATGAAGCTGTCTGTTGCATACAAGTTCTTGGCTTTTGAGTCCATATTGTGTGAGTTTACCTAATCATGATGTATAGATGCTTACTATRCCCAGAAAGGAAACTGATCATTGTACTCCTCACCACAAGTGAGGAGTTTATCCATGGAGGGTAGGCTCTTTCATTGCTCATTTCTGACAAAAAATGTACATTATGTTCTCCCTAGATCAAACAAGTCAGACAGATCTTATGGTTGATAGTATTAAATAATGCAGAGATACAAGAATATAAGAATAAGGAATGTCTCATCTATCTCTGTGGATCAGCCATCTTGRCTTGACAGCCAATACTGTCAAGTCTATGCTGTATCTATGTCCAGAGTGAATTTTCTAAAACATTAAACTGACTTAGATTTATTTTAACCAACATCTTCCATAACTTGCTAGAGATTAGGTGATTGGACAATGTCAATGTTTGTTAGAACTGGTATACTTCTTTGTATTTGTTAGAATATTGAAGAAAGCAAAGATGACTTCTTTGAGTAATACTGTCTATTCTGGCCCGATAAGTGGCAGTCACTTCTCGTCTCTTCAGTTCTCATCTATTCTCTTTTCTACACTAGAGATGACATTGTTTGGAATTCTTAGATACCTTTTTCTCAGATTATGCACCATCTCTCTGATGAATAACTGTACTGAATTTTGGGACTTCAGGTAGACAAGTAGCTGGAGGTCATTGCTGAAGTAAAACAGGTTAGAAAGCATTCATAGCATGACCTATCCATGCATGACCTATCGTAGCATGAATGCATCATTTATTGTGAATTTCAGCACTATACTGTAGTCAGATCAGTAACTTGAGGCAGGATAAATGCTGATGGAAAGAAAACAGTTCTCATGGCTCTAGCCGTAAAATGAAGGGACTGTCTATAGTTCATGAAAAATAAAAGATTATTGGGAGGTTAGACTGCTAGTGGCTGCAGTTTAGATATACTGATGAAGATTTGTAGTGGTGACCCGCTGCTGTTTTCCCACAGCAGATTTTGGAATTTCTTAGACAACTATTGATTTTTTTCTTTGAATCAGAATGTATGAGAATAGCCATCTCTGGGAAATAAGAAAGATTTGATCACTCCCATAATAAGTGTGAACAGTCTAAGATAGTCATATGTTAGTTTTCTCAGTCTTGATGTGTAGGCCAAAGTCAGGGCAAGAAAAACTATGAGGACTGAGTGAGCAGTGGCACTTGCAAACACTAACAAGGCAAAGTGTTAAATCCAGAATTTTTTCCTTTTATTAGCAACAGGATATTGATGAAGTCTTTTTTTGAATTTTTATTAAAAAAAGAAGGCACAACTATTTCAAATTATCATTTCTAAAGTTTTTTTTATATTTATAAATATACATTTTATAACAGTAACATTATAGACACAGAGTTGACTGCAGAATTCTTTATTTACAAGGCTGTAGTTTTAAGCAGAGACATCAGATAAACTTATTTTCTGAGGAATTTGACAGCAATGTCAGCAAACTCTAAGGTGATGAAGACTGGAGATAAGAATAAAAACAGATCTCATGATGAGGAAGAAAATCAGTAAGAGTATATAAAATAACAGTGAAAATATTGTGGGTGAGAGAGAAGAAAACAGAAATGGCCTGAAATATCAGAAGAGAACAACAGAAAAAAATGAAGATAATTCAGGAGAAATTCACTACATAAAATGTCAGTCTGGCAATGCATACCATTTGGTTATCCAAGAAAATAAGACTGGAATATATCTTTTAGAGGCCTCTAGTGAACTGTAATCTCAGAAATATAGAGMAGACTGGCAGAAGGAAGAAGACACCAAAGAAATGCTGGTGCATCTAATTCAGGCTTGTCAACTTTGACAATGACATATATTAAAAACAGGAAATTCTCCCCTGAAAAAAAAAAATGTGGGCATTGCTTTCTTCTGACAGCAATCATATCTTGGTAGAACCTACAAGTGATGTTATGTATATATAGCAATTATGCCTTCTTCATTACTGCATAAACGCTACTTAAAAACAAAACAAAACCAAAAACAAAACCAAAATCTGTTTTTGGTGAAATATGAAGTGAAAGAGTTTTTCATCATAACAAGAAACAACAGTTCACTGAAATTACACATAAAGTCTAAGAAGAGTAGGTGATTAATCATGCTCCAGCTTGTATCTTTATGTATGTGCCATTTTATTTTGACACCAGATGGAAAGGGTTTCACATCTACTCCTCCTCTCTTCTTCCAGTATCCAAATTCAAAGATGACGCTGGTTTGCAGGAGTTTTAGGAATCACAAAATGAGTTCCCCAGAATTACTCTAACATACATGCTATAAGATAGTCCAACTCTAAGAATAGGACATCCACTATATGTAGCAGTGTTCTACATGTCAACCTTAAGAGAAAGAGATAGAGATGAAAGAGAAAGAGAAAGAGAGAAAGAGAAAGAGAGAAAGAGAAAGAGAGAAAGAGAAAGAGAAAGAGAAAGAGAAAGAGAAAGAGAAAGAGAAAGAGAAAGAGAAAGAGAAAGAGAAAGATTCTGGTGACATTAGTCATTTAAGAAAATATGTTCATCTTTTCTCTATTCAGTGCACTGAGTGATATCATTACAATGCAAATTAAATCATTGTATAACTTTCTATAGATATATATTTAGTATAATTCCCATCAGTAAATGCTGAAACTGAAGATATTTGTATGAAGCTTAGAAGAGGTTATGTGAAGCTAAGTAAGTACAGTGTAATTTGTACTGCAAGAAGACAGTATTGCATTATTATTTTTCTTTTTTTTTATGTACATACAAACTATAATTATTTGACAGAAAGTCTCTGCCAGAACCAATAGCACAGTTRCATCAATCTCCTAGAGAATAGCTTTCTGTATTTATTTTGAATGTGCTGTAATTTTTCACACAATGATAAGCTAAAAAAACTTTGCTCTAAGTTACAGTCTGGCTGGATCAATCCCAAGAATCCCAGTTTTCTAGGCATACATCAGCACACAGTGAGTAGCAAAGCACTGATAAAAGGCAGACAGTTCTAAGTCTTCTAAGGTAATTTCAGGATATACTGGCTGCAGAGAGCCTTTCTTAGTTTCTTAGCTTCTTTAGCATTTCTTCTCTAGATTATTTAGCATTTCTTTTCTGCTTCTAAACTGCCTCTCCTGCTTTGATTCCGTTTCTGGAAGCAGGTAGGGATGTTTTGGAACAAAAGATTTTTGCAACTTCGATAATTTAGAAGTGAAACTATAAAGAGATTCCTTTGAAGTGTATGCTAAAAAAGTCCTTCGTGGAAATATTATTTTTTCCCAAAGTAAAATTTTGCATTACAAAAGATTTTTTTCTTTTATATATGCACATATTTATGGCTGACTTTACGGGGCAAATTTACAAAAGCTATCCATGTAATCTCCCAGTATTAAAGCAGCTTCTAGCATTAGACAGTGTTTAAAAAAAATCAAATGCTTTTTTCTTACCTTATCACAAAAAGAAATTTGAAATTGGAGGGTGTTTTTCATTTGGAAATGTTTTATAACCCTCTGCTTCAGGGGAAAACCAGATATCTTTTAGAGAAAAAAGAAGAAAATGAARTAATCTGATAATCTGTAACTATCCTACATGCAATTTTGCCTAAATAAAAGGTATTTGTCTTTCTGACTTTTTAATTCATATTTAGTTTAAAAGAATTCTCTTATTCATCCGTGTCTGACATACTCTGTGAGTGCATTGGCATATTTTTTCTTTAACTTGAAAGTCTGCATGTTCGAAGCTACATTTTTCTGACTCTTTTGAAGAATAAGTATTTCATAGATATACTAACAATTTATGTGTGCTTTCTTCTTYCTTTATTTTTCTTTAACTATTAATTTTCAGTTGTGAAAAAACAGAAAGATATTTTTCCTCCAAAAGAAACTATTATAAAGTGTCTCATTAGTAAAGCGTAGTGTCTCTGCAATTGTAAAATATGTGAATKATACCTCACAAAAATGTAAAAAATCATCCCAGCAGTCATGCTGAAAAGATACTCAAACCAGCACAAATCAGGAAAACATTAATAAAATAAAATGGTAKCCACACACTTTGTGTGTAGTATAAAAATCAACTTATGTCAATATGAAAATAAAATCCATAAAATTGGAGCACAAATATCAAGAGTTATTCATTACTGAACTTGAGGGAACAAAGCTTAGCTTTCAGTCTTATCAGCCATATTTGGCACCTTTTATAAAATATTTAAACATTCAGTGAATTATTCTGGTCACAGTTTTACACAATCCCAAAGGTAGAACAATCTAATTGCAGTAGGCTGTATTTTCCATAAAAGTTGCTATATTTTGTTTCTTTACATGTATTACAGGTGAAATGAAATCCTTTCTATTTCTTCACTGTATTGTCTTTTGCAGTTTTCTCTTCCTCCTTTTTTTTAGTGAATGAAAGTGACATTTATTAGAATTTTTTTTTTTCTTGAAGTTAAACTCTACTACTTAAAACAATTTTTCCATTTGAGTTAGGATCCTTTACTCTTATTGTACTTTTGAGAAATTCAAGGGGTAACAACATGTTGTCACCTCTTTCTACATGGAAGAACTCCTACATTTTASTGGACCGTTTGAACATCTGTCAGTGTAACATTTGCCATCTCTTTTAGGCTAAATGTCAAGTGCTACTTTCTGAAATGAAGTATTGCAAAATGAGGCGTGTTTATCATACAGCCTAGATTACCTTTGAAATGTATAGTGAGTTTACATCTAATTTAGAAAAACGAAATGAACCTATTTTGGAGAAAAGAAATATACACAGATATGCGTATTGAAAGATCAAGGACCTTTATCAAGAATGTCTTAACAAGATCTGGAAACTTTATCAKATTGAGTATGGTAAAATGCAAGCAATATGTGTAGGCAAATTTCTCTGAACAAAATTTCACTCTCCTTTAATGTGCTGCATATGTCACTAAGAGCCTTACAAATATGTGCAATTCCCAGACTTATTTTCAGGTACTTCCATGTGTTGTTAGAGCATACTTCAAGAAAAAAAAAATACAAAATTAAAAAAAAAAAAAAAAAAAAAAAAAAAAAAAAAGAGGGGGGAGGGGAAAAAAAAGAGAAACAAAAGGAAAAAAGAAAAGGAGAGAGAAACATCTGCAAGGCAACCATGTGAAAAAATGTTTAAGCTGCCTGTTATTAACTGCTCAACCTGTTTTACTCTGGATTTCTGCATAATTGTGTTACAGAGGARGGGGAAACAACAGATGTTGAATAAAGATTGAAAATGAGAAAATGAGACTGTTTAGAATAAATAAATAAATAAAATAGGTAAGGTTGCTCTCAGCTAGACATTTTTGGCAAGACTTTTAGACCACAATCCGTTTCTCAAATTCATTGCCCATTTATGCAAGATTAATGTAAAACAAAGTGTTTCTTTTTAAGTCTGATCAGCTGAGCAATTATACAGCTCAAATAATCCTCAAGTCAGTCTTACAGAAAGCAGCTGAATGCTTTTTCAAGCAGTTTCATAAAGCAGATTAAATGAATATGATATGAGGTCAGAAACCCTTTGAGCTCTTTTTATGGGAAGTTTCTTGATTGCTTTTGTAATTAGCTGKTTTTTCATACATTATAAATATCTAAATAATCTATAGAAGGTGCGTTTTTTTTGCAATCTGTGTGACATAAATGCCACTAAACTATATGAGGGTGTTTTTCTATCCCCTTATTTGCATCATGTTTTAAAACAAACTAAACTGTCATTTTTTTTAAAGAATGTCCCATCTTTTTCTTCTGCTTAGTCAATATTTGTTTGAATGCATTATAAAATTGCTGTCAAGACAGAGCTATCCAAAAAATGAGTTGCATAATACAAGCTGAGTTATTACATTAAATAATTTGCATTACCACGCTAGTGTATCCCTTCTTACCCATAGTGAATTATTGGTCTCAATGGGAGTTGTCCCTGAATGAGACCTGCAGGTTTGGGCAGAGGTCCTTAACTAAAAGTACTGTGTCCTTTTATAGCACCACTGCCATACTATTTCAGAGATCGCCATTCACAAGATTAAGATAAAATCAGAAACCATTTTGGGAAAAGGATTCCAATGAATCCATTTCCCATAATTTTTAATTTTTAYGATTGCTAACTGAAAATATTTTATTTTTCAAGCATTACCAACTTTGCTATCCTTACCCTACATGGCATCACAAGCAGACTTCACTCTATTGAGCTGCTTCTTCTAGGTGAGCAAATACTAGCTCATCTGCTAGCTGCCTTATCTTGCAATCCAAATTTTACACATGAGATTAGAAAGCTGTGTAGTTTCTTTTCTTTTTTAAGTCTGCAGCTCAGAACTTGATAGTCTGAGGTATTTCTTGTAGAGCTTGCCAGCCATATGATGAAGAAACTAAAGATTTGTATTTATTTTAATAAGTTGGACTGAAATTTAMTTTTAAAATTATTCAAAATTAAATCACTGCCTTATTCTCTCTGTTTTGGTCCTGGTAGGGCTTCTAAAAGAAAGTATGCCATTCAGAAAGCATCAGAAGATTCTGAAAAAAAAATGAAAATGGGAGCTCATATGACTTGGGGTGTGTGCTGTATGCATGAATATTTTCTAGGTACATTCTTATTACAAGTACTCACCATAATTGCAAGTGAATATGAGTAGCTCAGTGCTCTACTATGTCTCTCTAATGCTGCAGCTATGTCATTACTACCAATCTCTATAGGAGCATGTGGTTCACAAGTACGATGAGCAGGTTGATGGATCTGTCTGTGGAATCAGAACAAATCTTTCTTATGATTCATTTTTGCCACAGATAAGCCATAAAACAAAGACGGCAGATTGATGGAGGTTTAGGTTTTCAGTTCTTGTTTTAAAGAGTAGATGTAGAACAGATTCTTCTATTTTATACCCTGAAGCTGAACTGTCATCATAAAAGATGTACGGACTTAATTTCTGAGAGCTGGGCAGAAGAATTTCTTCCTCCTCCTTTTTTTTTTTGGAGCAAATTAAGCACCACACAGTATAGTTCATTACTACCTACTGCAAAAGGTAGTTTTTGCTAAGRCACATAAAATATCTTGTCTAGTTATTACCTGCTTTTCTGCAAGATGCAAATATCAGCAGATAAAAATTTTCATTGAAAATCCTGACTGGCAGTACTAGAATTTCTRTATCTAATGAAAACACATCAAATTTGAAACATTCTTTCTAAATTTTGTGTGACAGTATGGGTAACAGGGAAGAAAAGAAAGAAAAGAAAGAAAAGAGAAGGAAAGAAGGAAGGAAAGAAGGAAAGAAAGAGGAAGAAAGAAAGAGAAAGAAAGAAGGAAAACACCTTTTCACATATTTGGCTAAAGTTTAAATTTTGTGGAAGATAACATCTTTTTAAAAGGAGATAGTTCTCCTCTTCATCAGACTAGATATATTTATATTTTGGAATAGCAGATCTTCTAGATATGCACAGGATAAAATATCTTGCTGTCTTCCTTCATGCCTGCCTGTTTGGATCAGCCCCTGAGAGGTGTGAAACAATATAAATTAGGACTTAGCTAGATTCCAGTTTGTTAGACATCTAAAAATCCATCACAACTTTTCACAAAACTCAATTGTTTCTAAACTTTATATTATGGAACTGTTTACAGCTCTGTGTTTTTCTAACAATCAAAATTGAAAGAAGAAAAAACAAAAAGCTACCTGAAAGGAAAAATATCCTGCTGAAATACATTCTTGTTCAGAGATAAAAGTTMTTTTATATTACATAAGTTTTTCTTTCAATACCAGTTGATGAGTTCAATATGCCTCCCMAAAAAAAGATGGCTGAACTTAACTACAACCATTTAGCAAAGTGATAAGTTAAGCTTGAAGGGATTGAATGAGAGAAATAAACTCTTTTAAACKGGTAAACTGGTCTTTTTCTATAATCACTGATTTTTTTGATTTTTTTTAAAAAGGATTTTACCCTCAAGCAAAGCAGGCATATACTAGACATTTCCTTCTGTTATATCTATTGGATGTGCATGTATTTTTGTTTGTACTTCCGAGCTTTTTAGAATGGGCTCCTAATAAACATTTTTAATTTAATTTTGTTTATTTTTTTAGTGCTCATGTATAAGAAGGTATGCTGTGGGTTGCTAGGTATGCCTTTTGTTTTTCCTTGATGTGTTGTCCATAGTGATAATTTTACCTGAATGCTTATACTCATAAATTTCCCTCCTTCGTGTGGGATGTTAATAAAAATCTTATTCTAATAAGTGGCTCCTAAATTATCATTGCATAAATCTTTATCACATTGTGCAAAATTGAGTATGCTGAGTCTAAACTTGCAGTTCAGATTTAGAGAAACRGTTCTTAGCAGAAATATTGCCTGGATTTTTGTTTTTATAATAATTATATTTTAATTATATAAAAATTTATTGGCATCTTATGGCTAGTTTTGCTCTGTTATCTTCTGAAATGTCTGCTTTCTTGACCTTTGCTCACAGAGTAAGGGTACATAAGCTAATCTGTGTGGTTTTGAAAGTGTCACTGGGAGATCTGTACATGAATTACTGTTATGGAATAGGTGGGAATATAATCAAGTTAACTTAAATCAGTTCTTTCRTGACTGCTGTTGAATGATATGAGTTTCATTAATCATCTGTAAATGTGTTGTTGTGAGATGTAATACAGCTGGGCATAACAAGCTGGAGCATGTCTTCCAAGAAATTTCAAAACAGTTTTCTTGAAAACTGCTGTGAAAGAAATAGCAGATTTTTGTAGTAAGATTGATTAATGAAAATAAGTATTTTCTGACACGGAAACAAAAAAGAATCCAATTAGATGTCAGTTCTGCAGCTCATTTCGTAATCGCTGCCAAGATTCTGTGCAAAATATATTTCATCTCTAGGTATGGAAAGCTAATAATGTATTTAGGATATAGAACTAAGCATTTGCAAATCTATCTGTCTAAAGACATAACCTACATCTATAATTAGACATCTGGAGTGGGATTTTGGTTCAAATTCATGCAGCTAACTGTAGCCGTGGGATTGAGCTCAACTGTATGTGTGTACCTGTGGAGGTGAGCATTCTGTTGACTCTCTTGACTATATCTTAGCTGTATAAGCCCTATCTATCTTATGGACACCTTCATTGCAGACACTTAAATGTCAGAATAKGGAGCTGTGTCTCACAACAATTCCTTAGTTAAGTGAAAATATGCATACCTGTCTGTTAGAACAACACAAAGTAGCATTTCAAGTTGATTGGAAATGTCTGGGCTGGTTCCATTCCAGAAGCAATCTGGACGCATTAGTGAAGCTCTTTCCTTAGATGAAGATAACCTGCTTCTCAACATTTAAACATATTTTACAATCGTTCAATCGTTTCATATATTGAAATGAACTCTCCAGCATAGGTATCTATAAATAAAAACAGGTCCTCTGAAAAGCAGTCTGGGATGGAAGAAGGGATAACTGCTGAGCAGGGAAGGGTAAGGTAACAGGAGGAAGGTCTGTGACACAAATCAGTTCCAAATTGAACAATTAAGAGTTTCCTAGTGGCCACTGAAGGCTCTTGAGGAACTGATATTTTAAATAAATAAATAAATAAATAGCAAGAAAGTTTATACTAGCATTAATGATCTCCTACATCTTTCCAGATATTTGAGAAGTCCTATGAAGGCAGGTCAAAATCTGTCACCAACAATCATGAAAAAAGCCCAAATTAAGCTGATATTGTAAATGTTGGTTTTCAAGTTGTTTAGGAACACCTTAGAGAAATTGCAGTGTATGTTTGCTTGATTATCAACCAGTAACTCTTGAAACCTTATCTACCAAAATTTTAGAGGAGCACAGAAATAATTTTTCACAAGTTGAGTGGAAATAGACAACTGCAGCAGACCGTGTATGTACCCATTGTAAGTAAAAAATTGAGGTCACATTGTTAGACACTTGAGATTCCTGACTGAAGACAGCCTTTATAAAATGACTCAGTTTTGTGGAAAGCTTCACACRAACTATACCTTCCAAGGCATTTTAGTCAATAATAATACAAAATTTTTCAAGAAATAATCCTTCATTAGTTCCATTCCTTATGGAGTTATATATTTTAAACAAATRTAGAGAATACAATAGAAATCAATATTACTTAGTAGAAATCAATATGGGAATAATAAAAGTCTTATGGAAAAGATCAAGGAACACAAAACTGTCAAGATCAGGAATATTAGTGGAATGAAGATGATGGAAGGCTAGTGAATGAGCAAAGAGTAGATAGCAATTTGAAGAATCATAACATTTCCATTGGTAGTAGATGAAAACTCGGGAGAAGTATTTCAGGTTGTTGGTGGAAGGACTCTCCAGAAATTAGCGAAAAAAAAAAAAGACTTCTGAGGCTGTAGAGTGGCTRGTGAGGCTTTTGATTTGATAATATTGGAAGAATATATATGCATTATTTGATGCAGGGGGGAATTATCTTTTATTCGCATACTCTTTATGCAGACTATTTGTATTCAGAGGAATAATTAGAGAAAACTAATAGCTCATTAGCTTTTCCTGATCTGCTCCCAGATTGTCCTCACTGAGTCACAGACTCTGCATACCACTGGGGGGTCTCTTTAAGAGCTRGGAAAAATGCAAACAATACCAGCAAGTTTTTAGAAATCTACAAATTTGCTCAGTTTGTAGGAGATTAACAGGTAGTTCTTGTTATAGTTATTAACCACTCACAGTTATTACCAGCTTAACTTGTGTGATAAGATACATATTTACATCATAATAACATTATAATGTATATTACATGTTTCCTTTGTAATGCTTTGTAACATCTTGTTAATTTATCCTGTCTTTCTGATTCTTTACTTGCATTCATTCTAGTGTCTCTAGAGCTGCCTGTTAAGAGAAAACATTTTAACCGCTGTCCTTGCGCTTTAGGATGGATGTAKATGGATGGATGGATATAAAATTGTCTTCACACTTCTTAAAGTCACCTCTTTTCCCCTGTACATGCAGTGAACACCTCCAGCTTGTTGTCAATGCACTTGRTTGCAACATAAGAGGTTTACAGAGTCAAAGCTAGTCTTGCATCTTTTGTTCTGTCATACAAGTCTTGTCAGCTTTACTTCTATACTCTTAATGTTAGCATGACATTTTGTACATTTATAATTACAGTATATTAACAGCATAACTAAATATTTTTCTTCCATTTGTAGGATGGTAGTTTTTGCTGTAACATATATATCAAACAATATTGTCTTGGATGACTAGATGTGTGCATGTGTGTGATGTTGATCTGTATTACAAGCTGTTAGTAGGATGCAATAAGCTGCCTTTGCCCTGTACATTTGCCCAATTCCCTTGACCCCTGCCCTCTGTTCTCTTTTGCCAGTTTTTACCATTCCAAATGGTAAAACTTGGAATTTTAATTTAATTTTGATAAAATCAAAATGGTTAAATGRTTAAGTATTTTTACCCTTCTAAACCTACAGATGCTTCACACAAGTGAAGACACAAATAAATTAAAAAAATAAACTGCTAGATATCTGTTACTGAAAATAGAGGCTTGCCACAGAATTTGCTATTTGAAGTTCACATCTATACCTTTTCTGTATATAGAAATGCCACTATTATATGTTCCATTTCAAGAATACATTCATGATTGATTTTAATTATGTGTGATCCCACTAAAAATGAGGGAAGAAGATATTTTTTTTGAAATGTTATAAAAGATTATGACATATAATATGAAGAGTTGAACAACAAATTTGGTATATCCTTTCCAGTGAGCACCCAGCATGCCTTAAAAAAATTAAACAGGACATAATATTCCTAAGATTTTTTTAAAAGAATTCTTTCTATTCCAGCCTCCTGAAAATTCCTGTGATTCTAGTGGATGGAGAGAGGCTTCAGGCAGATTTAAAAAAAAAAAAAAAAAAAAAAAAAGTCTTGAGTTTAGGTGTGTTTTAGCCTCCACACTATTACTGTATTTTAAGATAATCACATGGCACAAGTTAGGAATTTTATCTATATTACAGATCTGTTCTCAGAAGATTTAGCAATCCCCATTGCAGCCTTTGATAATTCAATTAGTCTCTCAAAAAGTTGGGAGTAGCTGATAAATTCACTTTAATGTTAAGTCAAGTACCCCAGCAGGTTTCAGTTAATATGATCACTTCTTAGGGAGTGTAGCTCTACCAGTGATATCTCCCAAATGGAACCTTTAACAGGGAATACATGGGACTTTAAAACAGATTAAAAGAACTATCTTTACCAACATAGCTTCTCACCATTAATAAAGTTACTTAAGATCATGGCAGTGATCTCAGGCACTTGGATGGTTGTCCATCTTGTTTAATTTAATTTAATTGGTAACCTTAGTGCCCTCCACGGAACAGTTTTCATGAATATGATGAATGATCTCAGGAACAGAGAATGTCATTAAACAAGCCAAATTTAACCCTTTGCTTTAAACTTGGTCTTTTGGGATTCCCAAATCCTATTGGCAGACAGTGATGGCTGAATAATAAGCAGGAGGGGATTAGCTACATCTGCATTGACTGAGTCTTCAGAGGATGCTAACAATAATACGAGCTTTGTTTGTCTACATCAAGGAAACAAAGAATATGTGCTAAAAGCAAAAGAYGAACAACTGAATTTAATGTGGTAAATAGATTCATGTCTGTGTAGAAATCAGACAGCAAAGCATAGAGAGTAAAATTATATATATATATATATAAGAAAATATTGCTTACTATTCACAACCAGTTGGCCTTAATAGGAGGATTTTTGCTGACCTTCTGTACAGGATTACAGATTTGCTGAAAGGAAGACTTGAATTTCAGATGTATTCATCCATGTCATCAAAGATGCATGTTGTCATAGTTGGAGTAAGCTAACTGTGACATTGAAAGCGTGTAGAAATGCTGTATTTTCCTCTCTAACAGTAGAAAGTAAAAAGCAAGATAAATATATGTCTTTCCCTGTTTTAAATGGTTTATACTCTATTTTATTCCACTTTTCTGTTGTTCTGTTCAACTTTTCTGTTTTAAATTAAATAGGTTATTGTATTCAAGGATGACATTTGCTCATTGTTTTTTAAGTAAAAAGAAATATTTTATACACAGATTAAAAAAAATTGAATTTGATATTTTTTAAAGACAGAGACTGAATACAGACAAATGTAAACTAATGTTTGAGGAACTAGTTCTATGAAACTTTAAAGATATTTTTATATAGCCATAGATTTAATGCATATTCTCTACTCCTTCTGTTTTCTCACACTGAAGATTAGAGACTTATATAATTACTGTGCTTCTATACGGGCTAGTTATCTTATTTGAGGAACCATCCTTTATTTCTACTCACTAATTTTAATTTTTTTCATGTATTTTTTGTTATTTTTATTTTCTCTTTAATATGTCCTTAGCTTTCTCTTTAATATGTCCAAAAGATACACTAAGGCTGATGATATATATCCAAAGATACTTTGTGACTATTAGCCTTACTCCTCTGTTCCAAAATATTCCCTTGAAGTTATAAAAATGGAAAGATCTGTGCTTGAAAATGTTGGAGACAGGTTGGAACATCCATCTGTGACTGAATTTGCTTGCACATAGTGTAGACTGGTATGCTCTAGTGTCTGAATGTAGCTCTGGTGATATATCACAAGAACATTTTATAATGCAGATGCACTCTACAGGATTGCCATCGCTAGTTTTCCACTTGATTATGTTTTAAAGAAATTAACTGCTAAATATGTGTGTCAGCCTTTTGGAGAATTGTGGCTGATATTTTATGAAGAGAATTGTTGACAATATGGAGATCCTTGTTTATCACCCAGCCTGGCTCTCTCAGAAATGCCATCATTGAAACAAATAGCTCTTGCCAAAATTAAACTGAAATTTATTTATAGAAGGAATATTTTTGTTGATGTTGAAAGCTGTAGATTTAATGGATAGGAGATCTCAATCCTTCTGAACTTTTAAAATAAGAATTTTGAATTCACATTTGTTTCCTCTAATGGAATAAGTGGTTGGTGGGAAATYGAAGGATGCTGCTCTATTCCTATACATTTTGTTTTGTCCTGGAAAAGAGAGTATCATACTATGATTTGCTTTAGTGAATCGCAGATAGCTTAACATCTGAATCCAAAAGCCATGACTAGCAGTTCTGCACAGTTTGGACAGACAGGCAAGCATGGGCCAAGATTCCTTTCTTTCAATTTCCCACTTAAGTGAAAATTAAATCTATACTTTGATACTATTTTCAAAGGATCTTTAATTTACCCTCAAGTTAAAAGGGAAGACTAGACTTCAAAAGCTTTGTAAACTGCCCACTACTTCTACAGACCTTAGAGTACAACTGAACCTCTTAACTGACAGAATTTGTACTGGAAAAGCAAGGTACAGTCCCTCCAGGAGTCCTTCTTGGAGAGAAGGGTTTTCGCTCCTGTCTGCCTCTACATCTAAATTCTTGGAGGACCTGAGGTGATATCTTGAAAGATACCCTCTTGGGACAGCTTGTTCTGTCCACAAAGTGTAGCTGATCAGATGTTCATCGTATGTTTTACTAAGTAAGTTCCTGGAAATAAAATAAAGTTTCTTCATACAGTGTGAGATATCTTGCCCAAATAAATCTGGTGGCACCTATATATCAGCAAAGCCACTCCTTCCTGGAGTTCTGAAAAGAACTCATTTGGAACCAGAGCCTGATCCAGAGGAATGAGAGGCATCTGATGAGCCGATTTGCCTCAGTGAAGCGCAGCAGGTCCCAGTGCATTCCTTCAGGCTTTCAAAATGCAGCAATTTGATGCAARTTTTCATCATAAAAAGAAAAAAATATATAAGTAGTAGTTTGATATCAGATTTGTAGCACAGTATTAGAGGAGAAAGAAGGTTTCTTCACTTTTGCAAAAAATAACTCAGTGGAAAAGCAGTATGTATCTTCATTTGTCCAGATAATGAATGAACGTTATATGGAAATCCTAGAGATAGTACATGTGTGTTATTCCTAGTRTATTACTTTGAAAAGGGAATTTTTTTCATACCAAATAGGTAGGCATATTAGGAACACAGCCTGGAAGAGGGCATTCATCATGCTGAGTTAAGCATCTAAATTCCATCCATTGACCTGTGGAAAATTGGGCTYTTAAAGTTGTGAAAGACAATCTGCTGAGTGCTGAAAAGTTTCATCCAGCTAATAGGAAAAGCTAGAATGATGGACATGATTCTAACACTAAATGGATAACTTCACATCTCTAACTCCCTGCATATTAAGTGAAGATAGGTAGGACTGTCGGGGAGATGTTTTAGATCTGGAGCCTACCATAGGCATCCTGAATGGCTTTTCAAAGCCATCTTTCAYGCATCTTCATGCAAAGACAGCATGAGAATTCAAGGCTAATTTTAATCACTGGAAATTATGTTATGTGGCTCAAATTAGATTAGTCTCTCACTCTCTCTTATAGCTGCTGTTAAGCATCTGATGGAACTAATATTCAGAGTCTGAGCCCGCTTCCTGTGTTCTTTTTGAAGATTTTCAAGAACTCTCCCAGAATTCCTTAAATGCTAGATTAGCTTAAACTCCCCTTTTGCTTGCATTTTGGATATATGATAGGAAAGCTCAAGCAAGAGGGGTGAAAAAYAATTGCAGAGACAAGTCTCCTTGCTCACCGGGGGTCAGTGTGCACGGTAGCAGCTGCAGGTTTAACCAAGTCTAGTGAGGTATCTGTAGTTTAATTCTTCAGCTTCCRGGGTGTGTTTCTGTACTGTGCAGGCCAAGACAAGGATCGGATTAGGTTTAGAAATAGGGCTGTTCAGAAGACCTAAGTGTGAAAACACTTTTTTTTTCCCCCTGAATTGCAAGCTGAAGCAAGTACAGTTGTCTAGGCAGGACCCTGCTTTATAGCCGTGTTCATGAAAGAAAATCTTAGCAAAAGAAACGCCTTCAACATTTTATATATATATATATATATATATTTACACATATATATATATATTTCTATTGTGAGCAATGTCAGATGTCAAATTCACAGCAGGTTTTTAGTGCTTTTTTTTCTTTTCTGTCCCTGGAAAGAACCTACTTATGTATATTTTCTCAGTTAAAAGCATTTTTCACTTTGCCATTTTTTAACGTAAGCATTGACACAACTGTTAAAAAATTAAGACCTTCTGAAATTAATTTTTCTAATAGCATTAGTTACCTCTGTCTTCTAGAGTATCATTGTTCTGCATATGTTAACATGCAAACCAACTAGCAGCTTTTGCCATGATTTTTGATCTTTTAAAAATATTTGACATGTCAAATCAAATGCTTTTCCTGACTCTTGACTTTACCGCCAACAGAGAGCTGAATAATATGCTAACACATAAAGTTCCTCCTAATAGAACCTGAAAACATTTATGATATATATTCAAAATTGATCCTGCTTTGTCTGGCAAATAATAAGGTCTTCTGAAGTCTAACGTGGGTGAAAGAGGAAGGAGCAATAAACAAGGGAAAAAAAGAGTGAGGAAAAATGGAAAACAGTTCCACATAAACTTTTTCTAGAGGAAACCACTCTTTTACTAAGATACTGTATGAAATGACATGCTAAGAAAAGTCAACAGTTTCTATTTAAAGATATTCAGAACTGAAGTAAAATATTTTGCTGATACCATAGTGCAGAGCCCTTTGCAAATCTTACCAACAATGCAAAAAATAATTTACAAAWTCACACACATCTTTTTAATTTATTTCCTTTGTATTAACAACCCAAGGTAGAGTTTTTTACATAGTAAAACTAGGGACAATTAAGACTGTTTAACACAGAGACAGATGCCAGATGTATGCATGTAGCAGTTACAGTGGAAGCATATGCATAGTATCAACTCTACAAATACTTGGGCTCCCTAGACACYCAACAGTTTTGAAGCTAAGGGAGGGAATGTTTTTATGTTGTAACATTTTCCCTTGGTGGTAGCAAATTAGCTGCCTTGTATCCATCTTCAGCTGGAACTTCAGAGCCACTTGAGAGCTTACAAATAAGTTTAGAGTTCTGCTAAACTGCTTGTTAGATACCTTAGAAGTATGATACATACTGAACATCTGCAGTAACAGGTAGACTAAAGGAAAAAATGATTTTATTTTTTTTCCCCATAAGAACCTTTTTTTTTCTTTTTCCTAACTTAAATCCTTATCGAATCTATGCAAGGTCAGACTTAGCCTTGCTTTCACATATTGTGCTTTTCACACAGTTTTTTTCTCCTTGAAAATTAAAGACTTTTTTTTTAAAAAAAAAACTCAAACAAACAAAAAACCTGCCCTCCTTCCGCCCTAAAAAAGAACAGTGAAACAAACAAACAAAAAACCAAAGCTAAGCTACTTTTTTTTTTTTTTTTAATTATGAATCCAGGATGCTGTTTATGGGGGAAAAATGATTTTAAAAAAAGATGAAATAGCTATTGAGTCCCAGTTTTCTCAGCTTCCCATTACCTGTTAGACCTAATCAAGCCAAAAATACCTGTAGATATCTTGTCCCTTTTCTTCCCAGCCCAGAAAAGGGATAAGAGGATAGTGCAAGGAAATCACAGTGGAAATCATGCATAGAACTGTAAACTAAGTAAATATCATCAGTGACAGGTTCCAGTAAATCAAAAGAGTTCTCAGTACCGCAGTACTCCCAGTACTGGTTTACTTGGAGWTCCTGTACATTAGTGTTATTAAGATCCATAGTTTCATAATTATGATCCTGGAATATATATAAAAATTGGAACTCGGGGTTCTTGGTGAAGTATCTGGAAAAATGAAGGCATGAATACTCTGAAGTCATCTTTAGTAAGTATATCTCAAGAGATTCATTTACAGTTCATACAGAACATGAAAATTTATCAACTCAGTTTACATGTGCAGTTCTCTCTACCAAACTACCTATGCTTGCAGCATCAGATTCCAAAACAACATCCTTAATTATTCTTTCTGATTGATCTAATTGGAGCAGCATACAGGGAGGAATTGAAGTAGCATTATGAAACTCAAATTATTGAAAGAATTTAGGTGATTCATAAATTGGCATATGGGGAATCCCATCCTGGAAATTTATTTTGAAGATAATAATAAAACATAATATCAGCAAACTCCTAAACACTAATCCAGGACACTATCTACCCTAATAATAATAATATGAAAGAATATGTATATGATACTTATCATGGCATAGGTGAGATTCCAAAAGAAAGTGTTAAGTCTTTTTTTTTTCTTTTTTTTCCCCCTCTCTCTATATACCTTTCCATGTCCTTTTATCCTCATTTTATGTCCAAGTGAGAATTTCTTGAGATGGCTGGACCACTGTATAGCCAGCATTTTTGTGAGAGCAGAATCATGAAAAAGCATTTTTCCTCTTATTCTGTCAGATGCTTTCTACCTCCCATGAAGTCCAAAGTGTATGACCCTTGTGCAATATCAGCCTTTTGAAGCAGAGAATGATACTCAGTGGGCTTTTCCATCTATCAGTATAAAACAGACATGGTCTTATTATGTCTGCTAAAAGAGATTTTAAATGTAAATCCAGGCATGCTGGCAGGAACGTGAGAGAAGCAGTACTCTCTCCAAAGTAGCCAAATTTGGGATGGCTCAGTTTCTGAATTGCCTTTGGATTTTTTTTGTGGGGCTTCATAAAGGAAAACTGATAGCGTGTAAAATGCTTTAATGCATTAATTCTGTATTGGACAAAATCATGYTCATACACAGAACTTCATATGCTTCCATTCAAGACAGTCAGGATGCAAACAGAGCCTTTGAAAGGATATAGAAACAAATTGCTTCTGAAACCTCTTCTCTCAGTGGCACCCTCATCAGTCAAAGTCTGTAAACAAGTTGTCATCTCCAACTTTGAGAGAAGCTGACAAAGCAAAAAGCTTAGTGCCTTCTAATTAAAGATTTGAATGCTGAGATAATTGATAGCCAGGGAAGAGGACTCGGTGGTATAACATACAGCTAATCATTGGTGGCTTGATGGTGTGACAGATGGAGAAAGCTTCCTTAAATTATGGAGCTTTCACACAGGCATTTTCAGAAACTGCCGAGAGTCTGATTATATTTTCATTAATGTTGTCTTTCCTTCCCATTCATAGCTTTTGTTTGCCATAATCACTTGTTGCCTCTTGCCTGTAGCCGTACAATCTATTATTAGGTGTATTGGACACGGCACTGTTCCCCAACAATGGGCTGGTTCCTGACTGAATTCCTTTGCCACAGTACAAAATACAGTGCTAGAATTACTAAATATTACAAGCTAGATATGGAAATTACTGCTGTTGCAATTATGACTAGTGCACAATGAACTAAGTCAATAAAAAAAGCATGTGAATGCCATGCAATATCTGTAGTGATTGTACAAATTCGATTAAGTTTCAGGTTAAGAGTTATTCCATTTTTACAGGCCAGTTTAGAAGCAATCCCTCTTTAAAATCAGTGGAAGTGCTTTGATCAAGATGAGGAAAATATACTGCTTTAAAAATATTCTTTCCAGCCGATCGATCAGCAGAGATGTTCTCATCTCTTCTCCAGTTTTCTTTCTCTTCTTTTCAAGGAAGCAGTTCTTGGCCTCCGCAATAAGGATCTACTGTTTAAGAATTTACTGKTTTTAGATAAGGGTTTATCAGACAAACCATTAAAGTTTCTCCTTGAATGTTCCAGGGCTAGCACAGGAAGCAGAGGGATAGGAAACCCACTCCCTGAAACAGTAGGCTAGGAAGCTGTTTTGATGGATGGGAAACGTTACAGTTTTCCTAGAGTCTTTCAGCCAGCATAAGTCAAAAGGCAGGAATGACAGTAGGCCCCAGCTTTCCCAGGAACTTACAGACAGATGTTGGAAGCCAAATCTGGATGTTCATCCTCAGCCCCTTCCCTTTCTCCTCTAACAGGGAGGACATGGGACCTTTGCTCATACTCAGACTGACACGCTTGTCCCTTGCCTCTCATTGAATAGTTTCAAGGACCATAATCTGTGCCTAGACAGATTTTTTTTTTTTTTTTTTTTCCAATGCGGAAGTTTGGACATTGCTGGGAATGTTGGAAGCAGAGCCTCTCCCTGTCTGTGACTCACAGGTCTTATTTGTCTCCAGAACAGCAAGGCAGAGGCCAAAGACCCATCGTTGGGATCTGTGGACCAGCCCGCTGTGAGGAAGGAAAATTTTCAGGTAATGGAAATGCTTTCTTGTTTTTATGCTGTCATTAAGTACAAAAATATGATTACCATTAAATCATAAATGTGAATTTAAAGCATACTTCCGTGACAAAAATGTTAGCTGTTCTGTAGTGCTTAATGCTATCCTACAGTATTCCTCCCATATTTATGGTCCAGGAAAACTGTGAACTAGAATTAAATCCATGGGCCCACAAGCTGTTTATTGCTTTTGAAGTACTTTATGGAATGTCAATATTAGAAATATATTCTGTTTATACCATAACAAGAAAACTAGCAAAGAGAAACAGGGTGGAAACTCTGTATCAGGATTAGAGGCCTCAGAAAGCTTATAGTTCTAATATCAAGAAAAGAACTTGCAGTCCAAGAGGTTTCAAAAAAAGTGTCAGCCTATTATTATTTTACTGCCAGTCATTATGCCAATCTGAGCTACATAATTGCTTTGCCTAACTGAAAGGAGCCTTTAAGCAGACAAGCCAGTACAAATACTCAGATTGGAGACAGCACTGTTTAATAACAGAAAGCATGTGTATAGAAGCATTTGTTTACCTCTGCTTATTTATGTCCAAATCAATTGTAATTAAACAGGAATCCAGCCTCAGTAGTAGTGCTTTAGCTGATTGTTCTCATCAGAAGTGTCATGTAGCCCTTGTGTTTAGGACAAGTCAAAGAAGCCTGTTATTTTCCTCCTGTAATAAATACCTACTTACTGTCTTTTCACTTTTTTTTTTTTTTTTTTTTTTTTTTTTTAATGTTTAGTAAAGGCAATTGTCTACCTCAAATCATAAATATGACACCATTTCATATCATTTCTGGGAGGTTTTCTTATCGTATTCCAAGAATAATTCACTCTCATTATTTTCTCTTTTGGACAGTAGATATGGTTTATTGTCTATCTGTTTATACACATGTACACAAAATGCAGTTCTTTCATTTCCATTTCAAGATATTAAAATATATAAAACTTATTTTGTTGCTTTAAAACCAATGCTGTTTTTCTCACATAGTGTGTTTGTGGTTAGACTAGGGATATAGATGCTACAAAGAATTTTATAACTTGTTTTGTTATAGAATGCTTGTTAAATGGAAATGCTTTCAATAATGACTATGAATTCACAAAGTCTTTCTCCTAGGGAAGTCAGTGTGAAGTCCATGCATGCATTCAAAGGCAGATCATTTTCTTTTTAATGTGAGACAAAGGTCAGGAAAAAAAAGTGAATTGCTGTTCACTGTGTAATGCAGTGAAGAACAAAGCACTTCAAGGGTGAGGGTGGAGAGTATCAGCAGTCTAGAACTGTGTGTTTCAAAGAGAGGAACATTCACATTTTGGACTTGGTCCTTCAGTCTAATTTTCATTTGGAGCTGTTAGTCACAGAGCCATTCCACTGAGCTATTCCTTCCAATTACTGGTTATTACTAGAGAAGAAGAGGCAAAGAAAAAAAAAAGTCTATTAGATTGAGGTGTTAATGCAGTAATAAAAACTAGGTGTCACCTGTGTAAAGAGAAAAAAATAGGAGTAAATGAGAAAGAGATATATGAAAATTACACTAGGATCTCCTGAGACAATAAAGCATAATAAAAGCATTTGACATTTTAAAACATTCAGTGTTATTTATGTACTTATTTAATCATAGCCTTATTTAACCATCATCCATGAATACACAGCAACACAAAACTACAATTTTTTATATAGTCTGAAAAAAAAGTTCTCAGGAAAGAATGCACTTGAACAAACACTTACTAGGTCAGACCTTATAAATCATAGTAGAATCATCTTTGTCTACTTTGCTCATATGGAAACAGGTTTAGAGAAGAGAATGATTTTTTTTTTTAATCAAAATCTTATTTCAAAACCTATACACAAGCCTGACTATACCTTATTAAATTATATACAGATTATGGTGATTTTCATATTATAAGCCTATAACATAGAAATATTTCAAGAAATATTTMATATTTGTATGCTGAGGTTTCATGTACATAGATTGTTTACTTATAATCTACTTTTCAGCTTTGTGTGTGTTTAATTTAAAGAATTAGTGTCCAATTAAAGTGAAAAAGTAATGTACTTATGAAGCTATACTTATGCTATACTTTTTTTTTAAAAAAAAATGTATTTTGTTTTTGTTATCATTATGCAAATTTCTTATAATTAATGAGTCAAACTATGATATCTCAACTTTAGCCATTGAAAGGAGCCAGCTATCTAAAATACTAATTAACTTTATAGTGCATTACAGTTAGGGTGAAATCAGTATCTTTATTTAATTATGTTCAAAATATTTATGAGAAAAGAGTAGGAAATAAAAACAAAAGATTTTTTTTGCTTTAATCTTGCTGCAGAAGGCAGATGTTAAATATAGTTTCTCTGGTAAAATAGTATAAAATATGAAAATTATGTCATATGTTGCACCAAAATACGTACCTTGTTTGCAATTTATATTTGGCCAATGTAAGTTTCTTCTTACACTATTTCCCTCCAGTATAAATTTTCTGTCTATATGACTTGATAGCTTGTTTCCTTTTCTTTCTATGGCTGATAATTTAGCAGTTCTATTTTTGTRTATGTTCTTCCTAAAGTGCATAAAGCATTTCTGACTGTTTACCCTAAAAGCTCCAGAGAGTTAGGAAAACCTCCAGGCTGCTTCTGTTTATTGTACACTTTTGGATTGTCAAGGGTTTATTTTCAATGGGAGGGAGAGAGGTGGAGATATGAAGATATGAAGACTGCTTGCTCTGTAGCACTGCGTATAACCTATATATATGCATATATATATGTATATGTATGTACACATACACACACCCCTATGCGTACATATAAACACATACACATGTGCCATATATTTACCATTGCATTGGTTCTGTTTTCTCCTAACCACTAATTTAGCCCTTGGTGGTGATAGTTCACTTTGTATTTATAGTCTCTGCTGCTACTACAAAAGCTCCTGTTAGATTTTCTTCACTATCTGCTAGCCAGACTCACAGGCAAAAATGAGATGAACACTTCATAATGTACGATAATCAATACTCAAAATTTGCTTCTTATGATATGATATAAAAGAGTGAATTAAAAAACAAACAAACAAAATTCAAAGATTTTCACAACTAGTGTATCAGAGTTTATGCAATGCAGGTGGTTTTCACTTCAAGGTCATCTTGTGTTCATTTCCTCACAAAGTTGTCTTCTCCTTTTTTGGTTTCATATTTAATTCAGTCATKGCTAGAATGCCCACAGAGCAGAAATGGAAAGTTAGTCAATACTGTGAGTATGAATGCAAGTATAAAAACTGCTTTAGCAAATGCAGGAAATGAGAACGGGAAGAGAGATATGGGATGCAATATATAATATATGATATATCCCCTTTTTACTTCCAGAGATTGCCAGCAAACTTTGTATTTTTATTGGCAGGAATGAATAATGCGAATACCGCATAAGAGTTCCTCACACCCAGTATATGTATATACACATGCATGAAAGCTGAGAATTTCAAATCTTAAACATAATTTGGTTACAAAATTAATCTATTTTGTTTCAAAAATCTCAACGCATAGTTTTTGCCACAGGACTGAGCACTCTGAAATGTCAAGTTAACGTTCTGTTTAGTATTTTCAGTATCTGAGAACTTTTTTTTGTTCTTTTCATCTATAGCTTGACCATTTTGATCTGGGACTAATTTATATTTATTATATTTTTTTAACATATACTTTTGCCAATTTTTGGAATATACAATATTGGGAAAAATGCTATTATCTACATTGTAAAATATATATGTTATATTTTTAAACATGTGTTTAATGTAGTTTAGAAATTGTTTATACATGTAGGAATATTTATTTAATACATCTTTAGATAATCTGACACAGAAGCAGTGCTTGAAAGGTAAGAAGAACTACCCTTAAGATGCCCTTTTAGTGCTTTCAGGGAAGAGACTGTCATGTAATGTAATCCTCTAAAAGGTGTTCTACTGATGCTCTCCCAGTACATTATGACCTCTTGACATATTAAATATGGTGAGAAAGTTTACAGCAAGTGCTACTTTTTTTTTTTTTTTTTTTTTCCCCCCCTTTGAGAAGCCAAGGGGAATCGTATTTTGATGGAATAATTAAAAGTGGAGAAAGCAGCAAAGACTTGATCCACAGGTTCAGAGTATTTTATGGAAACTAAAAAAAGCAATATTTTACCAAGTTATTATTTTTACCTTCTGTTAAAAAGGAAGGGCCCAAGGTTATGCATAAGTTGACACAAAAGGCTTGCTAAGTTTGCAAAATTAAACAGTTGGTTGGAAAATGGATTAATTGTTTAGGGAGTCCCTTACAAGTGCCAGAAAGCTTTTGCTCTGCAATGTCAGGCATTTTCTATGTAATGTAATAGGAAAACAATTTTAGAAATGTATTAGAGAGAAATCTAAACAAGCCAACTATTATTTCTCATTGCTACATAGGTCCAAAGGTAGATGCTGAGGTTACCACAAGTTCACTCTGTAGGATTAGGAGGAAGATAAAAAGAGTGAAATAAATTATTAATGTTCACTGGTAAAATCTAAAGTTCTAGCATTACCATTGAAAGGGCTTGGTTATGGGTAGGGTTTTGACTTTTGTTTGTTTGYTTGTATATTTATTTTTCTGTATAACAAAACTTGAAGCCTGACTAGTAGTCACTGTTGCTAAACCTGTGACTGTGCTAAACCTTCCTATCCAATTTCCAATCCTTCCTATCCTATCCAACTTCCTATCCTATTTCTCTTTCTAAACCACAAAATCTTTTTCTTAAACTCTTCACTGTTTTGCCACTATGTTCTAGTTTCAGAGTTGGAGGTGTCTTTTTCTCCCTGCTTTTCCCTGTGCTATACAAAAAAACAACAAACAAACAAAACCAGTATGCGGCTTGTTTTTGCTGGAGCTCTACAAATTTCACCTTTACTAATCTTTCTGTTGCATTATGAAAAATCACTCTATGTTTTCCTCCTCCTTAGCAGAGTACCTAAATACTCTTGTTTTGTTCCTATTTTTTTTCTAGTCTTTTAATAGTCTTAGATGTTAAACTCTTTGAAGCAGAGAACATATAGAAGGAATAATAGTTTTTCATAGGAATATGTACATAATCATTAGCAAATATCAGATCTGAGTAAATTATCTCAGTCCAATTTAGCTTATCATAATGGCATAATACATTTTTTGTTAAATTTAGCTCACATTTTATTCATATGTCTTTCAGAAATGTGAACAGTCAAAACTATTTACACTATTTAATTCTGATAGATGAGCATTAGCATTTTTCCTGTGTCAGAGTTTTGCAGCGTAACTGCTCATGAATCTTGTGTTTTYTAATAGATACTAGAAGATTTCTATAAAATTGTTTTTAAATTCGACCTTCCCATTCTGTGGGTTGAAATATCCAGTGGTTGAAAATCAGCTTATAAATGACCACAAACCATAGTTGATAAAAGAGTTTATTCTATCTATATTGTCTGGAAGGTGCTGAGAACATGAAGGAGAAAGAGGAGGTACCTTTCATCAGATTTAAGGTTACTTGTATCAAATTAGAGCATTTCTAAAACATAGATTTAAGAGATATTTATGGAATTTTTCAGCTTTCTGATACTGAGTCGATGTCAYGTGTACAATTAATAAATGAGGAATGGTGATCCAAATATATTATATAGTGTAAAATGACAGATAAATTAAGGTTTTTAAAGCAGAGGATTTCTTATGCTTCAGAATGGAATTACAGGATAGGAAATATTGAGATTTATGTTCTAAAAATGTAGAGAATAAAAAAAAAAACTTTTTTAACTATATTCTTTGAAAGACATAAGAAAAAGATATCCTGTCTGAAAACATTATCAGTTCAAATAGTGTGTCACGGTTTGTCATTCTTTCAAATTGTATGTATTGAGCAAATCCATTTTCACTTACTTGCACCAAAACAAAAAAGGGAAAAACTGATTACATGATCCATACTCATGTCTAATAAAATTGCAATATGCACTTTTTGACAAGCTTATATTTAATGCATACTGATGGAAAATTCCAGTTCTCTGTTCTCAGCAGGAAAAGTAGGCTTTTTAAGAAAACCTTTCTATTTCSTGGCTGTCACACAACATAACAATTACAAACAGAATGGAGGTGACAAAAATGAAAACCCAGCTTGCTGATTTTTATGAAGTGTTTGTATTTTCAGAAAGGCAGTCATTGCTTAGTTATTTGATTTGAAAAATTAATCCTGATAATGCCTTTTGAGTTCCTTAAGTACTGTTCACTATTTTCTAGGATGAATTGTACAGAACAAAGCCTAACAGATTTCTGCAGCAGATTAGTTTACAGATGAAGCTCAATTCCGCTGAGAATGATTCTCTAATGACCCCTTTTTACTTCCTTTGGGCTGTGCAAATGCTTTAGTACCTAGAGAATAGAGTTAAATAAATTTATTGTCTCAGCTAGTTGGTTTATAAAATCCTGAAATATTTTAATTATAACCTCTTTTTTCTTTCTGCATAATTAAGAAGCCAGATGTCAAGTAAGCCCAACACAGGTTGATCATAGACTCTCCATTAATTTCAAGAAATCCACTTATWATTAGAGGGTTTTTTCTTTTTCTCCTTTGTTTTACAGAACAAGAAGAATGTGTTAACTGCACAGATGAATGCCGAGTGCTTGGTCATTCTGACAGGTGTTGGATGCCACAGTTCCCTACAGCCAGCCAGGCTGAGAATGCAGATTATCGCACAAATCTCTTTGTACCCGCAGTTGAAGCTAATGTTGAGACTGAGACTTACGAAACTGTGAATCCCACCGGGAAGAAGACTTTTTGTACATTTGGGAAAGACAAGAGAGAGCACACTATTCTCATTGCCAATGTTAAACCTTACTTAAAAGCCAAACGTGCCCTGAGTCCTCTGCTTCAGGAGGTTCCCTCAGCATCGAGCAGCCCAACCAAGACATGCATTGAGCCTTGCACCTCAACAAAAGGACCGCTGGATGGCTGTGAAGTGAAATCAGGAGCCTTGGCTGAACCAAGCAGCCAGTACTTGTCAACTGACAGTCAGTATCTATCGCCCAGTAAACAGTCAAAAGACACTCCTCCATTCATTGCATCGGATCAGATGGCCAGGGCCTTTACTGATGTACATTCCCGAGTGAGCCGAGACTCGAGCGAGATGGACTCTGTTCTGGAGCAGTTGGACCGCTCAACCCGGGATCTTGGCAGGGAGTCGGTGGATGCCGAGGAAGTCGTGAGAGAAATCGACAAGCTCTTGCAGGACTGTCGGGGAAGCGACCCTGTGGCCGTGAGGAAGTGAGGGGGAAAATAAAGACAGGCTGGCAGTTACGTTCCTCTTCTGCTGATTAAAAAAAAAAAAAAAAAAAAAAAAACCAAACAAAAAAAAATTAAATAAAAATCCCCTAGTTGTCACAGATTTACAGGAATGAAGGAAGACCAATGCTGCTTTAAGGCTTTTAGTGAACATCTGAAGTGCCCACAAGTATGTTCTTTTCACTGCTCTTTCTTTTTGACAGATAACACTGGTTTCATTTTGACCAAACTTTCATTAGGACAGAGTGAAGTACATTAAGAACTGAAGGAAAGAAGGAAAGACGGTGCCATTTTGACAATCTGATAGGAAGGTGTGAGAAAGGTGGAATCGGAGTACGTCTGATACTTTAAGACTGTCCTCAATAGCTGAAGCTGACTTTACTGTTTACGTATAAACCCCAAGAAAAACAGGGTTGAATATTCTGATCTGTGGTGGATTTCCAGCAGTCACCACAGGCTTCTACTGAAAGTCCTAAAAAAGAGTTCTTGTAGTAGTCCAAGCGACACCAAGCATTAACATTCATTTGTGGTAAACATTTATGTACAAAGTTATCTGACACTTGAAAATGAAATGGAGGGAAAAAAAAGAACAAGAAAATAATAAAAAAAAAMCATTTCAGATCATTATTCAGCAAAACATATCCTGATCATTAGTAAAACACTTCATATCATATTAAGGTTAAATGTAAAATGATATAGTTCATTTTATCCTGCACACACATAAGCTAATTCACGTGATAAAAAAAAGAAAAGATTTTAATATCTATTTAGCATTTTAGTGTCCAACAAACTTTAAATAGTTAGTGGTAAGTTTTAAACAATCCTGAAGTAAAATAAAAGTTTGAAAAAGAAAAGTTACCTTTAAGGGTAATACACAAAATAAATTAACATTATTAACACTTTTTTATTCATTTGTGGACACTAAAATAGCTCAGGAAAGTGAAAATGTCTTAGACATCCACACAAATCACATGATCATTTAAATGTGCAAATGTAAGAAGATTCAGTGTGTTTACATCAAATGACATATTTTTATTGATTTATTGCAGATTCAGTGCATATGAGCCAAAATGTTGAGTGTATAAGAGCTATATTGTGTATTTTATTAAATTAATATATAGTTGTGTTGCAAAAATATTTGGGCTTATATTGTAAATGGCAAGTGTTGCCTCGGTAGCTGTCGAACTCTATGAGTTTTGTTTTTTCCTGCTTCCTTTTCCCCATGGATTGTGGGAAGCAGTGCCTCAGAGCAAAGTCTCTTGTTTAATGTATGGTCTACGAAGTACTGCAGTACATAATCTGTTCAAAATGTGTTTGAGTGAGCTGATGGAGCTAACTGAATGGCCTACAAATACATCCATCAGTCATGGTTATGTGCAAGTCCTTGTAGAAGCTTTTATTGCAAACCCATGCTTAATAACAACAATTACACTTGAACCAACACCTGGAACCTCCTTGTTATTTTCCAAGCACATGCAGCCAGCCTGTTTGATGTAGGATACTTGGTTGACTTATCGATACCACCGCTACCACTACTTTCAAAGTTTCGTTATTAAGTTAAGAGAGCTGAAAAACCTTCTGGTGCCATTGTGGCATGAACAGCATTTTATTAAAGTCTGTAGAAAGTGGAATTGCTTACTGAAGTTCTAGATGTGGGCTGCTTATTTTGGGGTGTAGTTTTTAGTTTTAGTTTTGTTTTCAGTTGTTCTGAAAACTATTTCYGGAACAAGTTGGGACATAATGTCTACTTTTTTCTTATTTATTCTAAAGGTGTTTCTAATGTATTAGAAAAATTGAAAATTACCTTTGGATGAAAATTAAGAAGTAGCAGCAGCACACATTCAAAATGTGACAAACAGACAGACACACACACACACCCCAAAAAAAAAAATACAGAAGAAAAAAATGGTTAGCCCAGCATTTGCCCCGAGTATACTTCAGATACTCTGTTGGACATACCACTATGATACCTTGTTTACAAACAGTGTCTGGGTTATGTTAGTTTTAAGCTGTATTATGCAAACATATATGAGAGGTTATTTAATTCAGGTTGGCAATCTCAAATCCCACAAAGCCATACTTTTCRTCAGTTTAGGAAAGCAAGTTGACCAGCAGCTGATTTTGATCTTGGGATTCCTGTCAAAGGGTGATCTTGACTAGTCAGTCCTACAATGAATTGCCTTTGGTTGTTGGAGACACCCATTCTGAAAGTTTGCTCTTAGCTCCTGCTGTTAAGAAAGCTCACAATTATGTGTGAAAAAAAGGATCTTGTACATGTTTATCAAGCTACTCTCCATGTTTTGGACAATTTATGTATCTAAAATGTGGTGTTGTCTGTGTTCTACAATTTTGTTTGTTTGTTTGTTTTCAGCCAGGAGACCCAGGATTGATTTTGCTTGATAGCTTGGTAGCTTGAAGTTCCATAGTGGAGAGAATTTCTTATTGTTTGACCAGTCTCTTATGCGTATACTTCTGTGGTGCCCATCACTTCAGTGTCTGTGCACCAAGTCTTTAGCTCTGCCAGTGAGATCCATTATTCAGCAAAATCAAAGCCAGTATTTAAATGCAGTCAAGTGATGGAGATTTGTGTATTTTATAAATTATTTTAACACTGAGTAACCAATTGTACAATTCATTGTACGTGTCTGAAGACATAAAACACAACATTCTGAGAAAGGGCTGTGCCAATGTAAGAGAATTTACCTTAAGGCTCTCTGTCACTAGTGATTTACTAGCTTTAGCTGTTTAACACATTATCTGTATTTAGTAGTTATTATTTATTTACCACTCAAAGGTAATTCAGAATTCATGACTCACAGCTTTATAGATGAGTTTAGGAAATCCTGCTTTTATTTAATTTGGTTGACAACTTCCCTGTGATGTAGATTTCTGGCATACTGCTTCCAACAAGGATATCCCATCTTATAAAATCTGTTTCATACTATGAGCTTGATTCATAAAGAACCAATAAACCAGCAGATGTGACTTTTTCCTGGTTCAGTCAAAATTACCGTGATCGTCTATGAAGGAAGTACCATGCACAAAAGAAGTAAACTACAACTCTTCTAAGTGTCTCCGCTATTACCACTGAAGATAGAGACAGCAATGAACAAAGAAGCTTATGAGCTATTTTTTTCATTACTTATGTACATGCTTTATAAAACTGAAAGAAAATATCCACCACATGAATATAAAGAGAATGGCTGAGGTAAGGGAAAGCTTGTTAAGTAACTAATAATATTGTACTGTACACTGTGAGTAGAGAGGAAAACAATTATATGTATATATATTTTATTAATGACAGCAACTATCTGGGAGCTCCTGAAATGGTCATCCGATCAGATTAGGAGTCAAATCAGATTTTTTCTTTTTTTCTTTCTTGGAATACTCATCAGGAAAGAGATTATCCTGAACTGTGATTTGACATTTGAGCATACAGATTTCCTGGTCAAAGTTACCCCTAGAAGTCAAGCATTCACTCACAGTGGAACAAGACACATCATTCAAACAAGCTTTCAAGCTGTTTGGTGCCTAATGGAAGGGAAATTGCTGAGGTTAAGAAGTAGTCTGAAGCCTAGCATAATATACGCCCACTCATTATTGTTTGATTACATTCTTTTGACATCAGRCAGTGATTATTAGTGCATAAATTCAAATGGGAGTTTTGGCTATCAAGATTTGTTGATTTGAAGTGTAATTGAATGAAACCTGAATAAGGTTTTGACTTCTCTGGCCCAATTGTGCTACAGGTTGGCAATTCACATTTATCAGCCCCTGTGTCCCCATATGGCTCAAAGTTGCACCAAGTGATTGGTGAATCACACACACACACACACACGCACAAAAAAAAAAAAGCAGCATACATTGTATGGATTATCTCAACCGCTATTGTTTAATGGCTGTGTTTAATGTGACCTATCTGGAAAATGAGGACTACGAATAAAAAGCAATTACTAATAGTGGTGTTGCCTGCTTTTGCATTCATTAACACAGAAGAAATGTGTTAAACACTGCATACCACAGGGAGCCTGATGGTAATTACTTTGGAAAAGCAACTTGTGGCAATGCGGCTGTTACAGCTAGTTATCAGTTTGCCAAAAAAAATGACAGTTCCTGCTTCATTTATTAGAAACATGTAACCGTTTTCTCTCAACAGGAAGGTGGTGAAGAGTTTTCATCAAGCTGGGTACGTTTATCTTTTAAGCAGTTGATGTGCTGAATCCCTACAGGCTGTTATTTGCTCACARAAATATGGTGCTGAATAAAGGATAGTTTGGTTTAGTACACTGGTGTGAGTTCACCAAAAGCACTATAAATAAGGGTGTAAGGTTTCAAAAGCTGTCAGCCCGACATGAAAGATAAAAACACTGCCTGAGTGTGCAAGCAGAAAAAATATTCCAAAGGATGTAAAGTTTTTTAAAAATGCATGTTCCTCAGGGTCCTGAGTATTGCAGGTAAATAATTTCATCCTTGTTGCTGTAAACAACATGCCAAAATGCTGGGATAAAAATATGGTTCTCTTATGTCTGGCTGCTTGAGGACATTGTTATAATTTATTACTTCTGTTAGCCCTTTTACTTTTTTCTTTCTTTCTTTTTTCTTTTTTATATTTTTGTCCTGCCTGAGTATCATGACTTCTTCAGAATATATGTCCTTTTCTATTTGCTCCTGTGTGATATAACCAGCATAGCAAATAGTGTAAAGTCTTTCCAGTGAATGTTTATTAATTAAAAAAAAAAAAAAAAAGGCATTGCTTTTGACAAATAAATTGAGTGTTCAGCTATTCAGAATGCGGCAAGAATTATGAAGATATGTGCCAGTCCTGCAGGCAGAATTTACCCATCGAAYGTTTTCTGCAAGACACTTTGCCAGAAAGAAAACTAGCCTGCATCTAATTAACAGACTATCCTAGACTAGAATACTGAAAACCCCTATTGTTTCCTTCCCTTATTTCTGCTACATATATTTGTCTTCCTACAGGCTGAATTCCAGAATTTAGCGAGCCACTGTCTGTGCAGAGTCCTGCCAGGATGTACCTTATGCTGCTGAAGGCCTCATTGGACGTGGGATGTTGCTGTCTTGCTGTCTGTGTAATTCAGAGATTGGCTGGCTCCACAGTATATGTAGAACAAATCATAAACCATCCTGGCTTTTCTTTACCCAGAATACAGAGTCATTGATTTCTCATTTGGAAAGTGGCCAGTCTATCAAGCAGAGATTTTTAGATCTCCTTTAGGCCAACCACATATAACTGCTTCAGGGTGTTCACTCATGGGATAAAGATCCTATCCTCATTATTGAGTCTAAGACATGGAAGCAGCTGAAAGCTTATTTCTTCAGTTAGTTATGTTTCCCTAAAAAAATGAAATTTCTCCAGGAGAAATAAAGGATGGCTCTGTGCTGCATGCAGAGCTTGAATTGTGAAAGGTCACCTTAGTTTCAGTAGTGCATGTAGAAATGGATCAGGGAATTAATGACCCATCTAAGACTTTTCTGAGATGTGTATTTCATAATGCATATGTTACGACTCAGAAGAGAGAGCACAGTATCTCAATTTATTTATTATCGATGATCCCCAATAGTGCCTGGCTTCAGTTTAAGTTTTGKGTAAACACTTTTCTGTGCTTGGAATACTGATTCCTTTTTAATTTATCTGTTTTTTCTTTATTAGTTTGTTTGTTTGTTTTTTACTAAATATATGTCAGTCAATTTAGGAATCCTTTTTTAATTTTAAAAATGAAAGTAATGCTCTAACATATACACCTTTCCTGCACATTGTTTAGGCTGGAGGTATTAGTTTTTGTTTGGAAAAGACTCTAAAATATTTGTAAACATTTTGTGATTTATCTTGGCAAAGAGCAAGACTGCAGACAGGCTTTGAAACATTTAGACTGTGATCCTCTGAAACAGAATAATTAATATTTCATCTCTGAAAACATTTTCCTCTTAGTGCCTTTAAAATTGAAATCTATAGACAGATATCTTATTAAAGAACACCTAATGAATTGCTATCAGAGAACGAGGGGACTAGGCAGTCAGCTTTCTCAGTCTTTAACATTTAACTTTTTGCAAGTTAAAAAACATTTAGGTTTTATCTGCAAATCAGTTGATTGCTACTGCAGTTCAGAAGAAATGTTCATAATATGTTTGCAAGAAGAAATACTCCTCAACAAATTTGCAATTACATTTTGTAATAGCTGCAATTTTTCCAGCATTTTAGGGAAAAATCACATGCAGAGCACTCTTCAATGGTTTAATTTGAAAGTGATAAAAATGGATTTCTAGGTTGGGATCAGCATTAAGGTGGAAACACGATAACTGTCTGACCACCACAAAATTACATTTATCTATTGCTGTTATTACTGTCTAAAGCATTTTTTCCCATGYATCTATTTATTTATTTATTTTTTACAGTACAGGTCACAGAAGATTTCTACTGTGATGCCACATTCTATTTTTGCAACAACTCCTTTCAGGATAGCTACCGTTCCCTCTTTTTCTTAGAAGTGTACCACCAACTATGTAATGTGAAGTCCATTTAAAACACTAATTTGCAAATTTGCTTGTACTATAGAGATACTAGAGGAGATGATAGATAGTTTTCGTGGAGTCAGTCTTCATGACTTAAAGTTCTTACACACTTTATATGAAGACTTTTTTTAAGTCTTCATGACTTAAAGTTCTTACACCATATTATTGAATAATAACATACTAATTATACTAATAATTACTAATACTACTGTTAGATACTAATACTGTTGTCCAGTGATATTTCCATTTCTTTCTTAAAGTTCTACTTATTTAAAAATCTTGTCTTATCAAAGTTGATATTATATTAAAAATAAGTTTTTATTTTCCATTTAAAACATATTTTACATTTTATGAACCAATACTTCATTTATCTTTACATTTAATAGATATCAGCTCTAAATCAAGTTGTTTCCCTAATAAGCATATTTCCTTATTGAAAATGYCTTTTTCTTCTTTTTTTTTTTTAACTGAAAATGTGACAGAGTCACAGTAGTTGATATGTATATTTTATAAAGCTGGTATATTTTGTATCTTCTAAATATAGCATAGATCATAAATATTTTACTATACGTTTAGTGGCTATCTTAGACCAGATGAMAAGTCGTATTGATTTTGAGTTTGATTTTGAGAAACTAAGTTTCAGTGCTGAAAGAAATATTTGCCATAGGCCTGATTTCCTTTCATATTGTTCCTCATCCTAAATGAAAAAGAAAATTAATAAGTCACTGCCCTATATAATTTTATATGGATTTGTAAAACATGAAGTGAATACAATAAATAGAAAAGAACACATGTGAAATTATTTTAGTAGTGTTATGGTACCATTATAAGAGATTTATAAAAGAGATGAGCAACTGTTAATATCTTTGATCACAAGGTCTCTGTGATCAAAGGTCTCTGCTTGTGGAATGCTCTAGNAAAAAAAAAAAAAAAAAAAAAAAAAAAAAAAAAAAAAAAAAAAAAAAAAAAAAAAAAAACACAATCCAATCCCCAGTCTTCTGTTTTTAATTTTGGAGAAATTCTTATCTCTAAGATAAGAATTCAAAGAAAAAAAAAAGAAATTATAGTAAATATGGTAAATATAGCTTTCCTCATGAACACCTTTTTCTCCACACCTGAGCTGTTTGACACCGTTAATGACTGTAAATATGTCACCATTCTCTTCTAACTACAACAGCTCTAATAGGCTAAAATAGAAGAGAAGAATGGACGATTCAAGATAGACAGCTAAAAACAAAAGTGTGCCAAGTACACTCGGTGTCTTAATTTTCAAAGAAATTCTCTTTTTTAGAAGGTTAATTCTCCAAAACTTATAAATAATCCTCACAGAATTCCTAAATCTCTACAGTGCTGCAGAGATCTTTGCATCTGGAGAAAGAAATAAACATAGTGGAAGACAGAGAATATGGTGTTTCCAGCAAAGTGCCAGACCTTAGCACCTCTTTATCTCAGGTGAAATATCAGGTTCCCAACTTGTTATTGAAACAGAGGGAGAGGTAGAAAAGACTGGAGGTCATCAGAATCGAGCGTTCCTGTTTGAAAACGCTTTCTTGGAGATTTGCCAAGCTTAGTGTTGAATCAAGAATGTAAAACTGAGACAGCTCTACTGATAACTAGTAATTCCTCTAAGGTGCTGTTTACCTCACCTCCTGCCTGGATGTATTCCAAGCTTCCAAAGGCAACGACAATATTCAACAGTGAGGAGTCGTCAGGTGCTGCTGCCAAATCTCAGATCCCATAGCTTCCTGCAAGAGGATGCCAGCCCTCCTCATTCTCTTTATTCCCTGCAACCTAGATATTTGTTACACAAATGCAAAAAAATGTTAGTCCACATTTCTAAGCCGTGAAGAGTGGTGTGGAGAAAGATCAGCCCTTGATCTATCCACACGTTGGTTAGCACAGAATGCATTTTTTTTGCAGCTAGAAAAAAATGCAGCTAGAAATGTATTTAAAGAACCACCTGTTTGCTCAGTGTTTGGTTTTTTTTTTCCTTAACTCTTATTTTTATTCCATTTTATTTAATCCAGACAGGCTTCTCATTGGTGGAGCTAAAAGCACGCACATTTTAATGGCAGCATAAATATTAATCATAATCACCAGTCCAGGCTGAGGATTTTATTTAGCATAACATGCACAAATATGCAATGATTATGTAAGAATGGAAGTTATTATGAGTGGTAATTAATACACTGTGTTACCAGCTGACTCAAAGCACTTTGCTCAGCATCCTCAACTTTAAAGACTGCATCAAAGTGGCAATAAAGAGTATACCAAATTCAGCAAAGCACACCATCAGCCCTAGAATTTCTCCTGTAGTAGTGACTAGCATTACCATCCATGACGTGTTGCAAACTTGTTGGATTTTATTTGTGCTGGAATCCTGCTATATAAAAAGAAAGCACACAAACACAATATAATTGCTGATTTACCACTGCTGCTCAATCTAATTTAGTTCTTAATGGTTCATTTGCATAGTAGAATTTGCATTTTATTTCACAGAAAATGTTATGACTCCACCTGCCCTACTTAACAAAAGGTATCAGAAAGTGGATTCAATGGTACAAGCAAAGAAGTAATAAATTGCTTACTTTTACTAAAACATCTTAAATATTGAAGTGGAAGAGCATAAAAGATGAACCACACCCTAGTTTACATGTCCCTCATTTCCAATTTTATTTGTTTTCCACAGTTCAGGAGAAGTAATTTTCAGATGTGCTGCTATCACATGCCACCATCATCCTTGTAAAATTTTATTCATTGTGAAGACTATGACAGAGAACATGCAAAGATATATGCAAACATATAGTGTCTTATCAAAGTGTAACATCACTAAACATAACTATCTTCCTATTGACTTGGACCTCATCCAAGCACTAGAGATCACAGACAAATCACAACCTATTATTCCCTGCCCACATGAAGGTGATCAAAACAATACATATTAAGGATATTTTTGATAGTTGATTTATATGTTTTTCATTAAATTTTTACACTTGCTCAAAGGCTCAAATTCTAGGGGTGACAGCTGTCATTTTAAAGGTGACTCATTACACTCATTTACAGAGTTCCCTAACAGATGGAAAGGTCTTTGTTTCCCAGGGAACACTGACAGGTTATGATTTGCAGAGCTTTTAATCATTTTAACAAAACTTATACACATCTGTCAATTACTCTATTCAGTGATGTTAATAATACAGCAATCTGAGAATGACAAAGAACACTTTTCTTTTCATGAAACCACAACTTTTCCATCAAKCCGGGAAGGGAAGAAGAAAAATATATATGAAGAACAGTTTTCTTCCACAGAAAAATGAATATGAGTACCAGTATTTATAATAACAGTGAAATTTTATTTTCATGGTATCTGTCCACAGAGTTTTTTTCCTCCCCTYGCAAGCTACAGTGAAGCTATAAATCATTAAAACATACAACAGATAAAACATGACAGGCTGGAATCACATGAATAATTAAAACTAAAGTCACTGTGCAGAACTGATAATTTTGGTCAGGTACAGAATAAAGGCCTTAACTGTGGAATTTCTCCACTCCTGACGGTAAGCACTTCAGGCTCCCAAGGCTTCAGAGTTGAGACAGCAGATGTATGCACTGCATTTGCCTCACATCTAAAACCCATCTCATTTATACATTATAACCTGGCCCATGAACCCCYCAGCAAATATTTATTTGTGATGATATTACATGTCACCCACATCGCAGTTTTCCAGTGTTTACAGAGCAATGCCACCAGGTCTCTTTTTGAGATCTATAGCATTTAAAATGAGCAAAACCCTAAATGTTTAGATTAAAAAGCTTAATAAATCAAAAGCATTTCTACAACATGCTACAATTTATTCCTTGGCTGGACTACATTTGTATTGTAACCTCAAATTAACTGCCTCTCTCRGAAGACCTTCAAGTTTCAGAGAAGCTACACTTTTAGGCTCCTCTCTCAATGCCACATTTTTGCATCAAGAGAAGAAATCAGTATTAGTAAATATCATTTTTCAGTATGTCTTGAAAATCTTGAGGGAAGGAGACACAGCTACTTTCAATACATTCAACAGTTAGGTGGTGAAATAATTCCTATTTCAAAGCATTTACAAAACCAAAAAAAAATATAGACAATCTAATGATTTGGCAAGAGAAAATCTTATTATCCTGAGATCAGTCACAGCAAGAATAATAAGACTTAGAGAATTTATAGGTCACAGTCTACATAGGTGATAAGTAACAGAACTAGGAATTTGACCTAGACTTCTCTAGAAGACCAATCCAGACCTTGAAAAGCTACAGCCACCTTTTAATCTTCTTTTAAAAGCCTAGGCAGATTATGGTTCTGAAATTGGGCTCTGTACTTCTAGAATTTAACCATGTCCCACAATAGTTTGATGCTTTCCCTGACCTTTAATGCCTTCTCCATATGATTTACCCACTCGCCTTGTTATTCTACGGACAAATTAGTAAGCAAGGGTGTTTCCCAACATTTTCTTTCTAAGATCTCAGAGATTTAAGKTCTTTGACATCTCAGCATATAGTCTCTTGAAAAGAGTATGGACTACATTCAAATGCTATTTTGTAAAGTAAAATAAGTGGCAGCTGGCACCATACAGTTTTGTTATAATGAAAACATGAGGTGGTTGCCATTACACAGTCCTGCACTAATGAGAACAGTAGGAATCTAGCATTACAATGGTCTAATGAAAATAGGAAATGGCTGGTATTAGATTGGTATAATGAAAACAGGAGGTGGCTGCCATTAGCCTTATACAATAAATAAATTAAGATTCTTGGCCCTAGCAATGTCATCTACATTATATATGGCCTTAACGTGCAAGAGGTAGTCTTATGCAAAGGGAGCACAAGTGACTGCAAAGAGCACTGTACAACACTTCAGAATTAAGGAGGTGTCATTTTCGTGCAAATTTATGGTTTCTTTTTGGTGGACAGATATCAGTGAAATGGGGAGATGTCTTTAAAATCTGACATAGAATGTAAACAGACTCTTCTTTTTATTTACATATACAGAAAGACAGTAAAATTTCTGCTATCTATGCTGCTAGAAGGTGAAGGTTAAAAGCAGCTTCCTGAAAGTGGAATTCAATACTACAGGAGTTTTAATTAGCCTCCTACTCCCCCCACCGCCCCTAATTTATGCTAAGTTTCCAGTCACTAAAAATACTTTGGGGTGTTGCACATTACAGAGAGAACAARAGGAAAAATACATGCTGGGAAAAAAAGGGGGGAAAAAAGATAAAAGAAGTTAAGCACAAAATCAATCATTCAACTAATGGGCTTTCTTCTAAGAACAGAAAGGTCAGGTGTTTTGTTCTTTGTTTTTCAAGCTAACCTCGCTAGTCGAGCTTTTTTTTTTTAATTATTACTGCAGAAGAGTGTCTTCTGGGTAGCTCTCAGCCAATAAATATACAACCATCTTCTATTTTATTGTGACTTTTACAGCCATCAGAAACTGATTGATTCTCACTCTTCTTAATCTGGCTGCATTCACCATAAAGTTCGTATAGTTCAAGGCCAGTACATTAAGACACTGCATCAATCCAGCTCTATGGTACCTTTCAGCCCCTCAGCTCTCCATTTTTTATCTTCAAGCCCAACCACATCTTTTCTGGACATTTTCCATCAAAACTAAGAGACAAAATGAAGTAAGAAAATGTTTGGTGTATAATTTTCAAAGCAGCAATTAGTGTGCTCGAATGTTCCAGCATAAAATGTTGCTCTTCCCACAGCCTAGCATTCTGCCAATAGCTTTAGTTTCTGTGTTCGGAGTGCAGTGAAAATATTCCAGTCAGGTACCTCTGAGTGGAACAGCAGTATGATGCAAATAAGGAACAGATAATCAAATCAAACTTTCTAATCTAGTTTTGCTATGCTGACTCTCTTATTTCTCTCTAGCCTGCAGTTTGCATGTTGTTTTACAACACTGCAGAATTACCTTAAATAGTAAATACTTGTGAGTTTATAGAATCCTGTCATGTCCCACATATAATGAAGAAAGAACAAAGAAAATAATCTTCTAGTGCTATTTCTATTATTTTTACTTTAATTTCTTTGTGTCTTTAGTACGGTACAGATTGAATTCTTTGGAAGGAGGGGGGGAATAGGAGATGAAGAAGTCAGAAGGATAAAACAGGATGAGCACAGCTAATAAATCTTTACTTTTTWAAAAATATTATTTTATTTCTTCATCATACAACTGGGGAAAAAAAAAAGAAATAAAATAAGTATTTGTGCCTTACAGACCATATTTTAAACTCWGATGTGTGGCCCTGGAATGGGCACATGTTTTAGAAAATCTGGTGCTAACAGTTGTGTGTGCAAGCCAACAACGTGGCTTAATCGAGAGAGGAGGCGACACGTGCCRTGCATCTCAGATTAGGGTTTGGCCCTCAGCCATTAATGCTGGCATCCCAGGAACTGCCTCAAACCTCTGCCAAACTTCTGCTGGGATTTGAATTCACTGAATCCGACTCTCAGCCTTTAATCCCTCCAAGCTCTTTGAATTGTAGAGCCTACAAAACATCCAGGTGGTGGTCCAGTCCTAACAGCGCTTGCATAACCTCAAAGAGCAGCAAAATAAGTCGAAGAGTTTTAGTTATTCAGAAAGCTTGCATCCCACCACCATGCAAGTGTGAATGTCAAAACTTGCCCCTCCTCTCTCTGTGGTGTTCGTTACACTACAAAGACAACAGTCATATTGCTTATTGCACGAGCCTTCAAGTCATTTTGAAGTATTTGAGATCTTACAAACATCATACACTATAAATCTACTTGACAGGTCTCATCTTTCTGTAAGCAATATTTTTCATTAGCCAACTTCACAGTAAAATGGCATTTTGCCCCACTTTCAAACTAACAAATTTTGTCAGGGTTGGCATCTTTATTGCATTATCAAATATATCAGTCAATACCACCTGGTGTAATTGAGTCTTGTTATATGATTTAGATATGTGTTTAAGCTACGGATTTTTCAAAGTCAAATTTTCTGGCAGAAGGAATATTGTTTTAATAGAATTTTAGATAAATAGGTAGTGTATCACTTTAACTACAAATGCTGGTTCACTATAATGAATTGACCTTTCCTTGTGTAATATTCAAAATCATTTATAACTGTGTTGTACAGAAAAAAAGCAGCATAAACCATTTGAATATGCTTGATTTCTGTTTTATACTTTATATCAAAACTAGCACCTGACATTCACAGTAGAATATGAATGAGTGTGACAGTGAAGTGACTAGTGAAGCCAAGGTTTTTGTTTTCTTTTAAATAATAATGGACAATAAACTCCTCCTTGGGTTTCTAAGCAAATAAGAAAAATGGTATCATGGAAATGGTGGATATCTTTTAATGGAATGCTGAAAATAAAATAAAATAAAATAAAATAAAATAAAATAAAATAAAATAAAATAAAATAAAATAAAATAAAATAAAATAAAATAAAATAAAATAAAATNAAATAAAATAAAATAAAATAAAATAAAATAAAATAAAATAAAATAAAATAAAATAAAATAAAATAAAATAAAATAAAATAAAATAAAATAAAATACTAACAGCACAAATAATAGAATATTCACAGAAATGTAAAAGGATTAAAACTAAGCCACATAGTTCAGATAAGCTACATTCTGATCCAAACCTTTCCCTAATTGTATTTACTTATAACAAAGGAGTAATTATATTTTACTACAGAATTAGTTAATTAAAAGTTTTCCATTTTCATGTGCATCTGTAATCTGGTTTAGACAGTCCATTAAATTACAAATATTGAAAAAGCATCTAGATTTTTTTTCCTGTRAAAATATTGTACTTATATTTTCAGATTCAAGAATTCTTGTATCCAGAGTTCTAGATAAGTATTTAGAATGTCCTTATTTTAAGCAAGTCTAAATACTCAGTTTAAATCAACACTTTTCCATAGTGAATCACTTTTTTGTCTTTTTTTCACATTATTTATTTAATTTCATTTATGAATTATTCCTACATGTTATATATTTATTTCTGTCATTCCCCAGATATGACTGGAAAAATATAGGATTACGCAATTTTAAGACACTGTATACTTGGATGATAAATGTTGAAAATTTGAAAACTGACCATAAGAGCTTCTCAGCTTAGATACAGCCTGGATTTTCAATGTACACAAAAGCTGGTTTACTATAGCATGTAGCTGTGCCAGATCCAATCAACTAAGTAGAGCTTATCCTAGTCAATTCTTGGGATATTTCCAAGGAAAACATAAAGAGCTCTACTAAGTAAACTGGATTGTTTACCAGGTGATACTGTCCTTTTCTTCTAAGTCAATATTAAACTAATCAATATTAATCTAAATTATTTTACCTGACAAGATCTGTGCCATTTCAGAGCTCATGCCATGTAGTCTGTGCTTGCTCTCCTACATTTCCTATGTTAAGTTGATTTTTTATTGTTATGAATTTTAATATAGATAGTTGCTGAAGGTGGTGTCATCTGGAGCATCCTGAACATCTATTATGTGGCTTTGAGAGCTAACAGAAACTGAAGGTGATGCTCCAAGTTGCCTTGTCTAAAGCCACATTTCTGCTACCATAGAAGAATAGAGAGCTTGTCTTGCCCTGACCTTCTTGTTTTTGGATTGGAGGTAAAAGCATGTCATTGATTATTAATAGCCCAATAGTAGTTCTTCCAGGTAAATTACATTTACTCATGGCCTCTTGGACCAGACTTCAGTTTGGATTAGCCACAGAAAGAATACCCAACTTCAGGAAAAAAAGCTGAAGCTGTTTCCAGGAATGGTGGGGTTGTTTTAGTCCCAAATAGGGGRAAAATTAGAATGTCAAATAATTTGACTTTTTATTTAATTATCTATTAATAGTCAAAAATAATTGACTGGAATTGACTGTGCGACGAGGAAGGCCAAGGCCCTCTTGGAATTAGAACTAGCGAGAGATGTCAAGGATAACATGAAGGGCTTCTACAAATACATCAGCAACAAGAGGAAGACTAGAGAAAATGCTGGTCCGCTGCTGAATGGGGAGGGTGCATTGGTAACAGAGGATGTGGAGAAGGCAGAGTTACTAAATGCTTTCTTTGCCTCAGTCTTCTCTGCTAGGGCTGGTCCCCAGGAACTACAGAGCCTAGATAGGGCTGACAGCTCTCAAGGGCAGCCCCTTAGCATCCCAGACACTAGGGAAATGAGAAGGGACTGGAGAGAGGAAGACTTGCCCCGAGTAGAGGAAGACTTGGTTAGAGAGCACCTGAGGAAACTCAACACCCACAAATCCATGGGCCCCAATGGGATGCAGCCCAGAGTGCTGCGCGAGCTGGCGGATGTCTTAGCCGAGCCGCTCTCCATCATCTTTGAAAGGTCCTGGAGAACGGGGGAGGTGCCGGAGGACTGGAGGAAAGCCAATGTCACCCCGGTCTTCAAAAAAGGCAAGAAGGAGGAGCCGGGCAACTACAGGCCGGTGAGCCTGACCTCTGTCCCTGGGAAGGTGATGGAGCAGCTCATCCTGACTGCTGTTTCCAGGCACATGGACGAAAAGAAGGTGCTCAGGAGTAGCCAGCATGGGTTCACCAA
>PTEX01000162.1:296206-342124 GCA_003342815.1 Eudromia elegans
TTCCTTTTCCCCTTCCCTTTCCCCTCTCCTTCTTCATTTCACTTTTTTTGTAATTAAGACAATTCTAAAGGCCTTAAAAAACTAATCTGATATATATCTATACAACAGGAATTTCAAATCTATATATCTATACAACAGGAATTTGAAATTCTCTTCTTTAAGAATTTGAATGTCAAGAGCAGTCCTTCCCATGACCACATCACACTATCAAAATTCATCTAGGACTTAACCTGTAAAAACTTCTTAACTTCAAGACTTCTCCTGGCATAGCCTGTACTCTCAGGAAATTTGCAGATGACACTAAACTGGAAGGAATAGCCACTAACATGACAAATGTTAGAACTCTATCCAAAGAAACTGCAAAAAACTTGGACACTTGCCAAAAAAAACCCTCAACAGGCTTAGTAAGGAAAAGTGAAAAATTCTGCATCTTAGAGTATATAATCCTAATCACCAATGCAGGCTAGGAAGGAACTACTAGAAAAGAACTGTAGGATAAAGGTATATATCAGGTTGGAGATAAGACAACTTTGCTCTCTGTTCCTGAGTAAGGCAAAATATATTATGAGGACTGCAGACAGAAGTTCAGGGAAAATAATTATTCCCTCTACRTAGCACCAGTGAGATCGCATCTGGAATATTTCACCCAGTTTTGGCCTGCACAGTTAGTGAAAGAATAAACTGGAGAGRGTGTCGAAGATGGCCAGGACCACCAAATAAGACCTGTGAAAGGAAACCGAGGGAGTTGAAGTAATTCAACCCGAGTAAAAAGACATAAAGGATTTCTACTTATATCTATTTAAAGAGTAGTTATGAAGGTGATGCAGCCAAAATCTTCTTGGTAGTGCTAGATGTGGTAATGGCCACAAGTTGTAGCTCAGGAAATTCAAATTGTGCATTAAGAAACAACAACAGCAAAATCGTGTCCCAAGCGGGTAACACAGCCCTGGGTTGCTTTGCCTAGTGAGGGTGTGGACTGTGTCCGTGGAGGTGTCCAAGACTCAGCTAGAAGAAAATCAAGGTTGATTGGCCTAATATTGGTGACAGCCCCGCAGCAAGGAGCGAGTTGTACTAAACGGCTTCCTGACATCCCTACCAGCCACCATTTCTGTGGGTCTGTGAAATTCCTAGAGCACCATGAAACGGACCTGACAAAAGATGACAAAAGATGAGTGTTGGCAAAGTAAGCCCAACAAAACTTCTCAGGAAGAACTGGGGTTTATGGTGGGAGATGTATCATGAAAGGTAATCACACAGTGCTCGCCTAGGGAAAACTTTAAGCTTGGTCTTTAGCATCACCTAAGGTACTATCTAAAAGTCCCTCGTTCCACACTTCTTCAGAGAATAGACAGCAAAGACAAAGCTTAAAAATCAGGTTTAAGTTAACTTTCCTGACATTTTATCATCAAAGTGTCAGGTCCCTGAGGACACTGAGGTTCCTGCCCACCATGGGGTCCCTGTCACTGCCCAGTCACAGCCTTGGCCAGCCCAGACGGGGGGCTTCAGTCACTGCCCTGTGATGCTGCAGCTGGTGCTGTCTCCATCCCTGGTCCTTATGAACCATTTCAGATGCATCTGGAGGCTGAGAAAAGTAATAAAATGTCTACTCATTTCCCACCAAAATCACTATCTAATAAATGTCCTGTTTGACAGGACTGTTAACAGCCCTTGGATCTGTCTTCCCTCTCATACCTCTATGGAAAAGACTTGTACCAATTTCTAGCATGTTTGTCTCCCTTCACAACAAGAAAACAGTTGTTGAGTTTATTTCTGCTGTTCTAGATGCTTATAGCAACCTTTCCTCTTCATCACAGATTGCTTTTCTATCAAGTATTCCCTCTGAACTAGGCACAATAGCATTAGTGACATCATCAGCAAAGAAAGAGATGAACACATACCAGAAACTTTCTGATCACTCCAATTCCTCCATCAGAACAAAACCAAATGAATATTAGACATAAAGATTTATTCAAAATCTGAAATAATATAGCATATCTGTCTCTGTTTTATATTAAGTCATTGTTCTTCACAATTTATTCATTAGATCAGTTATACAGCTAGCAATTTAAATTAGTTCTCACAGAGCTGCAGTATCCTGGGCCCCAAAGGTGCCCTTGTGGAGTTGGAGCTCTGAGGACACTCTCTAGATTCAAGTCTCTCTGAAGGCAGTTGGCATTTAGAAACCTGTGCATTTGATTATATGCATAAAAGTATCCAGTATTATCTGAGATGTAGTAAAGTACTACCTTCTGGTTACATTTTTTTTTGTTGTTGTTTTTATTCATCCAGCTTGCTGTCTGACAGTTTTCTAGACAATATCAAGAATGATGGGAGAAGTAGAAGAGAAGATATCAGATTTTCCTCCCCAGCAATATGTTGTGGTAACATTTCTGCTTGATCCTCCCAGCTTCAACAGTTTCAGAACTCAGTCAACTTAACAATTTACCAAACCATTCTAACTGCAAAGAGAAGAAGCAAGATATGTGGGAGGCCTTGGATTTTTATCTGTATAGGACAAAACCTTTCAAAAATTTTTCTAAAGCCGTTTGTCTCCTTTGCTGAGAGAATGAAAGGGGAAGCAATTTCCACTCAGAGTATCTCAAAGTGGATCTCTCTGTCTATTATGCTTTGCTAAGATATATCTAAGTCACCTGATAATATATGGCCACACTCAAGCAGGACTTGTGTGGCATAAAATGCAATTTGCATTCAATGTAACACAGGGTTTCATGCACTTTTTTTTCTTCTTCCTACTTTTTTTTTTTTTTAACAAATCAGTGTATTGTAATGTATATGCCTTTGTGATTGCCTCATTTATAAGGATAGTGTTTTTGTAATTATTACCTTCTTAGCCCCCACTCAGCTGTATTGCTTTGGAACCACCTGCAGTAGAGTACATAGAGAGATGAGTAGTCAGAGAAGACATAAAAAAAATACTTATTTCTATGAGAACTGGAGTTCTTCAGAACAGGATGTCTTCCTTTGATTCTTTATATTCCACATACATGAAAGAAGGAACTGGAGACTAAGCATGCAGGATCATGCCTTTCTTGGATACCATGCAATAGAACAGATAAGATCTGGTCCATAGGGACTTTACTAGAGGGAAAAAAAATCTAGTTTCAGGCATAATGGAATACTTCCAAAGCTTGAATGTGTATTCAGTATTCCCAAAGGAACAACATACAATTCCATTTACCATATGGATATGTGAAATTTTTTATTTTGGTAAAGGGAGATCAAGTAGGTTTTATAGCTAGAATGATTAATAGTATTTGCAATTTTTCAGGACCAAGAAATGATCCAGGTAGGGTATAATTCAAAAATTTTATCTTGCAATGCATCTTGTTAGAGACAAAGATATACTTTTTCAGCTCCTTGAATTGCATCGTAGAGCAGCAGAACTGGGAAGAAAGTGAAACTTCCAAAGCACCAGTAGTTCTATGAGGGTGTTTCTGCTAGTGATATACCATACGTCTATGTTGGTAAACTAATCAGCAGATGCTTTATTACCAATGGTAAGACACTGTTGCTGCATCTTAGAGAGGGAACTCTCATATAGCAAACCACAGCTAAACACAACATCTCACCCTGATTGAACTGTAAAAGAAGCAAAGCCAATATCCACACTGAATCCTAAATGGGCAACAACAGTGGTATAGATTAGATGTCTTTACACAATTTTCTGTCCAGGATGATTTAATTTTCTTTTTCTTTTGAGTAAGATTAGGTATCTCTAAAAATCAGTGCATGTTACAGCACAAATGCATTCATAGGAAGGTTAGAGCTAACTACTTCTGTGAACCTGCATATTCTTCTATCTTGGCAAAATTCCTAACAACGATGTATGAAGAGGCATGAAGTACCTTGTTCTCACCTTGATGAGCACTTAAAATGTAATTTACTGTTGCTCTCAATTATCGTAGACTCCACAAGTGTTTACTATTTTTGTCATACTGGAACCTCAAAGCCAAATGATGATGAATGAATGTAATGATTTCTTCTGTTCTAAAAGAAATCTGGTGTTAAGGCAAAATAAGATATTTAGACTAATCTGCATGCCTTCTGCATTGAAACTTTAATAAACTGTCCAAAAGATGTGCTAACATTATGTAAAATAAGATGCTGCAAAAAGACAGACTTTTTTCCCAAGGACTAAGTTATTTCAAAAAAAAAAAAAAGGTAGAAGGGGGAAAACTGGCATATTATCAAACACGTTAAACATGTTACATATTTACATAGAAGGTATTTTTCAGTTGTGCAATCAGGTCCTCATCTAGCACCAAGCTAGATCCAAACTGGCTAGGTCCAAGTGCTTAAGATGACAACTGCTTTGTATCTTCCTCATTATCATCAAATTTCTCTTTTCTGTACGCAAAACCTACAATGACCCTATAGCAACTCTTCCTCAGCCTTTGAAATATCTTAGCTTTTTTTTTTTTTTTTTAATCTCTTTCTTTCCTTTTTCCTTTTTCCTTCCTTTCCTTTTTGTGTTTTGCTGTTTGTCTGTAGAGGGAAGCACAACAAAAAAATGTGTACACTTATCGATTTCTTCCCTCCTTGGATCTTTCTTGCTCATTAAATGAGTTCCATACTAGAGCTAGAAATGAAAAGCTAGTAAATATGCAGTTCACAGATTCTCAAAGAACAAATTTTGGTCCTGATTGAAAAAAAAAAAAAAGCACAACCAAAACATCATGTTACATGAACTACTTTGTAGGACACTCTATGTCACCGAATAGGACATATGAGATGAACTCATTTCCTTTAACATTTCTTTACAGATAGAACTGAACTATTAATAAGATAAAAAACATACCCAGCAAAACAATTTACATTGTTTTTTAAAGATAAGAGTCCAGGTAGCCATAAATATGAGTTACAGTACCATTTTTTTCTAATGCTCTCAGACTGTATTTCCTCTGCAATTGAAGTGAAATTTTTCATCATAGCCTCTAACAGAAATAGATTCTGCCTTTTGGAGCCTTCACTTTCGACTTCTGACTCAACTCTTAGATCCATAAGGAATCTTTTCATCTTCTTTCGGGATGGAGGCTTTCATTCTGACAGATGGTACCACAAACTGGAAATCTTCTGGGGAAAGGAATATAATATTTGAAAATAATTTTGGGAAGATGGATTAGCTTCTGGAAATTCACTATTTAACAATGTTTATGGTACAGATTTTGCTAAATAAATACCTTCTAGAAATTTGGAATTGGAGACTTGGTTACAAAACAATTGATTACTTTCAAGATCTGTGGTCTGTGATTTTTTGTATCACCTTGACTGTGAGCACTCAGTGAACATTAAGCAGATAATATTAAAGTTATAATTTACAGTATTAATGGTTCTAATATTATTCACTGTTATCAATCACTATTCCCTAAAAATAAAAACCTCTAGTCAACTAATGTTTTAACTTGCATATGCAGATAATGAAAACATTCCCTTTCTACTAAATAGAATCAAAAAAACACACAGACTCAATATTGGTCTTATACAGAACCTAGAAAATCTGCCTTATGCAGAAGGTCGAACCAGATGATTTACAGTAAAGCATTTTGGTCTTAATATCTATGAATATATGTAATCCTCATACCTCAGAAAATGCTACAATTTCAAAATCCTGCGAGTCAAGAAGAAGCCTCCTCTATGAACAGATTATTCCATAATTCTTCACTCTGGGGAAATCCTGCAACATCCACTGAAATGTTTTGCACTGGACATGTCAGAACAGAATGTCATGTTAAATAGACTCCCTCTCTGATCTAGTGTGTCAGTATGTTCACAGATTCATATAATCAAAGTGCTACATGGAAATTTTCCTCAAGTTGTTTCATTTCTACCAAAGATTCTAGATAGACTCTCATTTATTTTGCCCATAAATATTTGACTATTGTATTTACTTATGCAACAGAAAGGCATCATTATTTAACCAATATTTGGGGATTAGTTTTGCAGTTGCTATGCTTTTTATAGTACTACGCTTTTTGTATAATTTTGTTTCAGAATGTCTGTTATCACAGACAATTTAAGGCAGTACAAAGAATATATAAACACTCACAGAAAATGTTACATGTTAAATGTTACAGAAAACTGTTTAGGCATCTGTATTTCTTTTTTCGTTCTGATGCTTTAAAAAAATCACTTTAAAGCATAAGATCTCCTGATATGCCTGTGCATAACATCCTGCGGTGACTTAAGAACATCATTTGAGAGTATTGCTACTTAATATTACAGGGAAGGCCGTTAATCCATATATGCATTTATGGGTATGACCTCTAACCAAAATCACACAGGCTATGTTGCTGAATAAAAAGGGATTGATGCCAGTCCTGTTCCCTCAGGCAAACTAGTTCATGTTGATGTCACTCAGGGCCATCTCCTTCCAGAGCAGACTGGACTGGCCAAGTGGATAGTCTTGGGTGTATTCTGGAGCCTATTTTGTGCCCTCTGGGTCAATCAGAAAATTGTTTCTGTATGTGTTGTGTGTGTGTGTGTCTGTGCTGATACAAAACATTCAAAATAGCATGTTGGGAGAACAGCTTACCTGGGAGGAACTTTCCAAGGGCATTCTGTTCTTGAATCCTGGATGACAAGAAATGTGAATTTCATGAAGACAAGATACCTCATGGAAACCAGAAAGTATATAATCTGCAGAATAAACAACTTCAGAGGTTGATAATATTTAATTTTTAAGGGCAATATTATATTCTTTCAAGTTATTATGATCCATCACACCTTGTAAGTAATTAGTCTTATGTCCAGTGCTACCTGCAGTAGTCATGCTGTCTGTCAGGTTATTCTTCTTAAATAGTATTGACAGTGTGTGTTTCTCCTTCTCTGTCCGGCTATAATCAAACTTATCAAAGCAGTTCTATTCTGGAGATTTGAGGGAATGCATTCTCCATCCCTAACTCATGCAAGGCTTTGATCTGTCTGCTAAAAGTGCTCATTAGTGATGATGGACATGGCTTCAGAAGAAACCTGACCATCACTGCTTTCCTTTGATGATGTAGGGAATATAGATCACTATTTTTGTTTCAAAAAGTTCCTGCCTGTGGAACACTTATCTTTTTGCTGTAACAACCACAAGTCCTAACACAGTTAAACTATATTCTAGGATATTCCAAAATCTGTGGGAATTAGAAGCTCTAGCATATCTATATTTCTCAATCTCAGAAAAAGAAGAAAAAAATAAAAGTGTTAGAAAAATATTTTCAATCCTGAGAGTGCGTGTAGGCATCTGGAAAGACAGGGGGTGGCCACACTCTGTTCAGGGTCAGACAGAAAGACAGCAAAAGTAGATCTCTGAGTTTCTCTGATTCCTCTATCAATCTATCAGATTGGTGGTCTGAGCAATATACCTGTGGTGGGTAGGGGCATTTGGGCATGCTGAGTTTGTTGGGATTTTGGAGGACTGAGAAAGGAAGAAAGGAATTCAGAATATTTATTATCACCTACACTGATTTTTGGGAATAACCTATGCCCAAAACACATTAAAGGTTTAGCTAAGGTAAACTAATATAATTTTTTTTTTATTATAAAGTGAAAGTAATTCAATAAGCATAGTAAAGCAAAAGCTATTAGTTGCATACTGCCAGTCTGGTGATGAGTAGAGTGATATCCAAAGAGATTCATGGCCCACCCTGAATGGTAATGAGCACTCACAGATGCAGCTTTTAACAGAATCAACCTAACCTTAAAATCTGCAATTAAGACTGTGGTATCCAAGGAGACAGCTGTGAAAGATGCAATAGAGTTGCAAAAAAGTTGTAGAGTGTCAGACTCATAAACTTGCCTGAAAGTAACAGAAAAAGCCAGGAGCAAATAAGGCAGAGGTTCTTTTCTGCACTGCAATTCCTCACATGACCGTAATGTTTTGCTATAAATGTAAGCAATGCAGAAAAAAGCAACCACAGAAGGTCTTATTTACAGGATGTGTTACATTCCTTCAAGAAATAAGCATATTAAGGTAGGGAAAAATATTAGGAATGATCATGATACATGCATGCTATTCAACAACAGTAAGTGAAATACTTTTCTTTTTGGAGAATACAATTCAGAATATTACTGGATACTGGTTCGACTGCATACAGAATATGCCACAGGAAAAAACTGTCTTTGAAATATCATGATCAAGGATGCAAAACCAAAGCAATACAAAGTTACAAAATGCTAGTATTGAGGTTGCTTTAATTTGTTTTTTTGTTGTTTGTTTGTTTAGGAATGGAAATGGAAAAAATTTGATGTTTCCAAGGGCACTCACTTTTCTCTGTTTCAGGAGAACTGAATAACCTAACTTCCAAAGCTAAGGCGCAAACTGTATCTGTCATCTACTGAAACTGATGATCTTCATGTGATGCTGTTTTATCAACATAAAAACTGTGACACTCAATTCCCAGCTGAGGATGCTGCTCACTCAGTACATCCAATATTCAAAATGTGTAGTGTAAGGTATTGCTTACTGAGTCCTTTTCAGATATTGCATTGGAAGTGAAATTATTCCTTTCATCAGAGATTGTTTGATCACTAGATTCTCAAATGCTACACAACCTACTATTTTCATCCTTGTCAGGCTGTGTAAATTGGATAGCATTCTGCAGGCGGACACCAGCAGCACAGTGGCTTAGTCAAATACCAGTTGAGACAGTTAGGATCTGATTACTCAAAGTGCATGGCCTTAAGCTTCTGTTTTATGTGTTCAGAACACAGGCCCCATTAGCTTCAGCTGCAGCTGTGAATGTTCAGAACTTCTGCAGATTAGTCACATAGATCTTGAAACAGGTACCCAGAAGAGAGGTAAGAAATGTTATAGTCTAGGATGACTGAGCTTTTCCAAGATAATTCCAGGACTTTATTCAGCGGATATACTGAAAAATGTAAGAATAAGCAAATGTCATATTCTACTTCTCTTACAGAAAATGTGCTGCAGCACATACTTCCCATTTTCATGTGACCACCAGAGTAGTTTCTGTTTTTCTTGACTTTTCTATTAAGCTCTCTAGGGATGCACATCAAACTTAACAATAACTTGACAAATGTTTTCAATAATTTTGAACCAATTATCATTTGTTACGTCAATAATCAGAAAACTGGTAGTGTTCCTTTCATAAAGATTCTCACAATCTCTTCCAATCTTGATTGTCAACTTTTGTCATCTTTCCACACCACTGCACAATTTCGTCTACCAGATCATTAATAAATGTATTAAGAAAACAAAGAATTTAGTGTGAAATCTTGAACTATCTCTCTGTTAATGACTTAAAAAAAAAAACCTCTTGTTTTCTGTTTTTTAGTCAATTCAGTTCTCTTCTTTTTAATTTTGATATTAGAAATCCTGTTAGCTACATCTACTATCTATAATTTTTCACTTTTTTAATTTTAAAATATCTTTCACCTCATTTAGCAGAGAAAGGTACAATAGTCTAGATGTTGATATTGATCTAATCAATGAAATGATGCTAAGGAGTCTCATATTACTGATGCCTGGTGCTGAAGAAAATTACATGAAAAGAAATAACATGAGTGCAAGTGACATATAATAAATACTCTCTGTGCCAATGAATCTTAAATTTCTTTCTGCACAGTGTCAACAGTGAGACTGTCTGTCCCAATATTTCAGATGGACTATATTTCATTAGTAAAATACTATTTTTTGAGAAAAAAATGACAGAACTGCTTTAGAATCATACAACACTCACTTAGAAAGAATTTGAACCCTTCTGTCTTATGGGGAATGAGGCATACTAGTAGTTATGTTATTATGAAGCAAGGTCGAGTCTCTGTCAGTGTGTCGTGAGAGGATCTGGTGGGATGTATTAAAAGTGCTCTGTAGAAAGCTTCAAAATCAATGCTTTTTTTTTTTGAATATAGTAGAAAAGATATAAAACATCTGCATCTCAACTGTGCAGTGTAAAGATTATTTTTTTTTTTAGCCAAATCAAAATTGCTTCACTTTGTATATACAGCAAATCCAAAGCTTCGGTGTCTGACTTTTTTTCTATGGATACCTACATGTCTACAACCTATACAGAGGTTACCTATGATGAGTAGATGTATAATTTAGGTATCTAGATTTAGGAGAAAGCTGTGCCTAGATAACTGGGAGAGTTTAGCATCTAACAGTGGAAACATCTGTGTATTGCAGACACCTCTGAAGTAAGATGACAACTGAGCAATGCCTACAGTTTTAGACATATATATACACGTATATATATGTGTGTGTATATATATGTATATATACACACACAYATATATATATACACATAATTTTCAACTGTGTCACACTTTAGGTGCTTAAGTCTTTATTTGAAATCAATCAATAGAGAGTACAGGACAAAACCTAAGCTGAAGTAAACATGCAACTGCACAAAAGATAATGGAGCTAAAGCCAGTTCTTTTATCGACTCAGGGCTCAGTCCCTTTACAGGTAGTGTACAAAACTCTGTTTTTCACGTTACAAATGATACAACAAGGATTAGTTACTAAAGGGATTAGTACCGATGTTGTGAGGAAAATTTACATAGGTTCAGACTGTTGTGCTTCCCTTCCATTTCTTCAATTACACTATTAGACCTCCCTCTGACATTACTATGTAAACTGTGCAACTATGTCCTTTCTGTCATGGAAATTATAGATTTCAAGACATAACGAAGTTTGCAATGGATTTTTAGAAGATATTTTTACAGGATTTTAACACCTTGTAATTTGTCTCCCTTATCTGTGGTACGCCCCTTTTGATATGACCTTTGAGAAATACCCAGACTGTTTGGTGCCTTCAAGACTGTAAATTTGTTTTCCCTGCCTTACAACACTCCTAGCACATTCTCCATTATTAAGAGTTCAGAGGTTCATTAGTACCTCAGATCATTTGGTCTTTCCCAAAGTTACTGAAAAACTTATTTAAAAAAAAAGTACGGGTAAACAATTATAATGGGACCTACACTACGTAAAGTTACATAATAATTAGCTTTTACTAATATATATTAATATATACACATATTATTAAAATAAATATACGGATTACACAATTATATAATATATTAATGCAATTAATATCTTATGTAATTGAAACCTGAAGCCTGTATTTATGGAACACTTTGCTTGACTACTATGTGTCACGTCTACTTTTCTTACCGGTGGCTCCTGCATAGCCTTAAATACTCGAGTTTATTTCAGTTTGAGGGTCACCTATGTCGAGTCACCCAGCCTTAAGATCTGCAAATTGGTTAGGTTGTGTCCTCCAGCTTTTGCCAGCTGCAGACCTGGTCAAATGAATCTAGAGAAGCAAAGAAGCAAAAAAAATTAAAAAGAAACAGCAAGAAAGAAAGGTTTATCAGTATAGCAGAATATATTCTTATTTATTTATTCAATGAAATAAAGTGAGCAGAGGAAACAAACTAAAATGAAAAATGAAATTAATTAGATTATATTCTTTTAGCACTTTTGCTTTTCCATCCTGATCTTACATTATATAAAAATTGTATTGTAACACCTGTAATGGTTATTGCTCTCAGTATCAGTTTTGTATGAGATTAAGCTACTTTTTGAGAGTTAAACTATAATATCTTCTAGCATTTGTTTTTACTTTGTTCTAGTTAAAAAATAAAGCAGATATATCATTTTTGATGTCTCTAGGTTCATACACTTTTTTTACACAAAATGAAAACTGCATATCAATATGAGATGAGGTTGACTAATCCCATAGAGTCCTAAATCTTCAGAATTTGTATAGAAGTTGTATAGTAAAATGAACTTAGTCGTATACATAAATACATATATATGCATATATGTGTTTGAGTATATATTTATACACGAAACGTATGACATTCACTGATTTGCACATATGCAGAATATGTAATGTCCTATTTCTGGTTCTTCTTCACATAATGGTGTTGGTATCCAGTAATATTCCAGAGATCAGTCTCTTTTCCTTTTGCAGAAGCAATTTCATAATCTGTAGCAGAGCACTCTATACCCATCTTTGCACTTAGCAAATAAGGAAGGACAGTCCAAATCATAGAATCAGAGAATCATTATATTTGAAAATACCTTTAGGATCACCGAGTCTAATCATAAACTCTTTGACATCATGCCTGTCAAACCACGTCCCTAAGCGCCCCATCTACACGTTTCTTGAACACTGCCAGAGACTCCAGCACTTCCCTGGGCATCCTGTTCCAGAGCTTCACCACGCTTTCAGTGTAGAAATTTTTCCTAATGTTTAATCTGAACCTTCTCTGGTGCAACTCGGTGTCATTTCCTCTTGTTCTATCCTTAGAGGAGAGACTGAATCCCACCTCACCACAGACTCCTTTCAGGTAGTTGCAGAGAGCGATAAGGCGTCCTTTGAGTCTCCCCTTCTCCAGACTAAATAACCCCAACTCCCTCAGCCACTCCTCATAAGGTCTGTGCTTCAGCCCCTTGATCAGCTTTGTTATCCTTCTTTGGACAGGCTCCAGCACTTCAATGTCTTTCTTTTAGTGAGGAAACCAAAACTGAACAAAGTGTTCAAGGTGCAGACTCACCAGCGCTGAGTGCAGAGGAACGATCATTTCCCTGGTGCTGCTAGGTATGCTGTTCTTGATATAAGCAGGAGGCCATTTGCCTTCTTGGCCACCTGGACAGACTGCTGGCTCATATCCAGCTGACTGTCTGGAAGCCAACACTTCCAGATCCTTCTCTGCCATGCAGCTCTCCAGTCACTCAGCCTCAAGCCTGTAGCATTGCATGGGGTTGTTGTGACAAAAGTGCAGGATCTGACACTTGGCCTTATTGATCCTTATACAGTTGGTCTCTTCTGCCCATTGATCCAACCTCTGCAGAGCCATCCTACCCTCTAGCAGATCTACTCTTCCTCCCAGCTTGATGTCGTCTGCAAATTTGTTGAGAGTGCACTCAATCCCCTCATCCAGATCATCAATAAAGATATTGAAGAGGACCGTCCCCAACACTGACCCCTGGGGAACACCGCTCATGATCAGTCGCCAGCTGGATTCAACGCCATTCACCACCACTCTCTGAACCCGGCCATCCAGACAGTTCTTCACCCAGTAAAGAGTACACTTGTCTAAGCCATGAGCTCCTCCATGAGAAGGCAGTTGCAGACTGTATCAAAGGCCTTACTGAAGTGCACGTAAATGATGTCCACAGCATTTCCCTCATCCACTAGGCAAGTCACCTGGTCATAAAAGGAGATAAGATTGGTGAGGCAGGACCTGCTTGTCATAAAATCATAAAATCATATAATCATTAGGCTTGGAAAAGACCTTTAAGATCATCAAGTCCAATCAAGATGGAGGTCCTGGGCCCAAGTGTTCTCGTGCTCCCCTGCAGTCTCAGAAAGTAATGGCACTGGCAGAGATCCAGGAAAGGATGGAAATTCTCCTTGGCCCTCCGCTTCTTGTTAATGTATTTGTTGTTGCATTTTTTGTTGTCTTTTACAGCAGTGGCCAGATTGAGTCACCTAAATCCAAATGATTTTTGGCTTGTAACATTTATAAAGAACCACAAAAACAGAACTTGCTTACCAATGTCATAATGTATATATCTAACTGTATTCCAGGTTATTTACATCAGTAGATCAGGGAAAAGTTAACAGACAGCTGTGTTTAATGAAGAATTAATCACTTTGAAAGGTTCATTTTCCCATCTAACCTCTTAATTATGTTTATTTCTAATATGTAGTGTTAGAATTGAGAGATTTATATACCTATATTGTTGACAGATATTGACCCCATATTGCAGTGGATTCCTCACACCAGGAAATGTACACAATTACATTTAAAAACAGAAATCAAAACCAGGTACATGCCTTGCTGAAGTGCTTTTGGTGTAGAGTATTATATAAATCTTTGCATGGGTGTGTGTATGTGTGTATGTATGATTAGTGTGGATAAAATTACTGTCTTTATGTGTCTTAGTTCAGTATTACTATTTAGCCTGACATCTGCTTTATAGATATAATAACTTTGGGGGAATAATTCTTTATTATATTTTATTTAATCACATGGCAAGTCTACATAGTCAGTGGTCAGTGGTTTGATGCATCTCTAAACATTTAAAAAAATCTCTAAATCAAGGACAGATTACATCAAATAATCTGGTTGTGTGTTTCCTTTCAGCTAAATATAGAATCTAAAGCAAGCAAAGAGATCAGCGCAACTCATAATTCTTTTAAAGACATTACTTTTCTCTGTAGGGATTTGAGATTGTGGCTTTGATATACGAAGTAGAAAAAAAAGATGTTAAATGCTTGAAAGCCATAAACTGTAAAGAGAGTATTTCATATCTGATTTAGGAGGTTTGGCAAGTGTTGTACACATTGATTTTATAGTTATTTTCTGTCCTTTTTTTTGTAAAGTTACAATGTCACATGCAGTGCTGCAAAGCATAACACAAGCTTTTTCCATCCTCTTATGTGGATATATTCTGCTTTTTGCCATCCTTTTACTATCAATACTTGCATCTGTTGCTTAAAACACTATTCCTGGTACAATTGTTTTTTAAATGCAAACCCATATGTGTGATCTCAGGAGAAACTGGTAAATTTCACCAAATGGGCATCCCTAAATTACATGCCATCTGCAGCTAGTGATGAGAGGACTAAACCCAGTCAGCTGTGATCTTTCACCACTGTATCTATCATTTTGATTGGCTCCAGGGAAATCAACAGCTTTTGGCTTGAACTTTTCCAACCCCAACAGGTTATTATGGACTGGTTGAGATGTACTGGCTAAGGAATGATCTCTTTTTATCTGCAGCTAGGCCTCCAGTCATTTTGCTGCAGAAGTCAGTGGCAAACCGGCAAAATTTGATAGCAGAAGCAGGTTCGTATTCTAGCACTGTTTCAGATTTTTTCTTTTTTTTTGAGGTATGAGTGTGCAACCTTATTACCTTAGGAAGACTGATGAAATACGTTGGAAATGAAATATTGAAGAAAACTGAAGAAAAGTTATTATTGCCTACGTAATTGTAAATTAATAGCAAAAAGAAATGAACTTGGAAACAATGAACTTCTACAGAAGTATATTCACATTCCAAAGAGATAATTGCCAAAGCGGGAATTACTGTATTATGACATGTGAGACTTTAGGATCATGTTTGAGAGATGAAAAAAAAATAATACAAAGCTGCTACATCAACAAGGAAAAGCCCTCTATAACCCTGTTTATGCCACTAATTGCCCATTATTAACTACCTCCCTTTTCACTTTTACCTTATGTCATATTCCTTGAAAGGAATAAGAGTTCCTGTGACTAATTTAAAACTGCAGTCTGCAACTTTACCTAGAAATCTAGTGAGATGCACCTTGCTTTTATTAACAAAGGGATTGGCTAATGTAAGTGATCTCCATGAGTCTAACTGAATGCCTTGCAAATTTTGAAAACAAAAACTTACTTTCTCCACTATACAAGTCAAAGCAAAGGCAGTAAAATAAATGAATTTCCATACCTAAATGTGTTGTAGTTATTAAATGCCCACTGTCCAGCACGGGGAGGGTTATGGGCATGGAACTGATGTGCATAGCATTCAGTTTGCTGGGAAGCAAGAAGATGGAGGCAGGCGCTGAAAGAAGGAATATCTGAAATCCTAGTGCTTTTTTGAGCTGAGACATCTATATGCCACAGGGATGCAGGTCTCAGGAATCCTTTTGAAGGACAGTTGCAGGATCTCAGAGTTAAATTTCACCCCTTAATCTCCCAGCTATGTTTGTTTTCATGTTCTGTGTGCTAGATCTTTAATAGATACATTCGGCATGCTCCAAGAGTGTTTTCAAGATCAAATCTCTCAGAGGATTTAAGCAAAGGAATAGCTGTTGTCTGCAAATAGTTTTAGTTAAAGAGCTAAGTGCTGAGATGCTCAGACCTATTAATTTTTAGATGCTGGGTTGTTTTTAAGGTCACAAAGTAAGAGATCATTGTGGATCAACTGTGGAATCTCTAGGACTAGCTGAATGTGAGTCGTAAGAATAAAAATTTTGGGCTTTGGTACCTAACTTTCATGTTTATTCCAGATTAGATGCCTGAATTATATTTTGATCTATTCATTAGCTTCATTATGCTTTAGTTTCCCATGTGCAAATGGCAAAAATATATCTTTCTTTTATAACAGACTCTTGTAAGAGTAAATATTTTAAAGACTGTGCAGCCCTCATCAAAACCTAAACTGCAAGATCCTAGATAAATAAATACTTACAGTTTGAAATAAGATAACACTTAAGATTTTACAAAACATGAAAGAAAAAGGAAGGAAAATGAAAGATGGAACTAACAAGGTAAACTAACTTGGAGAGAAATTATTACTAAAATAATCTTTTTGGCTTCTTGTGACCTCTTCTTTGCTGATTTTCTTCAGAGCTTGTGTACAAAAACTCAAAGGTAGTTCAGTACTAATTATCTTTCTATCTCACTTCATCTCTTGAAAAGTAAGATACATAAATTTAATAAAAAATAATGTATTAAAATAATTCTCACATAAGTGGCTAAAGGTTAAAAACTATGAGGTTCTGAACTTTATCTTGTACGGTGCTTTTCATGTCCACTTACCACTGAAGACGAAAACAAGATGTGAGTATTTTCATTTCATCCAATTTCTCAGTGCAGTAGCCTCAGTATTTGTATTTATAAGCACGAGTGTCTTAAAAAATAAGTGATTTCTGGGAAAAAAAAAATAAAACCAAAATAGTAAAGGAGATAAATAAGAAAATATAATTGGTTATTATGCTAGGCTAACTTGCTGGAAAATCTCTATGACTTATTGTAACAATTAAAGCCAGTACAATACCTAAAAATGAGTATTATGAGGACAGTAAAAGAACAAATACTTGCAGAAAACAGCAAAGGTCTTTTGTAATATTTTATCCATTTTACTATCAGTAGTGTATTTTGGTAAAAATATATGAACTGGTGGCAGACCAACACCTTCAGACTACAAAAGCCATCGAGTATTTGCTGTAAGTGCTTAAACATTCTGCAAGCAGCTGACAACTGGAAAAGACCTTTGGATTTTGAAGAATCTGCTGCAAAATAAGGCATATTATTTTATTCCCCCCATTTTAAAGAGCTTCAGAGCTGTCACAGTGACTTTTCCAAATTATGTGCTTTCTCTGCAAAGTATTGCTCACTTAGATGTCTGAAGAAAGTCTTGACCTTTGTATTGATTTTTTTTCAAGTGTTTTTTTGCTGGTGTACATTCCTTAAGACTAATGTTAGGACACTCTCACAGCTTTGCACCATTACCTTTATTTATTACATTTACCAGAAATATTTTCTCTTTGATGTGCAGAACTCAAGGTCCCGAGTAGCTACAGAAACTGGAAAAAGGTCAACACTGGGGCCAACTACAGCTTACAGCAGATGACATAAAGCTATTTTCTAAGAAATGTTTATTTGTATCTATTTTCATATAAAGGAAGGAGTTGAATAGCAGTAATACCAAGTGATTTTCAAACAGACTGGCATTGTCAAAGGACAAAAACAACTCCCTCTGAAATCAACAAGAAATTTAAATGTTGACTTCTGTGAAGACGGAGTCTCACTCAGAATATTTTTTGCTTCATAATGGGGAGTGGGGAGCTTTCAGTCGTAATTTATCTGTATTATCTGCAGCTATAGAATCCATAAAGATTCATATTTACAAAGGATGAAAGCCCTTATTAAACAGACCAACTCAGACATGCCGTTCTAATGGAAATGAACCCAGCCTAATAATATTGGAAGGATGATCAATTTCTGTTGAATGAAAAAAAAATTAATGAAAATTCTGTTGTACCCTTAACATTCATGCAGAGAGCTCTCATCCAGGAGCTCTTTAGGGTGCAACTCTTACTCTTGTAGCCCAATAGTACCTGAAATCTTGAGAGGGATGATGGGATGAAGTGACCCTGTAAGCATCTGAACAACCATCTTGAAGAATTGTGAGTATTTTAAACTCTCATTTACATTTTTTTTTTTCTGGCATGCAAGCCTGACTATACTTAGAACAAGTATTTTTCTTTCAGCTTCCATTTGAAAACAATTCAGCAAACCTGCTTTTTCATAGGTAAACACTAGCAGCTACAGGGGAATGGTGCTTTCAAGAATGAATGGCATCCTTTTTTTTTTCTCCTGGACCTACATCCCTTTCTGTCCATATGAACATCCTGGTTCTGTGCTTTTATGGTATTTTACTGTAACAACATAGAGGAGAACCATACCTTCATCTGTATTTACTAGTACTTTTAAAATAAAAAGGTATTGAGCAAGAACAATATCTCTATTTGCTGTTTCCTCTCTCTTCGAACAATATGTCTGCAAGAGAAAAGAATTAAAATACAGAAAACACAAGATCAACATATAAAGGTGAAAAAACACGAATTTTGCTTTCCATAAAATTTGAGACAACACAAGATGAGAATGTGCAATGTTAGGGAAGATATGACTATGTGGGTTTCTGTTTGTCTCACTGAAGTTTTTATCTTCTCTTTCTTTTGGTGGCACATCAGGTAAAATCAAATTTGCATGCTGTAGTATGTATGGACATAAAAAATACATACACAACCTGTACTTTTTTCAATACTTGTGACGCATGACACTGAGGATGCTCCTCTGAGACAAGGAAAAGTTGCCTTGTCTCCCTCATCTACTATCAACAAGGAGATTGTTATACAGGTCCTGATGAGCACTAATATTTGTTTGGGGCACACACAAAAGGGTTGCTGTGTAAACTAAGGAGAGTGGAAATCATTTTCTACTCGCTTCCATAAAGATGAACAATGAAGAGTCTTTTGTAGAATAGCTGAAGGAAAGAGCCAGTGAGGTGAATACATAACAGAGAATATAAGAAAGAAAACTATGGGGAGTGTGGGATGAGTAGGGGAAGGAGTTACTAGGTGCCAACTCCCACTGCTTTGTCTTCATTCTCTCAACTCTGTCTATTCTAATCTGGATTTTGCCTTTATTCTTACCATTGAATATGCCCTTTGGAGTGACCTGTTCACATTGACCCTGCTGGAGTTTGCAAGCACAGCAGAGACACCAGCTTGTGTTGCACAATAGAAGGGTATGTTCCCATTATTGTGTTCCAGAAAGACTGCTATTGCTAGTTCAACTAAAATAAGAACCAAGGTCTTCAACTATGCCATTGCCCTTGTTTGTTTAAACATAATTTCCCGTAATGGACCTCATCTCTGCATTTTCTAACTATCTTTACTCTTAAACTAACTGAGTCAGGGTATATTTGTAGACACTAAAGTCAAACGAATTGGGAATTGTTTAGGAAAATGCTAGATGCAGAAGAGAAAGTTCATGCCAGGGAATGCTGTAATATTAAATACCATAGATAATAGTGATCAATTCCTAGAGATGCTATCAGATATGCATGAAATAACTGGGATAAAAATAGTTGCTGCTTCCCCTTTTTAACAATTCTGATCTAACTTGAAAAGGTCCTTTTTCTAACTTCTTAATTTCTTAGGGATCTTTTGCAGCCCAGCTAGAAGAGGGTGAGGCACCTTGGCAGCAAGACGTGAGAATAAAAGTATACTTTTGACTGAATTAGCTTTTAATCCTGAAACACTTTATAGCTCTAAAACATTTCTGGTAGAATTGTCTTATCCAGCTTCAGTTATCTACAATGTGAATATGTACCTGTGAGCTACTGTCAGCAAATTGTTTTACTGACAAAGGAGAGAAACAGGCACAGTCTTCAGGGGTACTTTAATTTTCAATGTCTGCATTAAGCTGAGAGGACTTAGGCCCTAAAAGTGCTTGCTTTTCTCCACTGAATATAAAGGGAGCCTATTTCAGACACAGCAGCAATCTAAGATGCAATTAACTGATTGAAGAGACAGATACAGTTAAAGCACAGTCTGATTAATTCTTTGCCTTCATATCTGAACAAAAGACTGACTTATAAGCAAGAAACTATCCCTGTGGAAGAAATCTAGCTTTGGCCAGATGAATCCTACACTCAGGAAAACCTACTGACTCTAGGAATTAATGATTCCTCCTAAAACCAACTAATCAACCAACCACCCTCCCTCCATTCCTCTCCCCCAAAAAAGTCAGCAATATTTTTTCAATCATTTGATTACAGTTTCCTTTTTCACTGGAGCAGGATGAAGGCGATTTTGTTCTTATTCAGTCTATACTATATATATATATATGTATATATGTATATTTATGAACAAATACAAGAGTCTAGTCACGTTGTCGTTGTTTTCAAAGAGGTTTCAGCTCTGTCTGGAAATATTTCTCCAGTCTCTTTTTGTGACTTTTTTTAGAAACCTCAAGGGGATTCTCATAGGTCCTGGAGTTCTGTCAAGCTTCAGATGTTCTAATTTCTTGATCACCTGTTCTGGTGAATCTTACCTCCTTCAACATTATTTCTTGCTCTCCTGGGAAATTTATGTCTGTTTCTGACATCTGTCCCCAAGCCTTCTGTGTGAACACAGAGGCAAAGAATTCATTTGATTGTGCTTTAGTTATGTCTGTCTCTTCAGTCAGTAAATTATCCAGGCCAGTTCTTAGAAACTCTACCATCTCTTCCCATGACCTCTTGTTCCAAATGTTCCTGAAGAAAAGAAAACTTTACTATTTATCTTAACCTCCACTGCAATTTTCCTTTCATTCCTATCTTTACTACCTTTTGTAGATTGCTGTGTTTTCTGCAGTGTAATTTCATCTCTTTGGTTATCCTCATTATTTCAAGATCTCACCTTGGCTTCTCTGTGGTCTTTGAATATCTTCTCTACACTATGAGTTCTTCTTGTTTCCCTTTCTGAGGTTTGTTCATTGGTTGTATAATTCTTACAATGACAGAGCGCATGGTGATTTATTCATCAGTGTTTTCCATCTCTACTTTTTTTTTCCCCCCACATCATTATATTCCATCTGATTACAGAAAACACAGTAGCACCTTAAAACATGCATGATGAGAGTAAAAAGATATATGCATCTGAAGTTTAGGAATACAGGAAGCTTATTCTGGTTTCACCACTGAGTTAGAGAGATATCGGGGGAAAAAAAAAAAAACTCCTCTGTGCTAGACTGAGACACATATTAGCATGAACTGAGGGAATTCGGTTGAATAAAAGGGTCATCACTATCAGTTCTCTATAGTGCCATGAGATAAAAAGCTGTAAATATTCCTCATTGAAACGTACCTTACCTATATTCTAAAGCTGTATTAATTTTCCAGAGGATGTCTACTAGATGTTCAGGAGGTATTTAGGGTGACTCACCATAATTCTGCTGGCCACCATCAGTAGCCTCCAACCAAAAGTATAAGGAATTGTTCTAATAATTTTAAAGCCTATCGTGAAGCTGTGCTTATGAGAAAGTGAAAAAGACTCCAAGTAGGAAATAGTGACTCCATGCTTCCTGCTCTCATGTGGCATAGTGAGAAACAACCAAGAGCCTCTTAGATAATTCTGTTGTGTGATGGGGGGACTTGGTGAATAATAGCAGGTACAGCTTGATCACCAAGCACAGTTCGCAATCACCAAGCACAGTTCACAAAAGAGAGTTAGTGAATTGTAGATTACAGATACCAATTTTTACAATGACATTTATGAACTAAGAGCTTTTGTTTCAAGCCAAAAGTTTTCAGCCAGAAGGTTTTTCATTTTTTTTTTACAGAAAAGTCAACATTTTCCAAAGGGAAAGAAACAAAATAGCATAATCTTCCAACTAGCTTTGGTTGTAACAAATGTATGTTTTTGTAAAGTGCTTTTAGACCATCAGATGAAGGTCACTGGGGAAGTGGAAAATGTCATTAAGAAATTCACTGACTTGATTTTCCACAGGTTTAGGCTTCATTTGCCCGCTAAATACTACACTTCTTTGTCTGCAGCAAAGTCTGCTACAAGATTCAAAATGAAATTAGATTGCATATTCTAGTTCTCAGTTGGTATTAAGGTCACACCAAACTACATCTATAAATTACCCAGGAACAGTCAGTTCTTAATTCAGCCCCTAAGGACCTCCAGTGTAGTGGCATGAAGAGAGGATTTCTCTGGCTTAGCATTAGGCATAATCATTTTAGGCCATGCTTTCCCTCAAGCAGTCTTAAAATAGTCCCAAAATCTTGCAAAGTAGAGCTTGATCCTTTTGAGCAAGGATTCATCTGATACATTTCTCCCAAGACCCTGACTTGCAACAGATCATGGACTTCCTGAGAAAACTACTTAGTTTCCCAGCCCTATAGTTCTTAGGCCATTTGACACCCCTAAACTTTCCAAAGCTCTTTCTGAAACAGGTCCTTTGTGCTGGTTTTCATCTTCCCTGTGTTGGAGGAATTATCCTACCTGTTAATAAGGGGAGGTCTCCATAGTGCCACTGAGGGGTCAGTGAGTCTGAAGCATTGACTACATAAATCCGGAAGGTTTTGGAAGAACTGTCGTCCCTGCCCCCCCTCCCCCCATTTTAAATACCAAGGAGCTCAGTTGGAGGGGATTCTTTCTTAGGGATGGCATCTAACTAAGACCTTCCACGACAGGGAATTAACTAAAACCACCCTGGAGGGCATTCTGGCACTGACAATACAAACACGAGGTTATTTTGGTCTTGAAACTGCCCTGAGAAGCTCTGGATAGTACCTTGAATGAAGCTAGGAAGGCTGGATTTAGGAGTCAGGCAAGTAAATAATTCTTACGAGCTTTTCTCTGAAACTTACTGCTGATAATATGTGAAACAGAGTAGGAATCTGAAACCCAAAGTAGTGCTATAAACACTGAGGTATTTCACAAATAGCTGATATATTCTTTCAGAATTGTCTCTAATGCTGCCAGACACATATGCTTATTTAATACTGTAAAGAAAATTACACTAGCTAGTACAATAAAAAGAAGTTTTCATTAGAAAAAGTCAATTCATGAGCCTCTCCTAGTGCATACTGTTCTTTTTTCTTGTTTTTTTTTTTCCTTTTGAAATACAGATCTACTTTAAAATGTCCAATAATCAAATTATATAGGCATTTATTTGCTGTTTGGGAGATCCAAGTTAAAGGCATTTTTCTGCAACTTTTCCACAGTCCAGTGAACACCCTAACCACATTTTTATTAGATATTTTTGAGTAACGATGCCCCGTTCATTTATACTAGCCTTTATACTTTCTATATGGATAATTAAATAAATCTTGGAGTGGAAGAACTACTACAGTATAGAGCTTTCTGAAAATTCACTGTCAAATTCTACCCCACTCTAATAAATAGGCCCAGTACCTATCTTTCACAGCTGAAGTGCAAATATAGGCCAGAATAGGGCCATTTGTTCGCCCAAATGAATACTGAGGTGGATTGCAACGTGGTAGTTTAAAGATCTTTTATGATTTTTGTGTGTGCAATTTATGTGACTATATGTGATTTATTTAATAGTACAGGACATCTTATTTTTATGTCATTTAATTCAAATTTCACGTAATTATTCAACAGGATAATCTATAGCAAATTTCCAACATTGTTTTTCTCTCTTCTTCAAAGTACTTTATTCTAGAATGTAGATCAAATTTAGCACAGCTTCGCCTGTGCTAGGGTTTATTTTCCTTTTTAGCAATACTTAGGGAAAACAACAACCACTCCTGAATACTGTCAGGAAATTACTTGTGCAGCATTTATTTGGGAACACAGATAACCTAATCAATCCATAAAGGTGAAAATAAGAGCTGTGCAATGCAAAATGTATCTTTATGGTAAAAGGAAGAATACAAAACATAGTAATAGTAAGGAAGAAGAAAGTACATATTTAAATTTTGATATTTAATATTGATATATAAAATATGGAAAATTAGGGAAAACAAAATGTTAGCTAGCAGCCATTTTCCTGCTGTCCCATATATAAAGCCTTCAACAAACTTGAGGTGCTTGAAGAGGTACAATACCTGGAGCTGAATAATGAAAAAAGCTTAAATATATACTTTGGTAAATAATTAACATGCAACTTGTTTTACCAAGTTCCAAGGAAATGTCATAAACCTGATTTCTCTTGCCTTGTGATTACATTTAAATAACTGCACCTTTTGCCATTATGAGGCAGAATTTCCTTGCAAAAAGTAAGCTCATCAACCTTACTCCAGCCTTACTGATGACAGTTAGAGCAGAGACCATGTTATAGCTCCCTGAGACCCATATCCACACATAATAGGAGACAGAATAATGTAGGACAGAGAACAAAATAATTGTGCTTAAAACATCTTAAGGCTGGTGAAAAGGAAAGGAATAATTTCTTTTTTTTTTTTTTTTTTTGAGGAATCGGTTAAGCATTATCACTGCACAGGAAACAAAATGGCTGTCATTACTGACATGCTAAAATATAAGAATTTGACACAAGCCCGTACCCTGGAATTTTTAAGTTATTTTCAAGTTATAAGTTAATATTGCAGTGTAATTACTTAGTTATATATTCTAGGGTTTCTGATACATTAGGTAATGATGTCCCATATTTTGCACTCTAGAAAGATTATAGTCTATTCTACAGTCAGATACTTGTTCTCATTTCATCATTTTAAGCATTTTTTCACAGTGGAATGCTAAGCATCAGCAAAGAAAATACTCCAAGCCACATCTATGAATCTATTTTTTATCATTTTTTTTTCCTTCTATCCATAAGAGTATATAATATGCATTAGTGTATTTCCTTTTCCCATTTTGTACCTTCATTGCTGCATGTTTTTTGCTGGAAAAACTGCAATGTTCAGCTGGTGCTGTTTGAAATCTTCACTGGGGCAGTAGCATCTTTCAGTGCCCCCAGCACTGGAAATGCAGCTGGCTTACGAGATCTGTCTCCATCCAATCAATCATTCTCATAGATGTAATATGAACTTTCTCTTTCTTTATGTCTTTTTTCTTTTTCTTTTTTTCTAAATTAAGGTTTTTGAATTGATTCAAGTTATAGTTCACCGTCCCCAAAAATCTGTACAGGTATGGCTGAAGAAATAGTAAATAGCCCTGATGAAGTGAGAACAAGCTGCTGGAAATGAGGAAGCTCTAAGTTATTTTTACTACAACAGCAAATATATGTGGAAGTATCTGTCGCTCTTGAGCTCTCTCATCTAATTCTTGTACATAACAACACTTTCTGTAATTTAAACTGTGAATGACCATGAATTCTGCCCTCAACCCTTCATTCTGGAAGTTCATCCTGGATGTGAAATGCCTGTATTACCAGCTGCAGAACATCATCCTACCTACTCAAGTAGAAAATATAACATATCAAGAGGTTCTTTAAGCTAGCAGAGAAATTTGTAAGAAGAACCAGAGCCTGAAGGTAACACTAGACAAATTAGGGAACACAATTGGACATTTAAACATTTAGACATTTCTTCCAGATGTTGTTCAGTACTGGAAAAAAACTATTTAATTTCCAGGAGGGTTTTTTTTATTTTGTTTTATAAAAAGAGGTTCGGTTATAATAATAATCCTCAACCAGAAAAGTGTGTGTGTGTGTGTGTGTGTGTGTGTGTGTGTGTGTGTGAAATAACATTGCAGGATTTTTTGAGGTGGAACCTATTTATCTACCCACAGACAATGTCAATCGTGTACTTCCAAACAAACGTTTTCTAGGAAGCAAGGAGATATAGTAGAACAAAAGAGTATAGAACAGCAATTTTGGAAAAGATGAATAGAAAATGACAGTAGGCAAGGCTATCAGCCATGGGCTATGTTGGCAACAATTCAGTCATTCTCATTCAGCTGTTGAGGATGAGTTAATCAGCTGCTGATTTTTGCTGCTGGTGAGATCTCATTCTCTGTTCAGCATCCAGGTCACAAGGACACTGTACAACTATTGGGGGAACTCATCTATTTTCACCTAAGATAGGTGCACTTTCCAGAGGCTCATCTCTTTCTCTGTCTTTGGGAAGGAAATGTCCATGACCATACAAAAAGGACTGATACACTGTATAGATGTTATTGATGAAGGACCTGGTGTGGGCTGCTGCTTTTTGTGATTTCAACTGAATTTTCCCTGTCATAACTGACTCCATGTGATTATCACTATTGCTCAGATAACCACCCTGTGTTTTTCAATACAGTTTCTTGCAACCACAGCTCCTGCAGTAGTTCAGTTCCTGCACATATCTGAAAGGAGCTTCTGAAGCTCATCTGAGACAGTAATAAATGGCATATAGGACTGGATGTGAGTCTTTACACCTAAGTCCTTGCCACTCCATTCCTGAATCACAGAATGGTTGAGGTTGGAAGGGACTTCTAGAGATCATCTAGATGATCCCTCCTAATTGGGGGTGGGGGGGTGGGGGCAGAAGGGGGGAACTTTTTACTATTATTATTTTCTTTGCCTTGCCTCATCTCAATGGCATTAGTTGCATTAGTGGCTTGAGTAACCCCATTTTGAAGAGGAACATCATTTTATTATCTCCAAAATATGATGATGATTTGACCAAAGGCTTCCAAACTGCAAGCATAACTTACATACCAGTTAGGGAAATGTAATCTAGCACAACCTAGATTCCCTTATTTGCCCAAGGAAGCCAACATGCCTTTCCTGGGAGTATCTGTCTGCCTGTCTCAAAGAATGCTGAGCTACTCTCATCTCTGTATATAATTCTCCCAAGACTTTTTAAGTGACAGTTTTTGATATAATGAAGGTGCGTCCATCAGAATAAAATCCAAAGAGGAGTTCTCTGACTCTTTTTAGCTTTGAATCAAAAGAGGTTCCTTTCTTTAAGAGACAGAGAAGACAAATGTGACTTGTTGATATCTGTACAGGAATAAGTAGATTAAATTCTCTGTGTTGCATAGGTTTGACAGGCTAAGTGGTTTTCTGGACTAAATTCTGCTAATTTATGAATGAACCTACATATCACTGTGATCACTCTTTCTGTTTATAGGAAATGAAAAAAAAATCCTGTATTATACAGAAGGAAACTACAGTTACAGTGTTTCCTTGCCTTGCACATCTGTAAACCAAGAGGGTATATGCATAATGGATTCAAAACATACATATCTTTCTTGATATTACAACGTATAATTAATGGAGAGCCTGACAATCTGTGGATTTAATATCTCTGTTGGACATTATAGCAATGAGCTAAGTGATAGGTTTTTACAGCTGCCTCAGAAATCTACATGTCGCATAGCATGCAAATATCTAATCATATCCTTGTTTTGACTGACCAGTTTTGCTATGGGTATAGAGGCTGGCCAAGAATGCCAACTAGACTCAAAAGCAAGATGTCAATAAGAAAAGTAGGAATATTTTGTGACTAGTGTTCAGAGCTACCCAAAGTAAAAAAAAAATAAATAAAGTGTCCTATGAAACCCTTTACTACAAAAGTCAAAGAAAAATAGAATGTTCTTAGAATGTTCTGCATTTCCTTAATAATGATATTTGGACACTATGAGACTATGAGAGACAAATTGAACAAGATTCTGCTTTTTTTTTTTTTTTTTTTCCCCTGAATACGAGGATATTCTTTGACTGGAGCGGCACAGATGTAGCTGAGAACAAATTTTGGTCCATTTAACTTTTTAAGGCCACATACAGTCATATAATACCACCACTGAACAGATATTTCCCAGAACATAGGAATATATTATGTGCCAAATGAGTGGGAATGATTACAAAGGACCTGGCATGTAGTGACTATGGAAGAGCACTTGTCCTTGAATGGAAACGATCCACAATTTATTGTTCCCTGGCTAATCACACACAATTAAATTAGACACAAAAGAGCCACATGAATACTAGAGGTCTTTCAGCATTTACAAATAGAAATGTAATATTTAATTAGAGGTTTGTTGTTATGAGCACATCTCTAGTCACATACGGAAGCCTTTCTAACTGTTCAGAACAAAGATTCTGCAAGTATTGCTCTATACATAATAGGCAATTTAACATATTTTTATTTGCTTGTTTAATTGTCTGTAAGACATATTCAATACTTATTTCTTTTTTTAAAAAAAAAATCTTTGTATTCACAAGACACACATTACTTAAGGCTTGAGCTCAGAGGGACAGACCCTGAGGCCAGAGTATGCAGTGGCAGCATGAAGAAAGTTCAATGCCGACTGTACCAGGCCTGCTCTACATGCACCACGCAGCTGGGCTGAGCATGCATCAAGAAATTCTACATCATTTTCACTGCAGATGTACCAGAGCTCTGTCTGCTGCTTACTAATCCCTTGCAGTGGGCTTGCGTGCAATCTTTTCTGCTTAAATTTCTTTTGCCATGACCAGCCTCTAAAAAATGCATAGTGAAATCACTGAGGAGTTTTTATCTTTTTTTTTTTTTTCTTATTTTGGTCCTGAAGCATCACTCTGTACAGCTTTATGAAATCTTGTGATAAGTTCAGCTTGTTTTACAGTTAGTGACTTTTAATGGTAACCTCTTTCCCTTTCTTAGGGTGAAAGGATGTGTCCTGTATCCCCCTGCAATCCTTCTACTCTCTCACATGTCACACATTGAGCAACCTACAGCTCCAGGGCTCAACCCCATAAGCTCATTCACGCCTTGGGCAGCAGCAGTTTCACAAACGTCACGCCTGGCTTCGGGAGCTAAACTGACAAGGCTCTCTACGTTACCAGGGAGGAGAAATTACTTCTTTCAGTGCAAGTGAGCTCAAGCACTACTCTGTTTCTTTCCTGTGAAGTGACTCATTTTCAAATGGATTTTGAGAAAGGGAGAAATAGATATTAGAAAGTGAAGATTTGAGATATATGGAACACGGAAAGAAGCAGAACAGATGGGAAGGAGAGGTTAAATAATGAGCAGACACAGACAGTATGATTAACTTTTTCCAAAAGGGCAAAACATTATTACAGTTAAATTGCATGTAAATTTGTTACTATGTTTTATCCCTGTGAGGAATTTCCATAGTTGTCCTGAGGTTGTTACTGATCACAGCTGAGGAAAGTGTCCATGAGACAATCTCCATATGAAAATAAAGTTCACAGATTGAGAAAGCTTGTGGACTCTTACTATTGCTAAAATAAATACAGAAACTACACTACAGTAAGTAAAACAGAGATAGCTATAAATAAATAAAAGCACAGATGGCTGGGCTGGAGATGGGGAGATCTCTGTGAGATTCCTCTCATAGGCCTTTCTCTGCATCAGTCTGTCATAAAGATGGCCAAATCTGGTGTGTTTTATTTATTTTTTATATTATTTTATTCTCACATTTTTCTCAACCCCTCTGTCCTTCACCACGGATGTGTGACCAAGATTTCAATCCCCAAGCTTGTGGATGTAGCATGTCTATCAGCAGTCCTACTTTGTTTTTTTTTTTTAATGCTCAACTGTTTCTTTGTGAGGCCATTAGCTCCATGCCAAASAATTTGATGGAGATATTTATTTAGGATGTACTTTTGCTAGAACCTTTCCTAGGAGTTTCTATCTCAGGAGCATATGTATATATAAACCTTCTACAATTTTAGGTTAAAGTCAAAAATAACCACACTAAGACTTAAGAATTTCCTCAAATATTTTTAAAAAGCCTATTAAGGTTAAATAAAATAGCAATTTCTACAATGGCTGAATTCTTATTAGCAGAAGCACAGGTTTTCTCTGTCGTTGGGATTTTTGCCATGTACAGGAAAAATAAATGGCTAATATCCAGCAAGGGATAACTGAGGAGTCTCCTTTTGTGTGCAAGGTCCCTTTGACATCACAAGTCAGCTCCTGTATCTCTTTCTTTTTCCCCAGTATTAAGAAAAGGGTTCACGTCAGGGTTCACGTCTACTTCCAGGCGGCAGACCACAGAGAACTGTAAACCTTGGGGAGGATGGTTTGCTCGAAAGTCTGCAGTCAAAACCAAGGATAAAATTAATCAAACGTGGGTGGTTGAAAATTAATCAAGTGACTCTGGGGTGGTCTAGCAGATATGTGACACAAACGTACATTGCTCTTTTTCCCCATGAAGACCTATTACTTTTACCTTTGTCACAATTATTTATTCTTTGCTTTTATATTGTGTATTACTGTGAATAACACAATAGATTTGCTTTCATCATGGGTCAGATTATTAGCATGTTTAAATCCTCAGTGTAAAAGTGGCACTAGTGGTATATATCTTCCTACGTCTTTGCTAACTATACAATAAAAATAAAAATCTAGGTAAAAGTAGATTTAAATGAAAAATGTCTTTCTTATTTTTTCTTTTTATCTGTAAGAAAAGCATTTGCAATGCTATGTCTTTCTTTATAGTGTTCAGGGAAGCTCTTCTGACAATCTGCCTATTTAAGATGAGCATATACAGAGATTCACTACAGGACACATTTCTGTAATATTATAAAGCGGATCGCCATTAGTAAAATCAATATTTCCAGTGTTCCTCTATTTAAAGTCAATGGGGCTCTGTCTGAATGCAGCATTTGGTCTACTAGACTGTGTCCTCAATTTCTCATCCTACAAAGGACTGAAACACTGAGAAATGTTCCACAGAAGTTAGTGGTGAGCCTGACAAGGTGTAAATATAAGCAAAGCACACATGCAAAGCTGTAAAAGTGGATTCTTCTTGTTTAGTAATACATAGTGAGGGCCTAGTTGCCAAGAGTGAGAGACAAAGTTAAAGTCAGTGGAAACTTCTGTTCTGAATTTTCTTTGGGTTTAAGTTTCATGTGTGTTGTTGCAGTCCAATATTTATCTGAGGTTGGGAAGAACAAATATAACCGAAAAAAAAAAAAAAAAAAGTCAATATAAAATAAGAGAACAACAAAAAAAAATAGTATGAAATAAAACTACTTTTGTCCCTGTCAATGTGCAGGTTAGTGATGTGCGCATATAGAGCAGAAAAGATTTGGTGTAATTTGAAAGGCAAGACTAATAGCTTCAGACAATACTAAAATCTAGAAAAATCATTTGTTGTTTTGTAAATGCTTCAAAATTTAACTCAAAAAAAAAAAAAAAAAAGAAGTCTCTCTGCGCACATCAGAGAATTGTCTCCTGCTCTGGTACATTTGACTCAACATGCATTGTCAATTTATTTTGCTGCAGTTGTTAAATATGCAACTTCCGTTTTGTTTGGATCTCCCTATGGCTTTGCATAACACAATTCTTTTAGCTTTTTTTTTTTTTTTTTCCTGGTGAACTATTCAAGAAATAAATGAACATGAAGGCTTCACACTAAACTCTAAAGCAAAAAGTAATATTTGTGAGGTTGTGACACTCACCTGTCTGATGAGCTATTGCCTGCTGAAAAAACGGTGTCTCAAATCATCATGTACTTCTATTTATTTCTATTCTTATTGCACATGGGGTTATAATTGGTCTGGAAAGCCAAGTCAAAAGGGGAAAAAGTCAAATGTGTGATAACTGAATTATTTCAGTGGCTCAAGAGCTTGGTAACGTGTTAAAGCAAGTCTAAACAAAGTGCTTCAATCTAGTGAAAAAGACACATTTCAGTGTACATATTTGTATGTATCACAAAAACTTATTTATAATGCAGATATGGTTGACAACAAGTTAACCATGAGTCTGCAATGTGCCCTCGTGGCCAAGAAGGCCAATGGGATCTTGGCCTGCATCAGAAGGAGCGTTGCTAGCAGGTSGAGGGAGGGGATCCTGCCCCTCTACTCAGCCCTGGTGAGGCCACACCTGGAGTACTGAGTGCAGTTCTGGGCTCTCCAGTACAGGAGGGATGTGGAGCTGCTGGAGAGAGTCCAGTGCAGAACTATGAGGATGATCAGGGGCCTGGAACATCTGCCCKAAAAGCAAAGGCTGAGAGAGCTGGGCCTGTTCAGCCTGGAGAAGAGAAGGCTGAGAAGGGCCCTCATCAGTGTGTATAAGTACCGCAAAGGAGGGAGTAAGAAGGATGAGGCCAGCCTCTTCTCAGTGCTGGCCAGTGATAGAACTAGAGGAAAYGACCACAAATTGAGGCWTCAAACGCCACAGGAACTCGAGAAAGAATTTCTTAATAGTGAGGGTGACAGAGCACTGGAAYAGGTTGCTGAGAGAKGTTGAGGAGCCTCCTCTCTGGAGATCAAAACCTGCTTGGACACAATCCTGTGCCACATGCTCTAGGTGACCCTGTGTGTGCAGGGAGGTTGGACTAGATGACCTCTAGAGGTCCCTTCCAATCTTAAGCATTCTATGATTCTATGATTCTATGAAAGGCTAAGCGAGCTGGGCCTGTTTAGCCTGGAGAAGACTGAGAGGAGATCTGATCAATATATATAAATACCTGAGGGTTGAATGTAGGGAGGAGGGGGTCAAACGCTTCTCAGTGGTGGCCAGAGATATTGGACAAGGGGTAATGGGTGCAAGTTGAAACATAGTAAGTTCCATGTCCATGTGAGGAAGAACGTCCTTCATGTGAGGGTCATGGAGCCCTGGAACAGGCTGCCCAGAGAGGTTGTGGAGTCTCCTTCTTTAGAAATCTGCTTGGATGCCACCCTGTGCCATGTGCTCTAGGTGTTCCTACTGGAGGTTTGGACTAGATGATCTCTTGCAACCCTAAAGATTCTGTAATTCTGYGATTCTGAGCTATGTGAAACTTACAGAGAAATATCCCATACTCCTTTTTTTTTTTTTTTAATTATTATATTCACAATAGTTGGACAGCTTTGTCCCAGAAGCATCAAGTTAAAAATCTCTGTATTTTTACTACTTCCAGTGCCTTTGGGAGGGCTTTTTGTGCATTATATGCATTTTTTTTTTCTTCTGAGTTCTTTGAAGCTGTCTGTGTCAAGCCAGTAAAAACCTATCATTGCCTTTCATGCCGCTCAGCACTCAGGAAAGGGCACAGCTCTCTATAGAGCTCCCATATAAAGGTGTCTAAAAAGGACTTGATAAAAAGAWCAGGCAGCAGAATCCCTGCTATCAGCCATAACTTGTTTTTTTATATGATAGTAGCAGTGGTCAATCCAAGCAGGAAGTTTCACCTTGTTCTCACTTTTCAGTTTCTTTTTAACTGTTATTTCTTCATGTGCACATCAGAACCTCCGTTGCAGTTGACTATTGATTTCTAATGTAACCACCATCACAAAATCAGGGTACTGTATGAAAGAATTGTTAGCAATATTATCAAAGTCTAATTTCAACTACATTTTGYACTTGCTATGATACATTGAATTTTGCAGATTCATTTCTTGATATGGATTACAGAAGGGATGCCCTTAGACCTCTCTATTATATATAATAATAGAAAGATTTAAAAAAAGTTTTATTACAAAGACATTTGAGGTGAAAAACAACTATATCAGAAATTAGTTTCATATTCAGTAGTTAATGCTGAAAAACTCCACTGTGACTGATTTCTCACTTTTCTAATACAAAAATTCAATACAACAAAAAGAAATGTATTAGTAAACCAGGATGTGAGAAAATAAACTCTAACTTCTGCTCCTGAACTCTTGCTCACTTTTTGCACCAGTGCCAACCATTACTCTATAACAATTATTCCTCACTACTGAGCAKAAATCCAAAATATTTATTTCACAACTATTTGAATAAACAAACAGATTCCCGACTTTGTCTGTCTAGAAGTCTGATTTCAGTTTACAGACTCACAGCTAATTTGAGCTATGAAATGGTTAGGTGTCTAGGTAAAACTAGTTATCTTGCCTCTGTGAGGTGTGATAAGTCCCTCTCTAATCTCTTAGCCTGATTTCTTATATTGGGAGTACTCTGCAGAAGCTGTGAGAATGCTGATCATTCATGCATAGACACATACAAACATATATATGTATATTTATATATGTATATGTATGTGAGAGAGAGATTTTTATATATATGCACAGACACATGTACTCACAGGGTGCAATATAAATTTACATATACATCTTAACATTATTTCCAATCTGACAGTGCCACCTTAAAAGCCAGGAATACTGGAAGGCTTGCTGCAGTAGTATATAAAGGGAAGTCTACTTTGATATTTCACATCAGTGTGATGCCTAGAATTGTGTGGACCAGACTCTCCCTCTGGGTGTCCTTGTTCCACTGCTTCTTCCCTCTCAGCTGTCTTTTTTTCTCTTGTACGTCTACCTGTCCCCTTCCGCTAGGTGCCTTTTTCTTTTATCTTGAATTTTCTAAAGYGCAACAAGACAAACTGTGTTGTTACACAGTTTGATACTGTTCACTCTATCAYGCACTCCCTTTCCACTGTTAAATCAACAAAGTAATAGAGAACATTTTGCGTCGGGAGAACTGAAGTGCTGAAGTGATGAGAAGCTGCCCATATTACTCATTTTTGGGGCTAATGAACGTGCAAAAGGGCATATCCTCCTCATGGGAATCCATCCTTCACCCCGCTGGAACTGGTCAAGACACTGCCTGTTCCCAGGCTGCCTAACTTCATGAGGGCTATGCAGCTCTACTGACATAGGCTGGAGCTGTATCTGCCTGATGTTAACAGCTGCCATGGTTCATGAATCAGCCTCATCAGAGCATGAACTCTTCCAGATGCAAAAACACTGAAATATTTCCCAAAAATTCCAAGACCTGGCAATGCTGCAGGGAGAAGTGTAAAGCGTATGTAGGGCACTTGCAGACATGTTGCAGTGACACAAGTGAAAATGTTTTGTTGGTGGTCTGTAACAGCCGGAGAATGTTTCTGTGATTAATGATGTAGTTTGTGATAAGTAAATATACAAATATGTTTAAAGTTTTATTTGTATGTTAAATCCAATCTTAGAGGCTTGACTAAATAATATACACTGTTTCAAATCACCATGATGTATCAATTTCTCAGCTGAGGAAAGGTAGTGTTTTGTTTTGTCCCACGGAAAACATCATGTTTTTTCCCTCCATGCAAGTATAATATAAGGGTCAGAATTTTCTCTGCTGCTAGGAATTACATTCATAAATTTTCATATTGCGATTACATTTAACTTTTTGCTATAATGATGTGATCTGACTTCCATGTTGCCTGCTGTAACCTCTCTGCTCAAATTCCTCTTTTCTTCCATCCTGTGATGCTACTGAGACATCTATATATTGCTGCATTTTTATTACATTGAGAGTTTATGTTCTTGAACACATATATTTTCATGAAGTTTTATGAACAAAGATTCCACTGCTTTATGTATAAAGGAAGGTAATATTTTAAATGTCAGCTGATGAGCATTTACTGGCTGATGAACTATTCTTGGAACATTTACCCTTGTATGTCTGAAAATATCTGTACCTCTTGCTACTTTCAAGTGTTGATTCTACTTGCTGATTTTTGAATAAAATTAGCCCAGTGGTTTATCAAATAGTGTGAAAGGTTTTCCAAATTCATGTAATTTCAGTCGAAGCACAGCTATCCTTTTACCTTTTGAAAAAAGACTTTTACAATAATACTCTAAGAAGCAAAAATAAAATGTCCTTTGAATTTAGAATATGATCACTATCATTCAAAACACATAGAGACTAAAATTGTTAACCTCTGAGGAAAGCAGTTGAATGGATGAAGAATCCTTGGCACGGTAGCTGGATACATGAAGCATGAGAACACGGCATGCCATTAATTAGAAGGACAACATTGACCAATCAAAAGCACAACAATGGTCTTGAATTGCCAAATTGTTATCTTGTGTCTATTACTTTTAATCATCATTACAGAATGCTCAGGATTTAGTGTTGCTTTCTGTCTCTTAATTATATAATTATAAGGAATGCAAGATATGCTTAACATCATTTGCTTTGCAGAATAGAAGACTGTGCTCTAGCTCTGACATTCATACTCCTCGGAATACATCAGTGCTGGATTTAGGGACTATTTGTTGACATGGATTGTAAACTAGTGTATTATTGTTGCAGACTATTTGATGTGCAATGTATTCTTCATGGAGGTGGTGATCCAGAAATCATGCAATATTAATATTTTCGCATATAAGGAAACCATGTGAATTGACTGAGAAATACCAAATACAGACAGACATAAGCCAGAACTTTTTATAACTCATATATAAAAAGTATTTAAAAAATGATCTTGTACATAGCAGGAAGTATCAGTGCATTGATGATGCCAGGAATCATTAGCAGTGGCTGTGTTTTTCATAAAGCATGACTTTAACTCTTACACTTCCTCAAAAGGAACACATATAACCAACTTCTAAAAACTATAATCAAAAACATCCTTATAAAACACTAACAAATAAAACCAAATGGTTGAGAGGGACACATCAATAAAAGAAATGTGGTAGAGGGAAAGAAGCAAAAATTAGGTGAACAGTGGCTGTTCGAAAGGTGTTTATTTGGAAAAGAATGGGGAAAATAAAATGGGCAAATAACCCTGACTGAATTTCAGAGAATTCAGTCACACACATACAGAAAATCTAATTACCCTCTCAACTAAAAGACATCAATGAAGTGATAAGAAAAAACTAGGAACTGCACATAGATACCCATCAAGATGAGGTTCAAAATAGAATGCCATCAAGTATGTAACAGTGAATAAATGCACAAGATACAGCTTCATTTTACAAGTGTAGATATAATTCTGATTAATTCATTATAGAAAAGTAACATTGACTTTGGTACAGAATGATTGAAGCCTTTATATTTTGATAAACTTACATCCCACTTACCACCTTACATCTCACTTACTTACACCCAGACAATCCCATTAAATTTAGCAGGAAGTTRTATGCATCCAAGGATGAAGTCTGATCCTATATGTGGTCTTTTAGATCTACTGAGCATTTTGTCTTGTATATGAATGTATTCTTTTACAGAGAGTTCACAGTAAATCAGAGTTAAACAAGGGGCATAGGATATAGCCTGGCATTGTTTTTATTAAGTTTACACATCATCTTTTATTCATCCTGGTGCCTGTTCATTTCTGCATTGCCTGCTACAATAACTCGTTGGATTTCCATAGTTTTAAGTCAGGTCAGAAAATCCACAATAACATCGCCAGGTTTTTGAGAAGAAAAGACAAAACATCATCTTCCTGTAATATTAAAAGTGTTTCCTTTTTTAAAATTGTTTTTATTTTTTTTTATTCGGACACTTTAGATTATTAGTCTTCTCTTAAATTCATTATTCAATATTTAATATTTCTTTTAAATATACCAAGATGAACATTCTCTTTGCTACCTACGATTGTATCCAAAGACAGTAGAAGACATTCCAATCTTTCAAGCATAACCAAACTTAGAACACTCATAAGCAATAGATTTCCACACTTTTTACAGAGTCTGATGAGCATCACTGCTGAGACTTTGAAGGAACATCTAAACACTACCAGAAAGAAAATACATACAGATTCTGTGCTTGAAATGGCTGGCAATCTCCTTTGAAGAGATGAGGAGCTGAAATACGAAGGCTTTTGCAAATCAGGAATAAGCCACAATGACAGGTTCACATAGAGAGCTTGCTCAGTGCCTGCTTGCATTATGTCTGTTTTTAGGCAGTGCTTCGAGTTCTGCAGGACTCTGAAGCAAGATTGTCTGCCATTTCATCCTAAATCCAGTGCCTGTCATTGAAACACCAAGCTAAGTGACCCTAGAAAGCAGCAGACTACAAGATAGTTGCAGACTACAATTGAGTGTCTGTTGCTGATCTAGAGGATCACTTTCTAATCTTTCCTCACTTGCTTTGAACAGACTGTGAACCRGGGTTCACAAAATATTGTGTAGCAGAATCTCTTGTCTCCAGGCACTGCTTCTGGCTGTCATCATCCTTTTCTGAGGGCCCAAACTCTTCTCAGTGGTGGCCAGTAACAAGACAAGGAGTAATGGGTATGAATTAAAACACAGGAAGTTCTGTGTCCATGTGAGGAAGAACTTCTTTCCTGTGAGAGTGACAGAGCCCTGGAACAGGCTGCCCAGAGAGGCTGTGAAGTCTCCTTCCCTGGAGATCTTCCAAACCTGGCTGGATGCCACCCTGTGCCATGTGCTCTAGGGGTCCCTGCTGGAGAAGAAGGGTTGGACTAGATAATCTCTAAAGGTCCCTTTCATCTTCAACCATTCTGTGATTTTGTAATTGTCAGAGACTGTGACTGGTTTTCTCATTTCATGTCTATCTTTTTTCTCTCCTTCCTAAACTATACTGACCTACAGGAATTGCTGACTTAGCTTTGAACCATTTGCAGGATGACCTACAAAAATATTTTGACAAATGGAAATCAGGTTATAAACTCTAGCTCTTATCGCAGTATGTCATGTTGGTAATTTATTACAGGATGGAACAAGCAGCGTGATGGAAATTTTTGGAAATACCTTCCAGGTTTTCAGTCCTTTTTCCAAACTTAAATTTTACCATTATCGGTTCTCTGGAGAATTTTTCATTTGTAATTGACAAAACTTTTCTCTCCTTCCAAAATAAATAAAAAAAAGATAGATAAATAAATATGACAACATGGAATTTGTTGAAAGGAATCAGGTGTGTCATTTGTTGTTCAAAGTATGAAAATAGTATCTAAACTCATCAATTCATATTATAGCTCTGTAGTGATTTCCTGCACTAATTTGCCTGTGTTGGTTAGTAAATTAATTACTATTTTTGTGTCTCAGTTTGCTCATTTGTAAAACAGGAATAATAAAACTATTTACTTCATAGGAACTTTTTTGAAGGTTTAATTACTTTTTTTATTGGCTATTAGGTGCATTGGATGGTAGATTCTGTGTAAATTGCAACATACTATTGTTCCCATTTGTCTTATCTGTCATGGGAGTTTCTTTGCTTTCAAAGTCTTACAAACATTACCCTTAACAGTAACCAGACCCTTATGTTGGATGCAATCTATGGAAATATACCGTAACAGTTGTTTCCAGGAGCTATATGTTATGTCACTGGCTAGTTTTAGATCTAGAAACTTGGAATAAACCCAAAAGTTTTCTTCATATCAGAATAAGAATGGTGAATACATTTTTTTTTTCTGCAGGTGTGAGAAACTCTCTGTAATAATTTAGCATTTTGTGTCATAGCCGTATACTCATAGAAATGGAAGAATGTAATTTATGATATTCAGCTGAAGATAAAGTAAAATCTAAACATGTAATTGAGGTAATTCTTACAAAATGATTTTATGTTAAATATTCTGAAGGCCAAAACCATTAAATCAACAATCTTAATTATCTTGTCCAGCGCTGGTGCAGATCTCATCTGAGATTGTTAACTAATGTTTAGAATCCACTATTGAATATTACAAAGTTTTCTTTTTCAGGAGGTGACTCATTTTCCCTCCTTTCTTCATGAATGAATCATTTTGCAAATCCTATGTATTTTTCATCAGACACATTAAACGGGCATATGGGTGCAGTCAATTGCCTCTATAACTTTAGAAAAATCTAGCAATCCAAAGCAATCATTTTCATGTGTTGCAGGTGCTGCCTACTAGAAGGAAAGATGTACTTGGATATTCTTTAATTAACGTTTCAATTACTTCAGTTAGCATACTGAAAAGAAGTGAATTCAAAATTCCGCTGGTGGGTATCCTCTGAGGTCAGAAAATATTGATGGTATTTGTACATCCACATGTGTGGTACATGGGTGTCATGTATTGTGTTGTAAGTCAAACCTCACAGTTTACAAGGCTCAAAGCTTCCTCCTCACAACAGAATATCCTCTTTAAGTAATCCTTTTCTTCTCTTTCTGCTTAATCTTCTTTTTTTTTTTCTTGTTGAGTCTGTCTCGCTTTGCGTATTATGAGCTATTTCAATAGACAGAAATGACCTCAGTGAAAATAAGCTTAAATTGGATAAACACTTCCACAGACAGCAACATACTCGGCTTTGTGTCCATCTTCTGCAAAATAAAACCAGTATTGTTATACCACTTTGTTCATGGATAATACAAGGACTTAAAGTTTCAATGCCAAAAATAAGCCAGGGGAGAACCTTCAGTGCAAATAGGCAAATGCATTAGTATTACAAGAGGATATTATTGATATTATAGTGCTGGAAATTTGTATATGGCAAATTATGTTAGAAAAAGTCAGGATTAAACAGCTTATAATAACTCATGAGTGGGACAAAAAACATTTTTACATTTACAGATTATTCTTAGCACTATAGTCTTGGTCTATCAATGCGGTTCTCATATTGGTTTCTAACTCCTGAATGAAAAAAGCAAGGTGAATCACTTTTCATTTTGCTTCACCAATTGGCATGCTTCAAGCATTCACACTAGACCATCAAATCAATTAAGAGATTTAGATGCTTAGGTTCTTTAACAGAATCACAGAATGGCCGAGGTTGGTAGGTAACTCTGTTGATCAGCGAGTCCAAACCCTAGCTCAAGAATAGTCACTTAGTGCATGTTGCACAGGATCAGGTCCAGGTTGGTTTCAAGCATCTGCAGAGAAGGAGACTCCACAACATCTCTAAGCAACCTGTTCCACTGCTCTGTCATCCTTCCAGCAAAAAAGTTTTTCCTCGGTTTCAGATAGAGCATCCTGTGTTTCAGTTTGTGACCATTGCCTCTCTTCTTGTTGTGGAGTACTGCCTAAAAGAGTCTGACCGTTTGTCTAAGTCTGACAATTTAGTGTGAATTAAGCCACCTGGAGAAGCAAAAGCGGAAAGTAGTCCAGAGTCCTTTCTTCTGTGTATTCTAACACATAAGGATATCTTACATCCTAATGGCCTCCGCACAGCTACAGCCTAATCTTTAGTTGAGCCGTATCCACTGCCTGTTCTCACAATAACTTTTGATGTGGAAACTCCAGTTTTGAATCCTTGCTCAGCATAAGGTCTAGTGGCAAGTGTAAGTGAATCTCCTAGCAGTCCCCACATTACTGCTCTAACAACCTAGTCCATTGTGAAGTTAATAATAGTGACCACAGATAGCCACTCGTTATGGCCAGCTCACAGGGAAGAAAAGATCTCGCATGTCCGAAGTTAGGTATGTAATGAATGTAAATTGACATCTACACTTTGAAATTAAGCAGTGCCAGGAAATGTGCCTCATACCAGGGCTGTCAGTGTCCTCAGAGTCTTGATACTCTACTGCTTAGTATTGGATTGGAAGTAAGTTTTCAGAGTGATTTTGGCCAATTAAAAGTATCAAAACTATTCAATGCAGAGGAAACAATCCTGATCTTGTAATATTTCAGTGGCCTCACAACAGCATGCTGCTCCTTCCCCTACAAAAAAAAAAAAAAAAAAAAAAAAAAAAAAAAAAAAGACCCTGCAGTGAAACATATAAAAAAGATTTATATAAATATATTCAAAAGTGCATTTAAAAGCATCCATAGGTTGACAGTGTGCATGAGATTAGCCCAGGATAGACATTGGCATCCCGAGCAATAATAGTCATCCTCATGTGTAGTCACTGAAAGGGAATGGAAACTCCTGAGTATAGTTCATCTTACAGAAGAATAATTGTATAAAATAGGTCAGAAGACTAATGCTCAGAAAATCCTTATTTATTTATTTATTTATTTTTACTGTTGATATATATGAGGGGCAAATGTGTCTAGTTCTGAAGTAGATGTAAAATGTAGCTGGATAAAATTTGGTCAAATAGCTTTTGCCTTGCATTTTTCTGTTGGTTTATTCCTCACTCTTTATTTTTAAGTGCAACTCATATTACCTGATGAGCTTCCAAGCAGATCTGCCTTACTGCAATAAATATTATTATTATGATAATTATTTTCAATCTCCACTAAGGTTAAACTGCTATATAATGATGCAGAGACAGAGGAGGTCACCAGCTGTCAGTGCTTCTGAAAACATGAAGATTTCCCGTACACTCATGTTAAAGGATCTTTGGGAGTATTATGACAATATAGCAGTAGCTGAAATATATTCTGGGTTGTTTCTCTGCACTGGGAGACCATTATCATGATAATTTAACACCTGTATCACTGKTTTTTGGTAGTGCAACCTGTAATCAGAGTCTGAAGCAATTTCTGAAGCAGTTATAATTTAGATTACAATTTAATATATAACAGTATTGGTTCTGAGCATTTGGATCACAGAATGGGGAACACCTCCCTGAACCATGATTGCAGTAAGTGGGATTTTCCATAAAGGAGGGCAATATCATAATTCTATAGTTTTGAAATGTAGCCAGGCTTGACTGGGCATGTGTCTGTAGCAGGATGGCCCATTTTTTGGCTGTGTGACACCATACAGGATGCTCTCATAAGGCATCTTTCTGGTAATTTAATTTAGAATAGGCACAGTAGACACTGCTAATTTTCCTTCAGGCCATGGTTTTGAAGAGCAGTCAGTATAGCTCAGGAAAGTGTGGAGTCCTGCAAAAAGAAGGTTTTATCAATGCGACATCTCAGGTATTACATGGGGAGAAAAAAAACACAGCCAAGTGGAGCTGTCAACATGGTGCTGCGTACTTTCTACCTCTGATGTCTCAGCAGTACTGACAAGGTTTGGGGGACAGTACGCACCTATAAAGCTCTCTGTCAGAAGGGATGAAAAAGGAGAAGGTACCTAACCTACTCTCCCTGCATATTCCTTTGGAGCTGGTTAGGAAACAAAAATAAGCCATATTTCATCCCCCCCCCGCCACCTTTCTTTTTTCTGTACTGTAGCTATGTAGCTTTTTGTAGTATATGCTCTCATTTTGGAGAAAGTACTGTTTATTGGGGAATTACATTCCTCCTTAGAAGAACTGCAACCTGTTAAGATTTTGAAGCTATATAAAACTCTGGGACTGTCTAGAAGACCAGTATCTGAACTGTTAGCTTCAAGTAAAAAGATAAGTCTTGACTATTGCACTTATTCTTCCCAACATGTTCCAGGTCAACCATAGTGTAACACTCTAATACAGCAGAACAAGTAAGCGGATCTTGTTGTGTTTCTTCTTTGTTTGTTTGTTTTGCTCTAGGCAGGATTTAATGGTTGAAGTGAAAAAGCTGAGTGAAATCTGTTTTCCTCTGAAGTTCCTCTTTGGCCTTTGAATAGTTTAGGAAAAGATAAGGAGTGTGGTCACATTTAACCAGCCAATTTTCTCTCTTCCAAAGCCCAGTGCAGTCTGCTGAAAGATGTACATGAAATCTAATAGTGGTTTTAATAAGCTCTTGAGGAAGAAGTTCTTAGTGGCTTTCCTAACTGAAGAAAGTCCCATAGTTTGGTGTGGAGAGGGTCCTATAGGTATAGCACTTCTTTACTAAAGCCTCACACTGTTGTATTTCCTTAAGTGTARCAAAGGAGTAGTTATGTATAACTTTCAAAAACTCCTAAATAACATTTTCAGTTATGGCTGAGTCTGTCACTTGGAAACCTTCAAATCTCATTCCACAACATCACTCTTCATCTATGACTGCAAGCCAGCTGAAATGTCTTATTGCCTGGCTTTCTTGCAATAACATTCACTGCATGCCTCAGTTTCTGTTAAGGCTCTTGGAAAACACCTGCCAGCTCCTGACCTTGCTGAGTCCTTCCAGCCTGAAGTTCATAATTCAGTCCTAAGTCAACTTTCATGCCAATAATTTTGTTTCCAGAAGGGCCTGTTCTGATAGAGATATTGAAAGAAAAAGAAGAAAAACAAACAAACCCCCCTACCTTATTAGACTTATAAAGACTTATAAATCTTATTAGATTTCAAGAAGGAAGGATGTTGAACAGTCCCTTGTGATATACCAGTCCCATGATTAAATCTCTCACTTATCTAAAAAAAAAAGAAAAAAAAAAAGTCTTAAGGTCCTGATTCCTTCATTCACTGAGGGATTTAGGGCACCTCTGTTGAAACTGCAACTCTAGATGATGCAGATGAGTAATATTCTGCATTATCATACGGAATGTGTAATTAGTGCCACTGCTGGGCCAACATGCATTTTCTGACCATATCTGACCAATCAGCCCAGTAGCCTTCTCTGGACTGTACCAATCCCACTGTGGTCTAAGCAATCAATGTTTTTCATTACATTAGAAGTCTGGAGCTAGAAACACAAGTTCTTAGTGAAAGGAAAAAAAAAAAAAAAGAGAGAGAGAGAAAGAGGAAAAAGAAAAGAAAAAGGAGAAAAACAACAACAAAAAAGCTTAGGTTTCTCCAAAATTCGATGGTAACAGATGATCAGTTACAGCTGATCAGCTGATTGTGAATTCTGAATAGTCTGAACTAAGGTCTTTTAGTTCAGTGCAAAGTTTTTCTTAGTTTCACACTTCTTTGTGCCTTGGCCTCCCATAGATTTTTACTGCTTACCTCTTGAATGTCTTTTTGAAGGAGAACAAAAAGCAACACAGATTTTAGAAAGATCTTGTTATTTGTARTATTATAAGATATTAATATCTTATCCAAATAGGATATGCACTTCTGTAACTCTTGAATGTAGTTCTCAGATGAGTGCAGGACTGAGCTGTTACATACATTATATTCTCAGCAAAGTAGCAGCAACTAAATAATCAAATTTTATTCTATTTTTCAGACTTTTTCAAATCAATCCTAAAATAAATATCATGAACTTTGAAATGACTTCGTCAAAGCTTGACATGGTAATAGTGGTTATCATCTGCCCTAGCTGTTCCCTAACTGGGCCCTTAGCCATATTATTTGCATTTTGTCTTTGCTCACAACTGTCCTTCTTATGTTCTTGTCGAAGCTGTTGCACTTGCTGTTGCAAAGAAAGGACACTATCTGTATTCCCAACATTCTAGGATAAAATAAAGAAGCAAATGCTTCTGCAAAAAGCTCCTTTGAGCTATTTAATTTATTTTCTGACAAAAGAAGACACTGAGCACTAAACAAAGAAAAAATTATTTATTAAMATTATTTATTAAAACATGAAATAGAGATGATAATTCAATCATTAGGAAAAATCCTATTAAATTCAGGAAAATTTCATTATGCGGCCTTCCATATAGACTGTCAGCTAGCCACCACTACGTGTGTGTGTGGAGGGGTGGCCAGCTGCAACCCTTATGTTGGATTTGTTTTTTATGCAGGCCTACTGACAGAAAACTTAAAAACATAGACGTATATGTGTAAAATTTCCCTATTCCTTCTCTTTTCAAAATAGAAAACCTTGGCTCAGGTACAAATGGAAAATTTTCAGTAGGAACAAAACAATTTTGTTCTTCCTACTATACTGAACGCTTGCACTCTCCCTTAATTTTTCTGTATTTTAATAATCCAAGAATTCCTTTTAATAAAGATTATACAATATCAAGAGAAAGTAAGTTAAAACAATGAGTGATGATCAACAAAAGCCCAGAGGTACTGACTGTTCAAAGATATCCTTCAAAAAAAAAATATATATAGAAATAAATATGATAGTGATAGTATGGTAGTAACAGAATTAATACACTTACTTTGACAAATAGTGTCATTTTGTATGTATTTGAACATCTCATGTGTTCCAGCTGCTGCTTCATAAGAGCAAGTGCCTCCTTTAGATCCTATATCATATTTTCTTGCCTTTTCAATGAGTAAGCTTATTTTCAGCTTTAATGTTCCCAGTTAGGTGGTGTTTGAATAATGGTGTTATAAGATAGAAAGCTGTCATATTCTACCAACTTTTCCAACTATTTTTTTTTTTATCAGTAACTTAAAGATAGAGATAAAACTCTTGGGGAGCCTTAGTCATTGAACTCTTAACATGGCACGTTTTATAACAGAATTTGTAGKAAACAATATTGAAAACTCTATTAAAATTAAACAAATACAAATGAATTCCACTCTCAGTGTGTCTATGAGCTTTATGCTTCAGAACTGCGCAAATTATATTGTGCACACATAAAGTGAATTAGCTGAAAGGTTTTTCTCCTGACTGAAACTGCATGAACTAAGTGACTCATGACCTTCACCTGTGTTAATTAGAACCTGTTGCTTTATAGMAATAGGAATAAAAAAATTAAAAGCACTGGAGAGATTGAGGAAGTGCATTGTGTAATGTTATATTTCACACATATTATTGAGTGGAAATGTAAGGACCAATCCACACAGTGATCCAAATACAATTTAGAAAATTCTGTGTTTTTAAAGATGAAAGTCCTGTCTACCTATTCTTCCCTCTGAAATGATGAAAAGGGAAGGAAGGAAGGAAGGAATGAAGGAAGGAAGGAAGGAAGGAAGGAAGGAAGGAAGGAAGGAAGGAAGGAAGGAAGGAAGGAAGGAAGGAAGGAAGGAAGGAAGGAAGGAAGG